>JAODKT010001744.1:17650862-17679404 GCA_027576195.1 Cossypha heuglini
CATTCTGGCCACACTTCAGGTTGGAAATTTTATTTGAAAGTGTGAGAAGAAAACAAAACGTATGATTCCCACTTGGGTTCTTACTTAGGGGAAAAAAGTTTGCAAGGCTGATCATTAAAAAAAAATAGCAGGAGCACATTAGACATCCTAAGTTCCTGGGAGCAGGCAGTGTTTCTGATATGCTCAAGATGAGCTCGGCCTGGATACTGTTCATGAGGCTCCATTTTTAAAATATTTTATCCTGACATTAAGAATGAGAAATGTATCATCAACACAATATTTCATTGCATGTTACTAGCCCTGTATCATATTTGTATGGTAAAAAAGTTATTGTAAATAAAAAAATTGTGTTTTAGTGGCACTGATTTGTAGTCTCTAGGCATATATGAAAATATGCTAATGTAAAAAGAGAAAGGAACTTTTAATATTGTTATTAATATGGAGAACTAGGTGGACTTAGTGCTTTAATGCTTCTTTAAAATTTAGAAGATACTCTGATAAATTTATTGGACAAAAGCCCAAGTTTGTGACAGATCAATATAAAATAACCTGTTTATCCTACACAAGGTGCAGTCTAAAAATCCCATATTTTTATATTACCTTTTACATTAGGAAGACAGGTATGTTTTGGTGAGAAGCAACCTACGCTCTGCAGTATTGACTGGAATTCAGGACATTTAGGCTGATACTCACCTTCCTAAATTTTAGACACCTGAAATTTGGACTTGTGAGTCTAATCTAGTGACCTTGGGCTCTTTGCATGATCAATGGAGAAAAGCAGAGATATGGCAATTCATTGACATATCAATTTTAGCATGAAATAGGCCTTCTTCCAGGGGCAGTTTCTAGGGTAAGTTGCCCAGACCTCAATATTTAAGTTTCATATGTTGAAAGTTAGGGTAGAGAATTGTACTGTTAGTTGAAATTACCTTGTCAGCCTGAGTTTAAAGAAAACCCAAAAATCAGAAATTGAAAAGTGCTGTTTCATGTATCTAGAATTTTGCTTTCTAGATTAACAGGACTCCATGATGAAGAATTATGGAAATAAATTGCCAGACAAATCTACTGAAACATCTTCAATAGAGTTCTAATAAAATCTTCAGTAGAGTTCCAATTCTGTCTAACTGTAAAGAAGCCTTTTATCTTACAGAAATTGCTTCAACAGATTTGCAAAAAGCTACCTCTCACTTGTCATGTATTAGGGAGAAATTCTGATGTGAGATATACTGTTTTTTTTCTGTGCTGTTTTCCTGCATAGTCGCTATCAGTCACTTTCGAGACAAGACTCCTGTCAAGATGGACTTTGTCCAGCTACTGTGACAATTCTTACAGTATCGTTCTTGTCACAAATCCATCAGTGTCAATGCAATTGCACAAGTATGAAGTGAGATCATTGTGAACTATGGAATTGCTTCCTTCCTCCATCTGTTTGCAGTTATCTATGACCTGACTCCACAAGGGTAGGCACATTTGTCTGAGGACATCAATGAGCAGACACTGCTGTGGAACTATGATGTATTACACAGAAAAGGATCCTGTATGGCTTATTTACATGATAAAATAAAAACATAATAATTATTATGAGATATTAGAAAATGTTTTCAAACTGGTGTTGGAATTCAGATGTTATCTCTCTCTGTACTCGTGAGCTATTGATAGATAACAAGTTTTGGATTACTCAGTATATAAAAGACAGTAAGATATGAAGATAAATCCATGTAAAAGCCAGGTGAGCAGCTGAAAGGTAGGCTGCAGAGGAGACAGTCAGATTTTCTATGTTATGCTCCAGGATAGGGTAGGAGTCAACAAATGCAAGACAGAATGAGGGAAATTTCAACTAGATATGAGGAAAAATACGTGTACTCTGTCAGTATACGAAACAGGAAAGACTGCAGTATTTCCATGGTCAGAGACAATCAAAACCCATCTCCACACCATCCTGAGCAATCTACTGCCTGTTCCCAATTTGAGCAGGCAGGGACTGCGTTCAGTGGCCTCTTCCAACTTGAATTGCTTTGTCCTACTATACTGTCTGTGACCATTTGGGTGGTCACAGAATTGGTGCTTAGCCTGAAGAAACCTGGCATTCTTGAAAGATTCATGAAGACTTCAAAATCATTGATTTACATGCAGATGGAAAAACTGTGCACCTATCAGTCTTATCCAAAATGTAACTTCTCCTGGATTGTCTGTAAAATATCAAGGCAATAATAATCAACACAGTATCAGTGTCAATGAAAAAAAGAATCCAATAAATAATACATGCAGATTTACAACAAATTGAAGGTTTATGCCTGAAGGATCTATTAGTTATTGCTGCATTTTATGCTTAACTAGCATTCAGATTAAGTATAAGATATTCACTAGAGAAACATCAGGATCAAAACTGTCTGTATAATTACTGTACATGTCTTTATATAGTATGAAGATGAAGTTTAAAAGGAATTTTTAATTAGGTAATTATCCTAGTAATTTAACGTAGCAATTAAAATCCTTAATGGAACACAGTATTTTTCTTTTGAATCCCTTCCCTTTTTCTTTCAGTAGTGGGATGAGAAAAGGGGATTTCTATTATTTTCCCAATTCTTTTTGTGTATAATTCATTAATCAAGGCATCATAAATCCTGTATTTAACAGAGGTGGTTTTGATCTTTTGTATCAACATTTGTATTTGTGAAACTTTAGATTTTCGCCCTGTTATAGCATACATAAGAAAATGAAAGCACATTTATATTTGCCAGCTTGATATAGGCAATAATAAATCTTCATTTAGGAGCAGTAGGATACGCAGTTTGAAGTGACAAGCTCTTAAACTGACAATGACTATTATATTCCATAACAAAACCAAAATTAAATATGACACATATCGAAATATCTGTAAGTAAAACATACTGTGTTCTGTACAATAAAAATGTTTTTGATGAACATGCTTGCATATTAAAACAAAAAATTGCTACATACCTTAATAAAATAACGTCCGAAAAGATGACATCTCTGTCCTTACAATGACTAGAATTTCTGCAGATTTCATATAGAAGGCAAACTGAGGAAAAGAAGTCACTAATATCTTAAACTAATCGGTTTGAGTTTTCTGTTTTGCATCCATATTATGGCATTTAATTTGGAGTTAAATATATTCATGGTTACAAGTGGATTCTTCAGACTAAGTTCTCTTGTCCACAACATTGTTTTGGTTCCTGTCAGGTGAGTAGAGAAGTATGTGAGTTTGTTTCTCTCTGCTTTTTCCTTAGTTTCACTTAGTTTACAATTTAATCCTCTTTAAAATTTCAAAGTTAATTTGAAACTGTTTGCATAGCAGATTCAGCCTATCTTTGACTTTACAGAGATATTTTGGGTGGTGCTACAGTTTCATGCACTCTTACTGTGGTTATATCACACAGTCTTTGATTCCACATATTATTGAATCCCTTTTAGTATTATCCTCTTAAAAAAATTATTATGCAATCAGGTTATATGGCATTTTTTTGCTATGGTTATGTGATGGTTATTATATCAGTTTGAGCAAAATCTGACAGTCCTAACATGATCTGTAACATATTTCAGTTTTCACACTACTCCAGATTATGAGGGCGGCTCCTAAGATAGCATTGCCCATCCAGAGAAAATCAGAAGTTTCAGCTGGTGAGCCCTATTTCAATTTTAATATATTAAAAACGACTTTTAAATGAAAGATTTATCCTGTCATTTTAACCTGACATATGTAGAACTTTTAAATAAAAATGTGCAATAAAGATGGGGTAAAAGGTAAAGGAAGAAAGGTCTGAACTCTGCACTCAGAAGCCAAAGCTTGGTCCACATTTAGGGGCTGGTGATAATCTAACTCCCTTCCTTAAGAAGACCCAATGCTGCAAAGAGTTTCAGGAAGTCCAGTCCTCCCCCATCACTGTTCCTTCCTGTGTCAGCCTGATGCACTTTACATTCCACCCAATCACACAAAATACCTGATGGCCTTGATATAGGAGCCATTCACAGCTGAGAGATACGTCTGCAAAAACCGTGGTATTTTATGAAAAAGCATTTATGGTTTCCTTATGACTAGAGTGTAGCTGCCTAAATTATTTTAACTGGAGCAGAGTGCTTTAAAATACCTAAAGGCTGCTTGTCCACTGACACACAAATGATGCACCTATGAGAATACATCTTCTCTACCATAGGACTGTGTATGTTTTCTGTGGAAATGTGGGATTAGAGAAAAGAAGAGATGGGAAGGGGCTGCACAGTGCCCAGGCCTTGTCACTGCAGAGGCTCAGGGTGAACCCAGCCAAGAGCTTTGGGCTCTCCATAGCCTGAGCCTCAGCCGTGTGCCACAGTCCCACAGCACTGCTGAAAAAGTACAGAGGAGCATCTCACAACCAAAGTAAATCCTGATTATCCCAGTCCCTGCAGGTTTCAAGAACATTATCAAATATCAAGAGCTGGCTTTTTCACCAGCTGGGTAAACGCAACCATTTTCTAATGAGATTTGCAATGCAAATACATGTGGATTTCCATTCTTTGCATCCTGAAGCACTGAAAAAGGCACATGCAAATATTTAAATTCTAGTGTTGAATTTTTCCCCTGTTCATAGAATCCTCCATCTTGGGGAATTAAAACGTTTCCATTCTCTATACAGCTGCTCAAAACACCACCACATAGTACATATGAAACAAACTGCACAAGTGGAACATCATTGTAACTGTCACTGAATAGATTACCATTCTCATTTGTGAAGCATACTTAAGAAAGAGGCAAAATGCAAGAAGCAAGCACAAAAAAGAACCGAACAATTTTTTTTAAAAACTTATGTTGGGTTGCTGCGTCTGTTTGTTGTTTGGGGTGATAGCAAGTAAAGAAGCAGGAAGGGCCCTTGCGGGGGTTTCACAGAGATCTTTATTTCAGCCACGCCTGTGCAGCACCCATGGCTCAGAGAACAAAGGCCAAGGGGCTTTGAGGGTCCAGGTTAAATACGTGGGATGAGCAGGGCGGGGAGAACATCAGAGACCAATTACCAGGGGACACTGGGGTGTCACAAGGGTGGGGTTAGGGCAGAGGGCCAGCAGGGAAACAGGGTGGGAGTGAAAGGCTGACGGACAGGGAGAGGGCACAGGGCTGGAGGCCTCTCATTTTCCCTAATTGTGAGTGCCTCTCTGGGCCTCCACCTTGGGTCAGATCACTGATGTGGAAACTCCTGTAGTCTCTGCTGCGTAACCAGGGGATTTCCCAGCAACCTGTCCTAGCTGAAGGTGAGCACAAGGTTCTGAGGAATGGAAGAACAAAATTGTTCCTTTCTGCTTTCATTTTGAGGATTTTCGTAATTCTCATTGAAAGAGGTTCATATACAAAACGCCTTCAAGGATGTAAAAAATTTATTATTAAAGGAAAACAAAAAAAAAATGGGAAAAGAAAATGCAGCTTCTGTGACCTGCTTAAAGCTATGTAGTAGTTCTGTGGTGGAGAGCAGACTGCAAAACATCTGAGAAGATGAGGGCAGAGAATTGAAGTATTTGAGTCAGTTGGAGCAAAACCAACCGTACTGGGAGAACACGAGGGACATAAAAAGATGAAGGTGAGTTTTTGACAGCAAGAGAAAGCAAGAAAATTCCAATGTGTTTCTGCAGGTAAAATGCACGGTGTTGCCAGTACATGAGTGCATCTGAGGATGACAGCGTATCTCAAAGTCTCTGTTTGGGGGGGAGAGGTGAAATGTGGAACAGAAGATCTGTGAGTAGGTGTCAGGCAGTAGTAGAGCCAGCATCATTCTGGGGGTGACTATGAGTGTCAGCACTGGGGAGTATAAGAAGGAGGATTATGAGGAGATGTGATTTTTACTCCAAGAGAAAAAATATTAGGCAAAAAAGAGAAGCAACAGAAGGCAAGAATGATAGCAGGGAGGAACTTGGGACTGTGTGGTTAGGTGTGGGAAAAACGTGCTCTGCAAAAAGGCTGCTGATGAAAAAATACTAGCACTAAGGAAATTAACTGGAAGACAAATCACAAATCAAAGGAAGAGGCAGCAAACAAACGCATTCCTGTAGAGGATAAAAGTAATGCTGGAATGAACAAATCTAGATCTAGAACAAATCTAAGAAAACATAAACCTGAATGAGAATATTATGAGCAATCTTCAGGAATTATTCCTTATATTATTTATGCAGTTATGCAGGATTTTGAAAATGCGGATCTCAATCTGCATAGAAAATTTCATATAATATTTGGGTCACAGACCATTTCCCTTCATCACACTGCTTTTCATGTTTGCATTATATACTCACACTATGAAATACAAAATTCATTCTCTCACAGTACCTACAATGAGTTATCTATAGCTATTATATAATTGAGTTTTCTGAGGCAACGGGGTCTTCCTTCTAAAGCTATGTACCGTTTGGGTGTCTATTTAAGGAATACAGTGTAACTGAGTTATGCATTTCATAAGGGTACCTTGGGTGAAAGGGATGACATTTAAAATTTTAAAATAATTATCAAAAGATAGTCACTGTCTGTGATAATTTTCTATGATGAAACAAGTAATTTCATTTGTGCAGACTTTGTCATGACAGGCAATTTCAGCAGATACAAGGCATCTGCCAGCACTCTTCAGGATCTTCCTGACAAATTGCTTGCCTGCGGAGCCATGAAGAGCAGGCTTCTCCTGCCAGAATCACAGGTAGCACAGCAGCACAATCATGCCTACCTGAACTCCCTCTCTTGCTTCTGAGAAACCACTGTCAAAACCAGAGCACCATCAAGGCTAATCTTCCATGTGGATTCATTGCCTGTTCCATGTTTCCCCTTCTCTGGCCCCGCTGGAGTGTCTGCCCCACCCTGCAGCTGCCCAGGCTGGCACTGGGACTATCACAGCAGGAGCAGTCAGCTCTTCCCAAAAGCAGCTGAGGAAGCACCTGTTTAATTGTGCTGTGAGTTTCGTAATTGAACAGTTTTTGCTGTCTGTTGGAGAGCAGATTTATTTTTTCACATTTTGATTTTATTGGGGAGGGACTATTTTCACTGTTACTCTGGACAGCAGGGCTCATTTCTCTGCATTTCAGAGCAGAGGACATTAAACACCTGTGCAGCATGAAATATGTTAGGAAGATCAGGCAGTACCTTAAAATTACCTTTCTTCTTATGGCACAAAATTAATGGGATCGGCTCCTTCAGTCCTTGGGAGGCTACAGAATTCAATTACTCTCCTCTATTTCAAAGAGCACCAGCAGCAAGATACTGCCTCTGGCATGGTGTCACAGACAGATGTAAGAGTGGAAGAGGTATTTACAAAGCATTTTATGACTGCTTTTCAACTGTCCTTGGGCATACCCTTCAGAAAGGGTTATGCACGTATGTAATGCTAAATGGTGGTGCTGCCTCAGCTGAAGGTACTAAATTGTGTAAGTGTTTCCACTACAAGCCAGGGCTAACCTCAGACTTTCAGTCCATAGGAAAGGCATTTTCTCTGCAAATCACCAGCAAATGTCAGTGTCTTTACAATTTTAACAAATTGAAGGCAGAATCTCAAGGTCAGTAGGAACTGGAATCAAATTTTACTGAGGATTAACATTTGTAGACATAGCAATCTTTGAAAAACCTGTACCAGTCTATTTTGAAGAAAGCTATTTTTTCCTATGAAAAGAATGTATATATCATCCCTTAGGGTTCTTCATGGCCGATGGAATGTGCTGGACCTGAGTAGAAGATAAATAATTTGAATTTGAGGTTAATTTCTGAAAATGCAAGGCCTACAGCCATTCAACTGTTTGTTTCAACAGTTGCAATGTAGAGAAAGTCCAGCTCCTTCAAGAGATTTTTAGCATGAATATAAAACTTTGCAGTAAATGTAATGGTTCTATTTGCATTGCAGAATATCTTGGAGCCCTGTTTATTTACTTGTACACCTCACTGCGACAGACACGAGCAATGGAAGAGGCAGTGCCCCCAGGAAAGCTTGCACTGAAGAAGACAACAAAATCACCTTTGCAAGGTGGAAAAAACAAAATATTCTCAAGACTTTAACAGATTATAAGAGAAGATAAGGCAGTTTACTAAAACAAAACAACAAAACAAAATAGGCGATTTTGTCTTTTTCTTAGCTTAATAAAGTATTTCACTTGCAAAATGACATAGTTTTTAACCCTCTCAGAGGAAAGATGGGACATTCAGATAATTCACTGTGTAAGAGGAGCAGCTGTAGGCCAAGGAGGTACAAGTGGATGTGGCAGATAGCTACAGAATGAAAATCCTCTTTAGAGAATAAATTCTATTCCATCTTTTAAAAATCAGTTAAAATAGTGTTTTAATTATTCTCAAATTATTTGTACATACATGGGTGTATCTGTATACTTGCCTTTCATACTTTATTGTCTTTGAATAACAAGAAGCAGGATCAGAGGATTAAAGCACCAATGAACTGGCAGAGCATATTTAGGAGAATGACAGGGAAGTCCATTTCGTGGGATGGTGGGGATACTCAAGGCAAAATTTTCACTCCACTTGAACACTTGAACTTGTGTTAGTTTCAGATCATGGTACTTTTCAGCAGCCTGTTGGCATCCCAAAACTCTCTAAGTTTTTTTGGTAGGTACACTATGAATTTAAAGAATATATCACCCAATAAGCAGGTTTTAACCTCTCCTTCAAAAACGGAAATCATAAGGGACGTGCTGTTTTTTTCAACAGTCACCAGCTGAGCCCACCACGCTGCAGGCAGATGTGTGTGAAATAAGTAGAGATGTAGAAGCAGGCCCTTTATGGTGCAACAATGTGAAATATGACTCAGAGCCCACTCACCACAACACAATTCACAAGAATGAAGCAGAAGTCTTCAAAGGTCATGAATACTTTAAAAAATGAAGTCAAGTTTTCTCCTCAGTCACTCGATCAGTCTAGATCTAAGAAAGTGCTATAGCTGAACTAAGCAAGTCACACAGAGCTGAGGACATGCCTGTTTATCTGTGCCCTGTGTACCTATCTTGACAGGGCACTGAACCTGAGCAGCTGGAAATTCTATGATTGTATGTTTCCAGGCAGACAGCTTTAGCCCATCAGCACCCATCCAGTTATATAGTATATCCTCTCAGCTACAAGGCATGAAACTCAGGTGGTACAGTAGGCCCTCCATGGTAAAACATGGGGCTGATCCAGCTCTGCTAAATCCAGCTCTTGACTAAGCTTGGCTACTTTTCCTGCAGTAACAGCCACTTACTTTAGGCACCAAGCTAGGAAAGCTGGGATTCTTCCCTTTCCTGTGGAGCACCCAGAGGCCTGCTCAAACTTCATGCAGTCGGGGCTCTGAAACTGATGTGAAGAGCCTCACCTACATCCTCTTCTCTTGTCCAACTGATCATCTCAAACTCCACAAAATCACGGATTTACACAAAATATGAAAACACACTTGTGACGGTCCTCAGTAAAATAATTGGAGGATGACTCATATAACTCAATCTTATCTTTAGAAGAAAAATAACAACAGCTGACATTTCTGGAACTCTACGAATCCACCTCTGCACTGGCATCAGCCAGGCTCAGTTCTCCAGCTCATGAGAGCCACGTTGCGATATCTTTGTGTCCAGAGGCAGAGCAGATGCCCATGACACAGTATTAACTGTGCTGGTGTGTGAACTCCTAGCGGGAGAATAAGGACATCTTTTGTATCAGATCTTCTGTATCTTCTGTATCATCTTTCTGTAAGAGAAACGAGTCTGATCCAGAAGAACCACAAAATTGCCTAATGTGGCAAAACTCTGACTTAGAAAACTACAGAAATAAATGCCTAAGAGTAAGGCCAGCACATGATAGAAAGAAAATCCATGGGACTATACAAAGTATAATTCATACACATGGCAAATGCATTGCATCACATATCTGGTAAGAGGACTGAACATTAAATACAATATTTTAAAATTGGGTGGTTTATCTGAAGTGAAATAAGATCTCGTTTAATTTTTTTTTTGTTTCTCTCAGAGCTGGACAAATTACATTTAGTTTCCCATATGTGATGAGCAGTTTTAAAACTTAGCTGAGCTAATCCTCTTCCATAACTCTGATCTGCCCTGGATGTCATCCCCGGACCTCTGTGTCACAGCACTTTAAAAATGTGCAACTGCTGAACTCATTACACTTCAGACTGAAGCATGAATGTGTATAGCTATTCTCGTTGGCCTGTAATGCTCAGAGGTCCTCCCTGAATGGTAAGTTACATCTCCCATAGACATTGGGTGACTGAGACAAAAAATACAACAGGAAAATTATTTTCTAAAGTTATTTTAGGCCTGGGGAGAACATCATCTAGTTAGATCAGCATTGGACATGCTGTAAGAAACACACTAGAAGGAGCTGGAACAGCATTTAGCTTCATGAGAAGGAAAGAAATGGAAATAGAACAAATGGATCCAAACCAAAACAAAATCTTACTATCATGTCTGTGCCTTTTGTCAAATTTCATTTCCTTTTCCTTTTACATATGGGAACACTTTCCTCTGAACCCCATGTTATAGGATGGATTTTCAGCTCCCTTGACATTGCCTGTGACATACATTCTAGTAGTTGAAAAGCCACTAAAATTTATAAGACTGATGGTGCAAGGCTATTAGAGACCAAAGTGAAAGGTTCATGAACCATAAGCAGTCAGCCTCACTTCCACAGGCAGTTATGACAGAGCTTGGTTTCATGTGAAACCTTCCTTCACATCAAATTAAGTCAACCTAGATCTCTTTGTTGCCTTATCATGCATTATGAATAAAGAAGAGATAAAGAAGACAGAATCCATAAAAGTAGAGAAAACAAAAACAGTTCTAGAGGAAATGAGCATTTTCTGCAATCTGAAACTTGTCACAAGTTGAGTGCCAGTACTATTTAAACATTTCTGTCTCAGACCCATCTGTCTCTGAATTCTGGTAGGAAAACTGAAGGTGCAGCATACTTGAAGGACCTGAGAAGTGGGGAAAGAAGAGAGAAGAGCAAAGAAAGCAATTAATAGGAAATGTTCAGCTACCTCTTAGGTGGGGAAGCATGGTGTCCTCAGGCCTCTGCTGTTTACAACAGATGCCTCAGAGCCTTTGGAGTTCCTTGCACAGGTAAGCACAGAAAGTTGCAAGTGGGTTCTGCCCAGAGTGCACATTGGCAAATAATCATAGCCAAAAGAGGTAATAGGAGAGGGGCAAGTCCTGTCCTCCTCCAGAACAAAGGACCTGTTTTATGATGGAAGTGCTATGGAAATGCAAGAATAAGCTGAGAAAGAAGTTTCACAAGTTTCCTTGTGAAACACTCTAGTTCCTCAAGTGGGTGCTGCTAAATCCATTTCTATGCTTCATAAACTGAATTAAAACCAGAAATATTAGCCAGAGAGGTGATTAATCTTCTTTTTCCAAATATAAATTTCTGAAATTTTACTTTAATATAGGTGAAAAGATCACACAAGCTACACGATAGGTGTGGTTTAGCATGGCAGACATCTAAACACCACGTAGCTGTTTGCTCACTTCCCAGAGTGGGATGAGAGGAAAAATTGGAAAAAAGGGAAAACTTGTAGTTTAAGATAAAGGCAGTTTAACAGCATCAAAATAGAAGGGAAAATAATAACAACAATAATAAAAAATATACAAAATGTGATCCACAATGAAACTGGTCACCACCCACTGACCAATGCTAGTCCCCAAGCAGTGGGCTCCCACCCACATCCAGCCCCCACCAGGTTTATTGTTCATCATGATGTTGTATAGTAGGGAACATACCTTTGGCCATTTGGGGTCAGCTGTCCTGTCTGTGTCCCACTACAACTTCTGGTGGCCCCTGCCTCCTTACTGACAGGACCGCATGACAAGGCTTAGGGAAAGTGCAGCTCAGCAACAACTAAAATATCAGTGTGTCACCAGCATTATTGTCATCCTAAATGCAAAATACCACTGTACCATCTACTAGGAAGAACATTAATTATATTCCAGCTGAAACCAGGATAATATTCCCTCCTTACTCTAAACCATATACGTCATGCCCAAATCCCACACTTTCCAATACATCCTGATTAATCATCATCATCTTTCCTGTCTTTTCATATACACACAGGTATAGTTTCATTGGTCTATGGGTAGTCTCATGGATTAATTTAGTCCATAAGTTTGGGCTCCATCTGTCACAGCAGTCCTTCAGGGAAGGAAAGATGATCTGTGATGGATGCTGAAGCCAGTTCTGGTTCTGTCACTGCTGAGCTTGTCTGGTTCTGTCTGATCTTTCACTGGTTTCATTAGAATTAATTTTTCATTAATCCAGATAAGTCTTACTGTAATAATGTTGATATGGCATATAGTAATCATAGTGGAGATGAAATACAGTATTATGCAGCAATTAACATATTACTATTCAAATCATTGTCCAGTCAGCCAAAATCAAATCCTTATGAGGTGCATATCAGAGTTCTCCACCCTCCTGCATACCCACCAAGTGTACCCAAGTCCTTGAGCAAAAGAAATCCTGTGGATGGATCTGCCACTGCCTGAGGCAGGAATAACCCAGAGTGACTTCCCCAACAGAAGTTTTAATGCACCCTACAGAACTTTATCCCCTTCTATAGTACATGAATGTTTATTGGGCAGGGCCAGCTCAATTGGCAGATCACCTAGTGTTGACTAACCAGGAGGCTTTTGCTAAGCTGGCATTCCAATATTTGAAGGCCTCAGCAGTCATTGCCCTCAGTGTAGTGTTAAGTCAGTTATATAATTTGATTTTCCCTCACTTGGGTGGGTCCTGTTTGGTACCCTAGACCAGTCTAAATGGCATAGCAAATGAATGACCATCTGCCTCCTTGGATTATGTGGGTTTTGTTCTGCTCTCCATCCCTGTCTTCCAGCTCAGAGAGCTGTGCACCCCAATAACAACTGGTCTTACTATTAAAACTCAGGCAAAGAAGGCATTAAGTGTCTCAGCTTTCTTCTTATTCTTTATCACACTTGTTAATCCCTGCATCCAGTAAAGGATGAGATTTTCCTTAGCCCTCCTTTTGATGCTGATGTAATTGTATAAACATTTTTATCATCTTTTATAGTAGTAGCCAGATTAAGTTCTAGTCTAGGTCTTCTAATTTTTTCCCTGCACAACCTCACAACATCCTTGCAGGTCTTCTGTTTTGCTTGTCCCTTCTTCCAAAGTGCATGAATACTCCTTTTTTGCCCACGTTCCAGCCAAAACTCCCTGTTCAGTCGGGTTGGTTTTCATCCCTGCCAACTGTTTTATGGCACCAGGGATGGCCTGCTCAAAGCAGCAGCCCAGATCCATTGCTGTAATCAACCCCACAGGGCATTTGCCAACATCCATGAGTCAGTAGAGATAAAACACTGTCTGCTTTTCTCAGTCAGCAATATCTGAAGCCAGCTGGATGGCCTTCCCTTAAGCAAATTGGCTCTATTCACCTTCTGCAGCAGTTTCTGGGACTTGTCATATAGAACTCCATACAGCAGTTCTCCACATCTGATGATTTCCTACAACAGGACCGATCCGTGAATGGGGCATATTGCTTCTCATTTTCTGGTAGTTTATTATACGTTTGGACATCATCAGCACACTTCACCTCCTCTTCTGGCGATACGTCAAAACTTTGCCTTCTGTCCAATTCATGATCTCTCTCCAAGATTTCTGGGCAACTGAGGTTTCCTAGTTGAGCCTGCTGTGTGATCTCTACCCTTTGAACATCCAGCCCAGCACTGGCAGCCAGGATGCCAAGAGGAGCTGCCCTTCAGTACCAATCATTTCCAATTAAATTCAAACCCTTTCTCAAGCTGACAGTACTTCTTTTTCATTTGGAGTATAATGGACTTCATGTCCTGTGTATCCCCAAATCCCAAAACCTAGCATTTAACCTCGAGTCTCCCCTGGTGCTTTCTGAGACAGACTACCAGTAGGGCTATTCTTCCTGGCTGTGGTGTAGGGCACATATCTTACATCTTGTCTTCACCAACTGACCCAAGGGTTACTGCATGATCTCTTGTTTGATGTGTTCAGAAGCTTGTTGTTGCTCAGGTCCTACTTGAAATTTTAATTTATTTTTTTTAATTTTAAATTTTTTAAATTTTTTTTAATATTTTTTGGATCACTGGATAATGTGGGCTTACAATCAGGCTGAAATTTAGAGTATGCAGTCTCCCCAAACCCCAAAATACCTGAGAGAGCTTGTGCATCTATTTTGCTGGTGGAGACATTGTTATTTTGTTGATTACAAATCCAACGGGATTTGCGATGTTCACCTTGATGTTGGATACTAACAGTTTTATTCATAAAAATCGCATGTCCTATGCAGATTCCTTGAATTTACTTCACTTTGTGGCAAAATAAGATCAGCTTTCAGAGAGGCTTGGATTATTTTCTTCTCTTTTCTAAAAATTTCTGTTGCTGCATTGCCCCATACAATCATACGATCAACGTATTGCAGGTGTTCCAGAGTTTCGCCTTTTTCCAGTGCGATCTGGATCAGTGTATGGCAGATGGTGGGGTTGTTTTTCCACTGCTGGGGTAGTTGATTCCAGGTGTACTGAACATCCCTCAGGTTTGGTCAACTGTACCAGTTATTAGGAGGAGCATTAATTCTTTCCTGACTGAAACCAGGACAATGATTGTGTCAACTAAACTGTGTGTTTTCTTCCAAGCTAGTGACCTTGATAGCTGTTCAAGTCCACTTTGAAGGAAATACTTTTATAAGAAAGTCTTAGGGTAAAAGGGAAGAAAAAAGATTAAACAGCTTTGCGTTACGGGCAGTTCTTAAAATAGCAGAGTTCCATTAGCACATCCAAAAGAGCAATCTGAAAAATACTAGAGCAAAAATATCAGGAGGTGTTCAGAGGCATCAGATGGATACCTCAGGAAAATATATACTTTAATCTTTTTAGTGCCTCCAGAAAATAAAATCTAAGAGCTGATTGTTGATATGTGCTAATATTTTCCAGACTGACAATAGTATTAGTGCCAATCCTTGCTTCTGTGAGTAACTTCATGTGCATAAACAGACAGAAGCATTTACTGAACTGGACATATATGCATCATCCTCACTGCCTTCTATGCTTTAACCAAGTTTTGCAATTAGAATAGTATTTATTTTTATAGCCCAACTCCGAAGCATAAAGAAGCACAAAGATGTCATCAGAATGCCTCAGGCTTCGTTATAGAATTGAAAAAAATAGTCATCTCAGCAAAACTCTCTTTTTCTTCCTTCTATTGATTTTTTATTTTAAGAAGCAACAAAAAGCAAAGTAATTTCTCATTCAAAGTATGGTACCCCTGCCTCAGTTTTCAGATGATATTTTAAGCTGTGCCTGTTTGTTGTGTTTTAGTACATCTCAGTGAATCTTCATAGCACTAACACAGAAATGGGAACTTCACATCAGGTCTGATGCTTTACATCAAGTATACACAAAAATGAAGAACAACTCTTTTGTGTCCAGATACATTCAGTTATAAGAAAATATTGTTTATTATCTCAGTGTCTTTGCAGCCTGGATCTCTCTCTAATGTGAACATAAGATGACATGATTAGGCAGGCTTTAATAGAGAAGAAATTCGTGATTCAGACACAGAAAACACAGAGGGGGCAGTAATGATTAGAAAACTGCAGCAGAATAGAAGATTTTTTGTTGTTACAAGCTGTCTGCATGCATCAACAGAACCCTCAAAAATTTATAAACATTCAAAAATTTAAATTAAAAATATTATTTTTTAAATTTCTCCTTATTTTCTCCTTTCTTACTTTCTTGTTTTCTTTCTCTCGCTCCTCCTTTATCTCTCTCTCTCTCTATGTCTCTCTCCCTTTTTCTCTCCCTTTCTCTTACTTTTAAAGATATTCAGGGTTTACTTTCACCAGTAAAAGCAAAATTAACAAAAGCCATGTAAAAAAGTAAGACTAACCTTATTCTTAAAGTTATACCTGTATTTTAAAATCTGGAAGAATTGTAGCACATTTATTCAGCATTTGCTGTACAAGCCTTCTATAAATATGACATTTAATATGTCTTGAAATATTCTCTCCTGTAAATATTAAAAGAACATAGCGTATTCAAAATTAAAATTATTAATTTGAATATAAAAGGGTAAGAGAAAAATTATGATAATGAAATTGCTTACTACAATTTATTCTGTAATATAATTTGGAAGAAGGCTGTTTAATATATATATATATGGTCATTCAGCTGACATCTACATCAGCACAAGCTGTGACAAAGATGGACTACTTTCATACCACAGAACAATATGGGTAATGCAATAACAGGAATTTTAACTGCTCAATAAGCTGAATGAAGCATGACAATGAGACTTTATGAAAGAAACAGTCATCACTTGAATAAAGAATTGCAAAAAAAGGAAAAATTATGAAAATGGCAGATTATGACAGCAGAACAGGACAGACATCACATGCTTGGAGCAAAAAAATAAATTGATAAAATGCCAAACTAGATTTGTGGATATCTTGTGTCTATATTCTACTCTTCGGAATTTGAGAGCATGTGTATAAACACTGAGGCCTGATAGAAAATCGCAACTTGTCAACAACTGCTGACAGCTCTGCACAAGAACATAAAAAGCTGTAATATTTTGTTCCTGTTGGTGAGATTATGGAGGATTAGACTAAGAACACTTCTTGCTGGAAAAATATTGTGTAATACTTTTTTTTTTACGTGTGGGACATTCTAACTACAGATCTTTTTAAGAACTTGCTAAGCTAAATTCACTCTTACAGCTTTAGAAGTATACTACAAACACTGGAAATATAATTCTGCTTCAAGGCAAGCTTGCTTTGTTGACTCTAGGTGAATGTCTGTCAGGGTTTCATTCAACAAGGTTGCATGAATCACAAATGACAAATGATAGTGAATCTAAGTCTTAGGACTATCAATTAATTTTAGAATATAATTTTGTTTCGATGTTTCAATTTTAGGTGATGGCATGGATTAATCTTGGTTTGAAAATGTGTCTTTCTGTCCCAGGGAGTACCTTCAAGAGCAAGGCATGGGTGCCCAAGAACAGCAATGGCTGTCAAGTACCTGCTCTCACTGAGCAGAGGCCAGGTCCAGTGCATAGAGCAATTGAGCTGAAGAGCCCTGACCTGAACATCTCCTTGGTTTTCTTTTCCTGGCAGCTTATAACATCCATTGGTTTTACACCACAGTGTGCTATCCCTTATCTTACAATGAGCCCTGGTTTTCCTCCAGGACTACAAATGTGATTAAATACCTGGCCTTGTTAATTAAGGCACATGGCTATCACATACTCCTTAACTTCTCCTACTCCTTAACTTCACTACTCCTTAACTTAAAAGAAATCCCACTATCCAACCCAAAACATTTGCATAAATGCACCTGCAGAAATTACCTTTGTATAGACTTGAAACAAAAGGTATGAGGTCAATGTTGCACAAAAACCATATTGAATGTGAACAAGTTGCTATGCCAAACAGCTGCAGAATGCCAGCCTTTCACTTGAGAACCAGGACCAGTCCCACTTGAGCAACTAAAAGTGCTCACTGCCTCTTAGGCAGGGCAGTGGGCAGTGATATACCCAACACAGCGTTAACTCCCAATCAGTGGGGCAATACTGACTCCTCAGGTCCTTTCAATTCTTTGTAAGTCTTTTGTTTGAGTTTGCACGTAAACATAAATTAGAACTTTGCTAGAAAACAACAGAAAGAATGATATAATCAAAATATCTGAATAAAACCAGCACTTTTGTAACATTAAATATTTCGTGGTCTGCACCTCTCTGAATGGCTAAATTTTATCATGAATAACAGTTTGGGCTTTGTTTTCAGGATAGAAAATTAGGTTTCCTGTGCTATCACTGGCAAGAGACTAAGTTCTTTTTGGAAATAAGGAACACAGGACAAAAGAGGAAGACAAATGTAAACTGGTTAAAATGTAACCCAGTATGTCATATCTAACCCTTTCTTCCCAGTAATACGTAACACCCTTATTTCTTTCTACAGCTTCACACAGGCAAAAACTGACCTAGAAATCTTTTGATCAGAAATGGGATTAAGCTTTTTTAAGAATGAATTTGCTTTAACATGTGTCTTTTCTTTGCCTGATCCAAACTGCTGAGAGTTCTCTTCTGCCAGGAGCAAGAAGTTCCCTGGTCTACTTAAGGAGTCACTCCAATGGCCCTCAACTACAATCTTAACCTCTGTGGACACAGATTGTCATGCAAGAATGACTACACTTATCTCAGCTGCCACCCAAACCTGCAGATAAAAGGAAATCCTTAGCCACTGCATGATTTAACTGTAAAGATCTTAATGCGCCTACAGCTGGGCTTCTGGCTCTGCTAAGAAGTGTTTCAGCCTTGATGATTTGGGGCAGTTCAGCAACTGATCCAAACTTGAGCTTTACCAGGACTCGCAAGCTAATTTATCTTGCTTCCAAATTTCACCTGGCAACTGTGTACTCAGCATGTGCAAGAGTGCTACACAGAAGGTGGTCCCATTTCTCTTCTATTCAGTATCTGGATGGCTACAGCTCTCACCTATGACAGACAGGATTCCATTAATTTTTAACCCTCTTAAGAGACTTACCTAGCTGTTTTAGGCAGTAAGGTACTCACTCTGGAATGAGTACTTTACTTTTCTTCCTGGAATTGTTGCCAAATTTGTATTGCAAAAAATTACACAAGAGGTAGAGAAAGTTGAAATGTGAGTGTGACACTGAAAGCTTAATACCATAAAAAAGCTGTTACCTGGAATATTTTTCAATGAAAACTGGTTCATGCTAAATAGGCAGTAGAACAGAAAGTAGAATTCACCATTATTAACTGTAACAGTTTGAAAAAGAAGCATAATTCCTTTGCTTTTGCTTAATATTTTTGACAGAGAATTAGTTGTCATACTTCAGGAACGTTTGTGGTTGTGAATATGGAGCAGGTCTCTTGCATGCCAGTTGAGTCGTGGAAGTGTCAGCTTTAGCTCTCTAAGATTCACCTCTCTTTTCAGACTTGCTCCCATAGGGGAACATTGTCTTCCCTGTTGGAAGCTGGCCTTTGCAAACCCCATTCCTGAGCATCTAAGGCTATATTAGTACCTTTAAAATACATGCACCCATGTTATTCTTAGCTCTGCCAGCTCTGCTCTATTGAGGAATCTTTTCCAGAGACCCCACAAGGGCCATGTGCACACAGGATCAGTCACCTTTGGCATAGCCTGGCGCAGATCCTGTGATACAATTTATAGACCCCAGGCAGTGAGGCTGTGCCACTTAGCAGGTCAGGAAACTGCTGCACTCTGTTTCATTGCACCCAGGTAGACATGTCCTAACTTGCCTCTTATGTTTCAAAATAAGCCAAAGAACCCATTTGTACTTTGTAAATTCCATTAAGTGCTTGGCAGGAAGATGCTGCTGTTGACATGCAGCGACAGATGAAACTCAGATGTCTGGAAGGATTACCAGGACCCTCCCCTGAGCACCTATCATATCTCATTATAGGGAAAATGAAGGGGGCATACTTTTACATGTAATGCCACAATTCTGCTTCCTTACATTGACACTGCAGTATTTAATGTGGTATTTAATGGGAACTGAAATTCTTAATTTTACCAAGTTTTTAACCGTGCTTGTTTGCACACCTAGATGTCCACATCTAGTAAGGGGGCATTGGCCTCTGGGGCAGTAGTGATCATGTCGATGGTAATTGTGTTAGCTGTCTCCTGTAGCTGGCTGACACATGAAACAAAATTTCCCTTTATCACTGCCTACTATGTCCTGGTAGGTCCAGTCCTTAGATACAGCCCAAGCTAATGAATTACTTTTCAAAGCTTAGCTGATACCAGGAGTTAGGAGAAAGGCTGAAAAGCAGAATAAAGTAAAACCTCAAAGGTTTGATAACCCATAGGGTTTATCTGGAAGGAACTTCCACATTTATTTTTCTAATTACTATGTTGTTGGTGTGCTTACAGATGATAAGACATTAACACTGCCAAGAACCTTACACAATTCCAATGGAATTCAGATTGCAACTGGTAAAGCAAATCATTCATAATCACACTGAACAGTGCTGTCTGTATTGATGTCATTTCCCACATACAAGGCAGTGTAAAAATGTCAGAATATAATCATTTGAAGTAAGCTGCCTATGTCACATTATATCTTCTATGAATTAAGGGTGCTGGATATAATGTTTGTAAGGGCAAACAAGAAGATATATATGCAGAACACATCTCAGCTGTCCAACCACTTGTTGTGGGAGGAAGCCAGCACAAATTTCAGCAGCTCACTTTAATAGCTGTTGTCACAATTACATATTAAGTCTGAAAAATTTGCCTTTGAAAGCATTCTAGACTGAGAATTACTCTATGAACTAATTCTAAAGCAATTTTACAAGACAGTTAATAATTTTTCTTTCTATGCTTATTTCATGGGCTTTGATTTTTGTTTTATTAACTAAAAGCACTTCAAATTTCTTTGGGGGAAAAAAATTACATTTTAAACAATAGTAAAAGTTCACATAGCTGTTTTCAGAAAACTGTTACTAAACATTTACATCAGAAAACATGTTAATTGGCCTCTATATACCTCCATATTTATAAATAATTTCCTTATTATTGCAAATTCAGAATCCTAAAATAGGCAGTCAGCTTTAACTCAGAATATTTTGATCCTTACTATGACTTTAATATTTCTGCAAATCAAAAATACTTTCCAAGGTGAGTGCAGGACCATGCTACATGGTTTTTCAGATTTTTAAATGCCCTACATTATGTGATTGCCATTTCAGCAGATTGCCCCTCTCTACTATTACTACACTCTGATAGTACATAAATATTTGCAGTAAAGTCTGCTCCTTAACATACAGTACTATAACAGACTGAAGAACAACTTGTGCAACTAGGATACTTTGAAATGCATTTTATATCATCTGTAATCTCATTAAACCTGAACAAAATGTCATGATAGCATGGGAATAGTATGGAAACAGCTCAGTGGTTTTGGCTTTGAGCTCATAAAATGCAGTCTAGTAAAAAAGAACTCTCCTGACATGTTCTGACATGATGTTAATACAATTACAAGCATCACAATATATAGAGATAGGAATGTGGCAAGTTGAAAAAATTTTACATTTTTGGTTTGTTTTTTTTTTCCCCGGAGGAATCAGACTGGTTTTTCTCTTCCTGGCTTTGCTAAAATTGTCTTTGGAAATTGCCTTGAGACAAAATCTTCTTTGATTTATCCACAAAGGAAATAGGCATTCAGAAAAACCTTCCTAGCCAAAAGAGTAAGTAATTCTATTACTTGCTTCAAGCACATCCAACTGCGGATCTTGGAGATGCTTAAGAATTACAAAGTAGAGAATAAACGTGTTTAGTGCATTCTCCTGCCCTGTTCACAAACAATGCCTCTGTGTTGTGGCAAGCCCTTCTTACTTTTACAACTGCCTTGTATGGCTGTGTGAAGCTGCAGTGCAGCCCTGGCACAGATCTGCCAGTTCCTATCATGGTCATTTTCCTCTCCGACAAAGGAAGATCTGTGGCACGCGTCCCTGTGGCAGCCCTGGGATGCTCAGATGTCCCACTGGCAGAAAGCAGCTGCATCACTACTGAGCATTTCGTCTGATGAGTCTGCTCAGTTTTCTGCATGAATAGAATCAAACATGGCAGATTAAAGTCCCTTAGTTGCTATTTCTTTCATATTGGAGGCTAAGTATTGCAGTGCTGACAAACACTTGTTTCTTTCCTGAAAAAGACCAGATTTAAGGGCCAAGCTGACTTCATTCTCATCTATGCAGAAGTTTCTGTCAGCAGTGAGGTTAAGATATAACATAAGGAAAATTATGAGGATAAGTCTCTACTTCAGCATGATAAGAAGACTTGCCAGGTGCTGTCATGTAGTAGTGCTCTTACAGATATTTTATTGTGTTCCTCAATTTTTTGTTTGTATTTGAACCATGTTGCTGCTGCATAGAGACTAAAAGAGTTTTTTATGAACACACTGCAGTGACAAGCAGAGATAATGATAATTTGTACTGGCAAATGCTTTTGGAAACACCACCCCTTTACCATATTATCATATACGCATCTGAAGATATCCCTCTCCCCACCTTTCTTGTAGGTCTTTTTCCTCTTCCTCCTGACACTACCTTCTCCAAAACCACAGTTCTGTTGTAAATATCCTGCAGTCAGGACCTTTGCAAATCCCAGACCACATGTCCATAAACCGATTTACAGCAATACTCTATAAGCAATGCTTCATGAAATTTTTAGATGTAGTTTGGTTTCTCTCATGGACAAAAAGTTCCATGAATTATCAAGCTGAGAAGGTATTCAAACAGTTAAACTTATTCAAATAAAATCTGGTTAATAAATCTAGTCAAAATATTAAAAAAATATTTTTGTGCTTTTTTTATGCATTTAAAACAAACAAAACAACACAAAGTTTTAAAGCAAAAAAAAATCCCCAAAACTAATTAAATTTAAGTTGTTCAATTTACTACAATAACTGGATCAAAATAGTCCTTATTTGCACTTTTCCAGTAATTATAGTGCAAGGCCAGTGAGCAGTAATCTACCTCTATAGGAAATATTTGTACTCAGTATACAATACAAAACCAAATATAATATACCCCTAGCTTAAGGTCTAGTTTCATTTCTTCAAGTCTTCAATGCTTTTTCTAAAATTCTTTGAAGGTGATTTTAATTTACTCATGGCTTTGTGATCTGCTTGCCTTCCCTAGAAATGTTCCACAAAATGATTTTGGAATTAACGACCTTAAAATTTTCAAAGCTTTTAACAGTTTTCTTTTAAACACGGATGATCATAAAACCTTTGAAAGACAATATACAGTTTACAGAATACCTTTCTGTGGATTTAGAATTTACCCACTCTGAGGTTATGCAATGGAATGAATCTTCATGACTTGCAAATGCCAGGAGGTTTCCACTTCTGATGCACAGTCACACTTCTCAGCAATCAGACACAATAATAAATAGCATATTTTCATCACTCTGTCAATGCATTCCACAAGGGAAATGAAGCTTAATAGTCCTATTTTAAACAGAGAGAAACTGAAAAAACCCATCAGGGCTGTTGCCCAGATCATCTCCCTGGAGAGTGGACCCCAAGGAAGCAGTCTGTATCTGAACCCTTCATGGCACAGCTGCTCCCCAGAACTCTGCGTTCCTCACTGTTTGCCCCCCACTCTGAGCGACCTCAGTAATGTGTTATGCTCACATGTTGCTCGGAGCTTTGCAAGACCTTCCTTGGGTTTACTGCGTGACAGTAGTACTCTTGGGTTCATAGATTGCAGCACCCCTTCAGCCTCAGTTTATTTTCAGGCAGCACCGAGGGATATGCGTAAGTTAATAATTTTCAAATAACAGTTTTTGGTTATTGCTTCATTTTAAACAGGTCATGTTCAGGACGCCTTCAAAGAAAATTTATTAGACCTAAAGGCAAAGTACATCATCAATTCAATGCAGACATGTCTCTGGCAAGCTATCACACACAGATTGGAGTTCCCAGCAAGAGAGATCTATTCTACCCATCTCTGTGCTCAGTGCACGCACACAACGCCTGATGCAGACTTCACTGCACAGCACTGTAAATCAAAGAAGACAGTGAGTGTTCTAGGACAGGAAGGGTTGTTTTGAGTGAACACCTTTTCCTGACTGAAGGGAGGTGAGCAATCAGAACTTTATCTAGAAGAACAATTTTGCTCATTCAAATAAATGTTCCCTCCAGGCTGTTGTAACTTCTGCCAGGAACTGATTCATCCATTGACAGGCTTTTGAATCTGGGTAATGAAATTGCAATGAAAAGAGAGAAGCCTCAGTGTTTTTCAAAAAAAGAGAGGGCTTCTTTCCAGGTTTTTTTTTCTCCCATTCTCTTTTTGCAAAAGAGCATTACGCGATGGAACAGTAATCGAACTTCTTAATAGCATTAGACAGATGTCTCCAGACAGGACTTTTTTTTCCTTCTTTTAATTATAAAGCATATTTTTAAAAAATTAAATACATTCCTGAGATAGGCATAGTGTCACAGGTAAAAGCTGAAAAAAAAGGGATACCCTGCTCCAATATTTGATAGTACTGAAAACAATTTTGAAAATTTCAATAATTTCTTTAGATTCAACCATGCACCAGTAAAATTAAATCTGTAAATCTTACAAAAATTATTTCTGGAGTCAAACCATTGTTGACTACCAAGAAGAAAACATTACACAAAGAATACTTTGTCCAAAATAAGTGAGTACACATTATCAGATAAATAAAGGTAATCCTTTCATATCTAGAAGAGAACCAAAGGACTGATAACTATTTTTTAAATCTCTGTTCTGTATAAAAATATGTTGTGTTAACCCTGATGGAAAAATTTCATTATCCTCAATGCCAAGGGTAGAGGAACGACATAATAAAATCTGTAAAGAGAATACGACAAGCCTGTATTTTGTCATCACGAGGGCAATGATTCACTTGAAACACAAACTCATTTTTGATTCATGGAAACCAAATGTGCTTTGCTTTTAATGCTGTAAACTACATTACTCAAAACAACAATCATATTTTATATTTTGATGGATCTTGTCACCTGACTTTTGCAATTGCGGTGCGTGGAGCAAGATGGAAAATGCCATGTGCATACCGAGACTGTAAGGCCTATGGGAGAAGAACCTTCTTATCATTTCTATTGTGGTGGGATTCTGCCTCGTTATAATGGCATTTTAAATCACACCAAGCATTCAAGCACTTCAAAGTGATCATTGAAAATTGGTCATTATTATATTTGCATCACTTTAAGGGAAGTCAAACTTGAAGAATTAACTTTCCAAAGCTTTCGGTCATTTGATTCTGCCTAAAGGGAATCAGTTAAGAGCACATTCACATAAGGATGTGTTCAGGCACAGTCAGCACACAAACATTCCAAAAGATGTTTTAATTCCACTGATCAAGTATGTGGAAGTAACTGCTCTGTATGTATCTCATTTTCACAGCCCAGTGGGAATACCACAGTCTGTCCTGGGCAAGTCTCAGCTGGTACACAAGCAAATACCAAGTATCAGTGAAGACAAGCTGCCGGTTATAGCCTTTCCTAAACACCTTTTAGACCTCTGTCACATTTCAAAAGCAGCAATGGCTGAGTGGCAAGGAGCTGGTGGAACAATCTGATGTCCTCTCCATGGACTTTATCAGTTCTCCATGCAATCCTTCAACGGCACCTATCCAAGTTTGGTAGATTTCAGAAGCACAGCAAAGAAACTGTGACATGTCATAAAGCTTGCAAAGCAGGAAAGTTACTTAGGTCATCTATGCACTGGACAGCTGTAATGACTCACAAATCTTCATTGCTTTGTTTACCAGGAAAGTGGACACCTTGGGGTTCTTAAGCCTGGCACACACCGCTTTTGGAAGTAATGAGCCACTGCACAACCCAAGAAGGCTGTTGTTGCTTTTGGGAAAAAGCCTTATGTATACAAACATGCAATTTCAGTGTCCCAGTGTCTAAGACACTCTGATGCATAAAAAAAAACCGAGAGGCACATAACCTTCTTCATTCATTCTCCAAGCTCTAGGAAAGCAAATTGCAACAG
The DNA here is from genome assembly GCA_027576195.1 of Cossypha heuglini. Classification (NCBI taxonomy): domain Eukaryota; kingdom Metazoa; phylum Chordata; class Aves; order Passeriformes; family Muscicapidae; genus Cossypha; species Cossypha heuglini. The sequence continues at coordinate 17,676,397 of JAODKT010001744.1, forward strand.
AAGTTTCTCTGTAAAGTGACTAATAGGAAGAGTGTCTGGCATTACATAGGCATAAGCATATAGGATTTAATAATTGTTATTAAGTAGTGTCATCACTGACTCATAATATTTAGGTCACCCAGACAGCCCTAGCACTCTCAGAATATTGGTGCTACCTTTCTTTTATTCTGCTATATTTTATAGCTAGTGTTAGGCTCTAAACATCTGAAAATCTGATATTAAAACTGTAGAGTCCATAACTTAAGTTATTCAAGATAATTTCTTTCTCAGGGAACATTTCTTGAACAATATTTACTCTATTTCTACTGTTTCTGAATTTACAGAAATGTTTATTTGGTTCTTGACTGAGCAAGTTATAACCCTGGATTTGAATTCTCAAAACGAAAATTATTTGGTGGAACCTTCTGTTCTCCTATTTTATTCCACCAGAAAAATAATTTTAACAAAACTTTAAAAAGATCTTTATTTTTGACTTTTCATTTACAGTTGCTTTTCTCTTCCTATATTTAAAGAACAGAAAGCAAGGGAATATATTTCATATAAAACTGTACTATTTCAAAAATACAGTTTTAATGCCTTACCACATATTTACATCCTATTACTATTTTCATAAAAGTGGTTTTTTTTCCTAACAGATATAATTGTCAAAAAATACTTTTCCATATATTGTCAAATGCTAATCAGAGAGGAAAGCATTTAAACTACGTTTTCTGTCATGGAAGGGAACTAATTGAATGGGATTTAAAACCTTGATAATTAACTGTCATTTTTATGTAAATTAGTGGCAACAATACACATGTGAAGCTAGTATTTTAAAAGCATACATAATATAAAGTTTCTACTCTCCAGTTAAAAAAACAGAATTATATATTCCTCTGCAGAGAAGGAAAAAAACCTTTTGGTAACAGCTCCAGCTTATTTAATATGAAATATTAACTCTTACTTACCTATATATGCCTTAAAATTTCTGAGTAAGATATAGATTTATTTAGTTCAAAATATAAAATACCATTCAACATCTCAGGCAAGAACAGATTCTTCTGGGCTTATCTTTTTTGATAAGTCTTTGATTTTTGTCTCCTGACACTTCAGATAGAATCAAGGGCCTAATAACATATTTCACAAAACTCTCTATGGATTTCAACGAATCTAAGTATATTAACTGCCAATCTGTCCATTCCCTCTTAGAAAAAAAGCCAAAATTATTATATGTCATTGCCATGGCTATGGATCTCAAGCCATCAGTGATCTCTGACAGGAATCACATCCCAGCCATGACAGGCTACCCGACTGCTGTAAAATTTTTCAGCTGCACAGTGGTGACTTCCCAGTCCTAGCCAAAGCAGCTCTGAAGGAGTGCAAGATAAATCCCCACAAGTGAAAGTGAAGATGAGACACCATGTTGAGTACCATAAAAGAAAGACTCATGGAGAGTGGATAAAGCTGGACTAACCAACATTATTTGAGCCAAAAGAATAGAAGTAAGAGCTATGAGCTCACCACACTGTTTGTTGGCAGAGGTGATGCATGGTGTGGGAGCCTTTTTTCTCAGGAAGTAAGGAAGGGAAATATAACCTGCTATAGCACTGTTATTTGCAGTCAGAGGTGTGACTTTTTGAGCCTAACACCTCTAGAATTGTGTTTTTAAGAAAAGAAGGGAGTAAGTTTCTGGCCAGATAACACTGTTGTAATTGTATCAGGCAGGTTAATTTTATAAGCTGTTTTACATGGGCACGTTTATCTTTTTTGTTCTTAAAATAACAGCACTATTAAATAAAGGGACTCTTCCTCCTTCCTCCTGAGGCAGCTGAAGGACACCTGGTAGTAATATGTACAGAAATGAAATATTTTACACATACCTTTTCCCTGTCTCTGGTTAGCTAGGGAACAGTGTTCCGTTTTTCATAACACGGCTGTAGGGAGATAAAAGATGTTCATGGTGTTAGGACATTATAAACTAATTATTCAGAGACTATAAATGAAAATGTTCATCTGAGTGAGTTATACAGGTTATGGATGTCACAGAAATTATGTAGCTATTTAGATAAGTAGTGGAAACAGACTGATTGCTGCAGTGGAACATATTTTTAAATATGCATTTAAAAATTTACATTTTTACCATGGACTACTGACAACTACTGCAAGGATCACTGCTAGGTCAAATATCATGACCTACACATACTTTCAGGAAGGTTAACAAGTACAACAGATTACTGAATGGCTCAAGTATTTCTTTCCAGCGCAGGATGGAAACAAGAGAAACTACAGAAGGACTATAGATAGGAATGAGGGTGAGTGAAGAGGGATTCAGAAAGACCAAGGGACACTACAGCCCCACTTAGGCTCTAACAGAAAGGGTGCAATACTCGTGATGAGGATCGTGTGATGTGATGACTCGATAATTAGCTCAGTACTTATTTCCCCACCCACATTTCACAATCCACACTAACCAGCACAGTAATTACATTCATTCCTGATCATATTCCCCAATAGCCAGTATGAGGAATGAAAAATGCAATAGCATTTGAAAAGATCTGCACCTTCTTCTAGTAGAGGTATCTAAAACGCTTCTTTTCCCTTCCTGTAAGCAGCTGGTTACCATCTATAGAGAAACACTATCATTTCTAGTTACACATTTTCTTTTTTCCATATTCTGTAGGGATGAAATAGAAATGGAAGGATATCCATAATCTTAGGACAGAATGGGGTTTTTTGGGTGTTTGGTTTTATTTTTTGGTTTTTGTTTTTGTTTTTTGATTTTTGATTTTTTTTTCACTGTCCAGTAATCAGAGACACACTGCTACAGTGTTTTTAAGTAATTTGTCTCCAGTTTCTCATTTGAAAACTATGTCTTTGTTGCCCTAGACAAAACATTCTGGGATGATGGCTTCCATATATTTACTTCATGAGCTAACACTTATCCTCTCTTTCACACTCATGTGTCTTAACACAAGGCATGTACAGCACTCACAACAAAAGTACTGTCATGAAGACCTCTTCTGACTTCT
>JAODKT010001744.1:17686507-17697041 GCA_027576195.1 Cossypha heuglini
GAAAAAAAAAAAAAAAATTATAAAGAAAGATATTTTTTGCCAACATATCCAGGTCACTTAATATCATGAGGTGGTGTCCAATGAGAAAAAAAAAAAAAGAAAAGAAACTACTCAGTGGAGTCATTACTGGAAATATCCCAGCTTAAGAGGAGAGAATAATGAGAATAATATATGTAGATGCTGAAAGTCTTCTAAATTCCTGGACTAAGAACTGCATTACTTGGATGTTTAGACATATATTATTCCCCCACTGCACCCAAATTTTATGAGGATTCCTGAAGGTACACTGAAACTTTTCCATCTCTTATGTTTCAAACTTGTTTTTAACGGTGTGAAAGTAACAGAATTCCCTACACTCTTATAGAAAAGAACTTAAGTAAAATAGATTTCAGCATTGCTATGAGGGCCTGGAGGCAAACTACTACTTAGATCCTGATAATTTTATCTGCTATATCTTGAATGCTACCTTCTGAAGCAGGTAACAAGTGTGTGTATCTGTACAACCAAAAATACAATCTTGTGCTGGAGTCTGGATGCTGTGGCTAACTGGAAGATCTTTTTAAAAGCTAAAGCAGAGCAGAAAAAGCAGTTCTGCTCAGCCAAAAGACTGCAAATGTTTAAAAGACTGTGCAGCAAGACAAAAGTTTGTGAAACAGATTAGTTCCAGTGTTACTCAATAAATGACAATTTTTATGCATTTACAGCATTCATGAAACTTTGTTCCCTCTCTTGCTGCAGGCCCTACTCCACAACAAAAAGCACAGTGAGAGGGTGCCATGCTCTCCCTAGGCCGGGGCATTCAGTGTACTGCTGATTTTCCCTTCTCTCTACAAAACCCAAAGCCTTTGCCAAGAACATTGACAAGTCACATTGTCCTGGTTCAGTGGCCAAGCACCCCTGCCACATCTGCCCCTTCAGGATGTTGACTCTTTACACATGGTTGGTGTGGTCTGCTTACTGCCTTCACATTTTGACCAAAAAAAAGGCCCTAACAGATTGCACTCAATGATGGTAAAGAAAGTTTCATCTGCAGCATCTGACTTCCAGGCTCTGGATGAGAGAGAGAGGAAACAGGCTATATATCTTAAAGCTGGATTACCAACAGTAAGCCAGCAAAAACACTTTGGTTGTCTTTAGGAGATGGAGAGGTAAATCATGTATCATTATCACTGAGAATTTGCTGAAGGGAGCAAAAAGATTTGCCCTGGGGCACAACCTGCCTGCTAACTTGGATATTTTGCTGCTCCTCGCTGAGTGTTCTGCTTGTGCAACCCCTCCAAGTTTCCCCTACGTCACTCTTGCAGCCTGTTTCCTGGTCACTTTGGCCTCTGCAGGAAGTTGGCAAACCTCTTCATGTGCATGCTTATGTGTCAAAATAAATTGTCCCCTCCCATCCATCCACCCACCCACCCATTTAATAAATGTGCAGGATTTCCTCCACAGGGAATAGGCAGCAAATGAATTGTATGTGGCAGCAACCTCCACATTTCTGTGACTTAGACACTTTCCTCTACAATCACAATGTGACAACCTGCTCACACAGAATGCTGTTTTCGCAGTAAAAACACAGTTCACAAAAATCATCTTTCCCAGCTGCTACCCCTTCCATCCTTCCCAGCCATTCTTGCTTGACCGTATGGGGATTGATGCTACGGATTCAGGAAGACAGGGTTTCAAACGGATATGTTCTCTCTTTACCTCTAATAAACACCCCAGTTTAAAGACTACAAACAGGCAGACAAAGACCAATTACCATACCCTCATGTTTCTCCCCAGGCTCCAGAGTCCACAGCTAAAGCATGACTGTGCTGACCTCAGTGGACTTTTAACTTAAGAAATGGGTGAAAATTTCAAGATTTATGCTTATGAAGAAGGAAGGTTGTCTAACATGGGATTAATTTTACTATTTTTAGTAATCTACATCTTAGTTGTTTTACTAATGAGTATTGATAATCAATGAAGAAATCAGGCAATTCTAGCACTTTAGTGACTTCATCCTAAATTAGAGATAATATATTATTACGAGTGCAAACTTGTCTCCTCTAGTTATAGGAAGTCTGGATAATCTGCATGTCTCTACAGTACAGGCCAGTAAAACTCTTGTGTCTCATGACTTACGTATAAATGGTTAAACAAATACTAAACAGAAAGCTAAACAAAGAGACGGCATACAGCAGTTCAGAGCATATGACTCGATTTGATGCTTAGATTTGAGAGCAGCCACTGAAATGATTCATTAATAGCAATGCAGCACTTGACCCACTGCCAAGGAAGAGTGGGTGGTCTCTGTTACCAAAAAATCTTTTGAAGAAGTTCATTCAGTCACTGAGAAGTTGAGCAAAACCTACACAGGCTAATGTAATACCGGTGTATTTTAGACAGACCTTGCAGATATGTTGCCACTAGTAAGAAGGGTCACAAACAGGCCATTCTTTGGGCTGTACTCCAATGACTGCAGTTTCTGCATATATCTGCATGCTGTAAGTTATATTCAAGCAACTGTGACTTTTACAATTTTGCAAAAATTGCCTCTTTGGTTTTTTTTCATTTTATATGCTAATAAATATATTTTTGTTGCTCGTATGTCTAAATTCAGTAGCACAGGAAGTTAATTTATAATCTGAAACTGTACTTGCTACTTTATGTTCTGCACTGGAAAAATGGAAGTGAAGATAAAGAATCCAGGTCCAGATATCAAATTTTTATTTGGCTACCATCCAAAGTGGTTCTGAAGGGTGAGTATATAAACCCCTCCTAAAAACAGTCTCCTAAGAAAAAAACTTTCCAAAATGAGTCTTTATAACGTTTTGTAACTACACTTTTTCAAACATGGAAATAAATAATTTATTATTTAATCATTAACTATTTGATTATCTGGGAACAAACTCCTTAATAAAATGTCCTAGGTCAGAAATACAAGATGCAAATAGAAAAACAGGCAGGAGATTAATTAATCTATAAATAATTTGTATAACATAACCCTGGTATTGAATACATTCTGCTTTAAATTAGTTATTTTCCTAGATTAGAATAGGAAGTAGAAGGATATTTGTTGAAGAGAACATCTTGGAATAAAAGGTGAGTGAAAATAGAGGACTCAGAAGAGTCTTCTGCAGTGGGAAAGGGGAAAAATGAGAATTAGAGATGAACAGAGTCAAAAACATTCAAACATTAATCGATAACTAAACTGAATCAGTCCTGTCACCAGTGAAGAGGAACTGTTGGGACACCAAACAACTGTATTAACCAGGTGATGTAATTTTCTGAAAATTACTGGTAAAGTTCAAATGACAAATTGTTCAAATTGCTCATTCTTTCAGATGTATCCCAAGTAAATGTCAAGCCAGAGAGAGTGCAAAAGATACTTCATATATGTTGAGCAGTGCTACCCTGCAATGGTCCTGTCGAATCTGATTAAGCAGTCTCCTTGTGGAAGAGGGGAAACAGGTGTGAATTCACCTTCCAGAAAACACACAATAGTGACCTCTGGAATTGAGATGCAAGTATTACTCTCACAGACTTCTTAGTAACTGAGCATTGCATTACAAATGTTAGTCTGAATTTGCTTGCTCAGGGTACAATCAGTCCAGGATTTCCAACACAGAGCTGTCTAGTGAGTAAATCATCATGGAGAGTCTCATGGGAGGAAAGCACATCTTCAATTCTTAAAATATCCAGCTTCCTGCCAAGTCTGTCTTAGTGCTCTTAGCTATTTCAGTGAGTGGAAGGGATCCTGGTGAGGGAGACATAGAAGAAGCACATCTCACAGAGGGCTGGTTTTAAGACTCCAGAAGATGGTGTTATAAAGGGTAAGACAGTGATTTGACCATTTGGAAAAGCTGTGCTAGTAGTCACTTTCAGGGAAGAGTACTAAGACCATAGGATAACCTTGAAAGAAGTTGTCCACTGGAAGGAAAAACCAAGGTAGGTATAACTAAAAACAAGGAAAATGAGAAAATGCCTTGCTTCTCCTGCAATTTAACACCATGGAGGAAGCGGATTTAATTTGTCCAAAGTTCTTCAGACCTTTCCCTTTTCAAACAGTCATAAATTTAACAGTATTTTTATTGCTTTTTGCTTTTAATAGGTGTGGTTTAGGGTTTGGAAAAAAAAATCAGAATTTCAGTTACTTCAGTTGCATTTTCAGCCTTTTACAATCCCAGAGTCCTAGGATAGCAATTCCTGTTTTAAAAAGAAACAGTAAACTCTTTTCAGACTGCAGCTCTTCTTTCTGCTTCAATATACCAGATCTCATATTTAGCAACCTTCTAAGTGTGTTGCAAGACTTTGGGTATGTACCCATCATATTTCCAGAACAGCTGGAACCCTAATAATTGCATATTTCTGTTCCATTATATAATTTCCAACCCTACTATCATAAATTTAACTTTCTCTAATTGCTGGATAATCTGATCCAGCATTATTCAAATCCAACCTTTCTCAGAACTTCATATGAAACTCATTAGTCAGCTAAACTATTGGAATCCCAGAGCAGCTTTATTAAATTCAGTGGTGCTTCTCTAGACTTGCAGTAGTTCATGACGAGGCTCTCATCTGGCATGAAATATCTACTGCCTCTTAGCTTTGGGGCATTGTAAGTTGTTCTAAATTATTGTCACTACAGGTCTTAAATAAGGAGAGCAGTAGTGCTTTGTGTGACAGAGTAAAGAGCAACAAAGGGAAGAGGGAAACCTTGAGAGCAGGGTGCTGAAGAGAATTATGGGAGGAAGTTTGTGACAAGAATAACATGCTGGTTAGGATGCCAAGGGCATGAGTGGAGCTTCTGATGTCTGAAAGAGAAAAAGCTCCATACTCAAGTGCAGCTGCACCATGAAATACAGGGTATTTTTGCTTTTCTGGGAGGAAGGCTATCTCACTTCCACCACTTAGATTGCAATGCCAGCAAATGCTTAATTAAACTCAACAGTTTGTCTCTGAGGGGCTCTCAAAGATGGAAACATTTACATCTTAAACCAAAGAATAGTAACATGGATGCTAGGACAATATTTTCTTGGAATTATGTGTCCAAGTCCTGTTTTCCATGGGGCAGCATATCCATGTGCTATACACTTGGCACGAAACTATTACTTTACAGAGCTTTGTTTGATTGTTTATTGTTTGTTTATTTATTTGTTTCCTTAAACAACATCAATGTATGGAAAAGGAGCCAAAATAAATGTAAGTCTTTCCTGAGAGTGGTTCGCATTTTTAGACTTTTTAGTTGATTTGAGATGGGAACATCTGCCTTGGACTCAGTCTTGTGAAGGTTGTCACCCTTCCGAAAGGAATTCCTGTTTCCCTTCCTTTCACACACATATGCACTGCTTATCAGGGTATGTAGAGGAACACACAGATCTGTGTGATTAAGAAAAAAAAGATGGCTTGTCACTCATCATATCCCTCGGATTCAACAGAAAGGAAATTCATTTTAGTGAGCATTGAAACCAAACAATAGCAAGTCTGCAGCTGTTTCAGGGGTCTGATGTCAACAGTGCTATACATATCTTTATCTCATTTGAGATTTATTGAAAAAGCAGAGTGCTTGATAAACAGTGGCTGACAAAAACCAAAACAGATTAGCTCAGCAAGTAAAATGGGTTAAGAGGAGTATTGTGCCACATATACTTTGGAATCTATCAAATAAAACCATTTATTATAAAATATTAGCTATCTGAAAAAATATTTCTGTTAAAATTTATCCATAGAGTTACATTTTCTGGTCTGTGTATAAGAATTATAAGTTTAACTTTGAGGAAAATGCAATTTTTTGAGATTTGTTGCATTTAAACATGTTAGAATTTAGAGTAGTTTCATCAGTACTTATTCATCTCCCTGGCTAACAAACCAATCTCCCCCTCTCGGAGTGACAATGTTCAAAAAAGAAAAAAACAACTATTCTTTGAAGCTTTCAGAGATGACATAGTAAAGCATTAGTTATAAAATCTTTCTGCTTGCTTTGTAATAGGCAGTATGATCCAATTGCTTTTTCTATTCTCTACATGGGATCTTCCTGTTTTCTTTAGCTCCCACACTTCTCTTTTTTATCTTCTATAAAAAATCCAGATGGCCAAGACTTAGGACAGCCCATGCCTGGTGACTAATGCCTAATGCAGAGGATGTTACGTTGCCTGAAGAATAGGCAATGAGTAAACAATCAAAAGATTGTTTACACTGTCTGCCAAAAAAAGCAAAAGAGAAACTTCTGAAAATTACTTTCACAGCATCCAAATCCCACCCTCCCATTCACAGCATTCTCTAACCCTTTGAGGATCTTTCAATGCTCTACAGTATTCGTTAAGAGCAAAATGCTTCAGGGCTACAAAATGCATCCAAACCACCCCCTCCCTCTCCCGTCTCCCCAAAACATCTAATGTTTATCAGCATAAAGGGATTTTCATGAAAATGTGTTGTATTGGACAGTTTATTTAAACATGAGAATGGTCAGACATGGGTCAAACTGTCCAGAGTTCCCCACTGGGCAGTAAGTGGACCACCTGGTAGCACTGCAGGAGTCCTTAGTCATGGAGATGAACGAGTCGGCTGTGTCATGTCCAGTCAAGAGACCAGGAATCAAGGCAGAAATGCAGACTCTACATGAAAGATTGTCAGGGATTAAAGATCGGTGAACTATGTGAGTTAAATCTTCCCACGGAAGGGAGTGAGGGGGGAGGGAGGAGAGACTTGCTTCCTCTAAAGGATCAAAGCAGAAAAGCAAATCCAAACTCATGAACAAAATACAGTGCATCATCTTAGGATAAGTCTGTGTTAATAAATTAAATTGCACCAAAGAAAATTTCTGGGCACAGTGCACACTGTCAAAAGAGTTTGTGATATGGTTTTGGCCATAAATGAAATATTCTCTGAAACACAACCATACAGGCTGGCTGTTTTTGGTATCTGTAGTGTATGTGTTCAAAAGAAGATCAGTCCATATGAAGGTGACTAATATCTCATGAAGAAATATCTTAAGGTAGATAAAGAACACCAGAGAAATAAGGATTACAGGTATTACACCTACCTAAATATGGTTGCAATCAAGGGATCCTTACATACTTTTCAAAGTGAAAATATAATACCAAGATTTACAGATTAAGTCAGTTTGCAAATTTATGCTAGGTTGAATGGTTAACATAGAGAATAAGCATCACTGTAAATTGACTAAAAGATTGATGTCATGTTGGAAACAGTGGGGACTAGCACAAATGATAAAAAAGAAAGAAGAAAAATTATGGCAATTAATACGCCATCTGACGTCTTCCCCTCTGGGAAATTAAGATTAAAAGGCTTATTACATGATTTTTCAGAAATCATATTCCTTTGCAGTTAGCTTTTATGTGACACCCCCTTTAAGGACGTATATACTTCATGGAGTCTGGAGACTTTTTTCCTCCAATTACTAGCCCCTGCTCAGGAGTAAGATTTGGCAGTCAGTCAGGACTTCTGCACCACAAGAACAATATCCCCGAGGAACAGTGGTGGCCACCCCATGATATAGTGACTTACTGGGAAATCTCTGGTCTTGGCTTCTAAGTCTGGACAAGTAAAAATAAGTTAAGTATGTCTGTTACCTGGAAGACTAAGGAAAACAGAAGCAATGTTTTCTGCCACTGAAACAGCTAGCTGTTGCACAATTATCTCCAAGCCCATGACAATATGAACTACTGTGATCCCAAGTGTAAATGAGTAACCAAGCACCTTTTGAAAGGAAGAGAAACATGTTTATTTATCACGGATTGATTGCATGCTACAATACCAGATAATGGTATCATACAGATAGCAAACATTCCCTAATTGCTACCTCATGAGGTCAGTTTACTGCTGAGGACACAGAGTAGGAGCCAGAGGATCTCCAGGCATGACAGTTCATCATAGCCTTGCATCCAACAGCACACTCCTGGTTTTCCCACCGCAGGAAAGAAGAGGGTAGGCTGTGTTCCCACAAATGGGGTTTTAGAGAACAGAACAGGTCTGTGAGCACAGGTTACCCTCATTTACCTCTGCACAGTGCTCACCCTGTTTACCTTTAAAAGCTCACTGTCTCAAAGGTCCAAATTATTCAGTGCAACTGTAACTGCTTTGCAAAACAAAGCAGCGTTCATCTGGTTTATTGAGATTCTTAAGAATTTTCCTTATGTAATGCAAAACTCAGGTAATCCACAGACAGGAAAGCAATGCCTTTGCTATTTGAACATTTCACACTGTTGGTAGGGGAGCATCTGAGGCAAATTGGCCATGGTTAAACATCTCCTGCTCTTAGTGATATTTGCTCCTTACAGCTTTCTTCAGGCAGCTCCAAAGAGTGCTAGAATCTTGGACTTGCACAAGTTGTATGAAGGAGTGGAGGGTGGAAAAATGAATTGCTGCCACCATTTTACTGAAGCGTGACTTAGTTGTGGGGCAGAAGGGTTAAACTCCTGAGTGCCAAATCTGCACCACTCAGATCATTCCAGCTGGCTTTCCACTCGGAACTGCTTTAGGCAAACACATTTTAATTTCCAAATGTTTTTAATGGATTTGGGCAGCAACTAAAGAACAATGCTGCTGAGTTAAAATAGACATTAAAATACCATACACTGTGCTACTGCTGTATTTTTTGCATTTATTAGTCATATTTCTACTGTGTTTGACTGTGCTATTACTATTTTCTTTCATTCTTTTTCCAGCAGCTACCTATAGTTACATCTGATGACAGTTATTTTTTCCACTGTTGCTTTTCTAGTACAGTGCCCAAAAAGACATTTTGCTTTGCTACATGTAATAAAACATAAACAAAATAAGAGAGCACAGAAAGGATCTGCCCCCTAAAAAAACAACATGTCCCTGACAAAAGAGCAGAAGTGAAAACCTACCATCCAGCACTTCCAAAGAAAACCCTGGATCAGCAGATACATGGTACATAGAAGATTAATATCTGTGTATATCTATTTCTTATTCCAGAAGACAAGAAGTAATAATTGGAGCCATCGTGTAAAACACATAATACACTTTATGAACAGTTTTGTTAGTGCAGTTTTTATTAACAAGGAACTTTTGCTATCCTGATATTTAAATTCTTTATTGGAAGACAGCACTTATTTTACACTGAAGTAAAATAAGATTTCTACCATAATCACCTGCAGCTGAAGTCAAGGACTTTTCAGGAGTGGAATCTTCCTCTAGGATTCAAAAAAAAAAGAAAGTTGAGATTCCTCAGGTCTATGATGCTGTTACTATTATTGCCCTTTCCCATCTTCTCTAACAGACAGGCAACCTGTGGCAACCATGAACTCCTCTGAGGTCCTGGATCTGGATTTGATGACTACAGAGAAGAATATCAGTGTTGAGAAGACTAGAGCTTCTTTAACTACAAACTTGATGATCTTTTCTTTGCAGTAGCTGCACAGCAATTCCTAATACAAAGGAATATAGAGGCTTATAGCCCCAGAAGCATCAAGAGAGCAAAGGGAAAGGGTGAAGGAGCACATGGCCACTACACTGCCATACTCCATGCTCAGAATGCTCTAGGACTGATGGGTTCTTATGCAGAGCAATGTCATTCTGCTCCTTGACGGACTTGTGTTTACACAAACCTGACCTTTTAATCCTTTAAACTGTCATTCAATCATGATACTGAAGGATATTTTCACCATGTTATATTAAATATCAGACTGAAGTGCTTCAACTGATACTCAGCACTGCTCACAATTAATATAAAGCATCACTGAATTATGGGAAGAGCTGAGGTTTGATGTCTCTCCCTTCATGACACATTGAGTCAGCTGAAATCTTTCTGCCTAAACACAAAATGTTTATGTGCCTCTAAATGAAACTTTATCACTCATACTACTGAAATCCAAGACATTAACATATTTACATGTGGGGACTCTTCAAGAAAAAAATACGATTAATTTCATATTCCCAAGAGAAGCTCAGACAAAATAGAATCCAGTTTCAACAGAGTCCTCAAACAATTCAAAAATCCAAATCCTCCCACTGGCACAAACCATAAAGAACAAAAAGAGTACTATAAAAAAAAAGAAAGAGGAGAGCATCAGAGTATGTGTCAACTTTGTGGTCTACTATATCTTTTGTTTTAATACTTTCTACAACTTTGGGAAATTCAGTGTTATTTCATTTCACGGGTGTCAATTTAATACTAAAAATTCAAGGTCTCAGAACATGTACAGTCCTCAGACCTATATTGTCAGGTTTAAGTAAAGTCTTACAGTCCTAGAGCTTAGGTAGTCTCCTCCAGGTCAGAAGAGAAGCCTGTGTCATTAAATAGGTCTTCTAAGCTCAGCACTAAATTACTTGTTGGGTCTTCTGGGCATCTTCTTCTAAGGTGTCCTTTAAATACTGGAATGTTCTTTTTATCTGATGATGTTATGCCCTCTTACTCTTAAAATTTATCTTACAATCATGGATAGGTTTCTAAACATAGCTAGTGTGTTCAAATATTTAAATACACTTTTAGGAAGATGTGATGCAAAGGACACAGAGAGAATGGAATGGAATGGAATGGAATGGAATGGAATGGAATGGAATGGAATGGAAT
>JAODKT010001744.1:17710337-17734734 GCA_027576195.1 Cossypha heuglini
GTACCTTTTTAAGTTTTGAGCCTGCCTTGTCTCTACTCCTGGGTCCTACCTCTAAGAGAAATTAAATATATTAAAATTGGCAAACCCAAGTCACACCGTGACACAGACCCTTACTGTTTTTAATTAAGGCAATTAATGCAACTTTTCATTTTGGGTGCTACCTCTCCCTCTCAGTGTAGTCCTAGAGAAATACCAGATAGGCTTTTACAGAAGTTTTAACCTCTGAGACAAAACCAGTAGTGCATTCTCAGATGCACTAAGAAAATCTAAAGGTTTTGTTCACCCACTTTCACCCACACAGTTTCAATGCCTGACAATCTGAAAGCAAGTTCCAGGGCGAAACAAACTATTGTAACTGGTCAGATGCAATTTTTTGCTTCCTTTATCCAGCATAAGCTTTCATTGTGCATCTATGATAGCAATATAGAGAAAATAATCTTCCTACTTACTTCAAATTAAAATCCATTCTATTTAATAGCCTTATATGTCCGATCAGTATAGATTTGGATCTTCATTTTTGCAATGTTTCCTGGCTATTCTTTATTTACTATGGAAGAAAAAAATCTGAGCTGTCTGAGCATTTAATTGGGATAACTGAAGAACATTTATGAGAAGTTTCAGAGTATCAAATTTTACTAAGATAAAACTTAAATCATTTGTGTCTCTTTCTGAAGTTTACTACTTATTTTGTCATTTCATTATGAAGTTTTCAAAACCCTAATGTGCTTTATTTAATATAGTCTTTAATATGATTAATTTTCCCTTCTAAAGGAAGAGTTCTATCTCTCTCACACAGGGAGTATTTGTAGTAGTATTTATTGCATATGTGTGTAACACAGACATGGAACAATCATTGCACAGGACCAGGAAAACAACATTATGCATGAACCCTGGTTTTCAGTGCTTTGCCTTTGTGTTTATAGAGATTGGCTGCAAACATTTAGTATGCTCCATTTTCTTTATATTTTTATACATGGAAAACTTTATACTAATTTTATAGTTTTGCTTGTATGGATTTACAGGTTTTTTTTAATTAGTTTTTCTCATTTCACTAAATTTTTATTCAGGTCAAATGCATACAATCTATGAAAAAGAGCACCCAGGCAGAAATCTGTACCAGATTATCTGAATCTATTCCAAAAGTACTTTCAGTTAAGCAAAGACAAATAGTGTAAGGACCAACCTTTATCTGGTTGAAATGCTTTTATCGACGTCATATCAGGCATGACCTTCTAGAGAAAAAAAATCTTAAACCCAGTCATCCACTAGGATTTGAAACACCATTTAGTGTTTTAACACAGAGTTTACCCTTTGAACCTCACATTTGTCTTAATGTTACTTTGATCTTTGAGTGAATGTTTCCACTGTATCACAGTAAACCCATCAGTCTTTAGAAGATATCATGATTCTTAAAGAGGACTTAAAAATTGACTGATAGGTTGCCCAACAAACTACATATGTCTGGAATGAAGCTAATCTCTAGCTTCATGGCAAAACATGAGTGACATACATAAAATATTTACACGTAAATAAAACTAAGAAAATTCCTGTTCAGGAAACAATCTTGTTACATTGAATGAGTGGGACACTTCCAGTACAGCTGTCTTCATTTTAGTCACTGATTTTTTTAAAATCTAAATTATTATCTTCATTATGTATACATATATGAATGAGTGACTATGCAACTATGAATGCAAAACTATACACATGCACCCTTCCACATCTTTCTTTTACACCGCTGGCATTAACATAGGTAATAATGGAAAAAATAACAGTTATCAGCCTGTGATCCTAGTCTGTACTCTTCATGGCTTGACATAATTAAGGTACAATATCCAGTTTCCTCAGACAAGAATGAAGAAAACTCAAGAATTGACTATGTTCTACAGCTGTACTCGACATCAAGGTCTTAGGTTGGCTCAACTACAAATGGCATATGCAGCTAGAGTTTTCAAGCAACACCACCCATGTATGAAAAGCAATGTCTCTATATAGGCCTTTTAATTTTTTTTTTTTTTTTTAATGCCAGAGAAAATAATGTCCACACTTGATTTGGAAACCAGTAAAATTATTATTGCCTTTTTACTGGATTCTTTGTCATGCTGATTGCATAAAATATGAATAAATGTGTAGTAAATGCATTCAGCCATGACTAGAACGAGGACTTAAAGACCTTGAATAAAATCCCTGTTCATCAAGCCCTGAAAAAACAATTAACAGTGGCAGAACGCTGTAAGGCCTATTTTCTTTGTTTTTTCTTATGACATGTGGGAAGGTGGAAAGAGTAAAGTGCAATTTGACAGAGCAAATTTTTTCCAAGGAAGTACTCATCAGTAGCTGGCAAAGGAAAGTGAACCATATGAAAGGTGACAGACTTCAAGTGGCACTAAAGAAACAACACATGAGGAAGAATGGCAAATAAATATGATAGAGAAATTAAGGGGGTGGTTTAGGAATTTTACACTTGACTGAAGCTTCAGAATGTTTTCCATTCCTTAAAAGATTTCCATATAAATTTTCCATATAAACCTCAAAACACTCTTCCATGCAGGAAAATACGTGTTTTACTATCACTTAGATCTGTGTAAGTTATATATTGCTTACAAACAGCTATTTGATTTCAGTTTGATTAAGAATTTCCCCAGAGCTTCCCCACAGAGCCCAGGGAGCTGCTCCATTCATTCCCCTCTAGCCTTCATGTGAGATTATAGGTATTAGCAGTGCTGAGGCAGCAGGACCCATAATGCAGGGCTTCTGCACATAAGTGTGCTTTAGGAAAGCAGTGACCCCTGCCCAGTCTACTGGGTTTGGCAGAAGGATCATAATGTTAAATTATCACATAATTCAGCTCACACGGGACTAAACAGGCAGTCTGGTGGCAGTAACATTAACAATCTAGAGTCAAATCCTACACTTTTGGATCAGAGCTTCTATCACCTTTGATATGAACAGAGGGTCATAATGTGAAGCAGATCCACAGCAGCTGTGGACTTTGTTTAAAACAGGCATATTGAAATGAACTTCTCCATTCACATTAGATCTACCATTTTAGAAACACCAAAGAAAAGGGAAGGATATGTTTGCTGGGAGGCTGCAATATTTTCCTTCCAGATTTAAAAGGCCTTGGCATCAGATGCAAAGTAAAAATCAAAGCAAAAATAAATAAAAAATTTCTCTTGATCCTTCCAGATGGGCTGCTGTTGACACTGATGATAAAGCAGTATTCATCAACGTCTTTAGGAGGAAGGAAATCCCCTTGCCTCTGCTTTCACAGAGGAACATTATTAAAAGAGCACACAGAGCCACAGACATGACTCCTACCCAGGCATGTAAAGCACACACCTAGAGTTAGCAGTTGTATTTTTGTACTCTGCAGTTTTGAGGTCAGGCTGTTTATCAGAGGTAGCACAGCAGATATGCACTGGATATACAAATGCATGGTAGCAATTTTGCTCAGTAGTCTTGCATGATACCTTCAATTTGTTATGAAGTACTTGGGAGGTAGGTGGTTTGTCATGTGCCATCTGTGTAAATGTGGGGCTTGTCTTTCTGGACAAAGAGTCCATGGTTAACTGCAGTTCCAGGAATATACTTCCAGGACTATTTCTTACTGCCAAAGACTGTACTATCATTACTCTTCACATTTAAGAGTCAGTAGTGCTGCACAGGAAACACACCAAAGGAGAATTTCATATAGGTCTTGAAATGGATGCTCAGTTTTAAAATACAATGTTGTCTTACTAATATCTTACTCTAGCAGCATTCTAACTTGCAATGTAGATTAGGCAGTGGTAATAAAATAAAGGAGAAAGATTGATTTCATAGCCTTAGGCTCAGGATATTCAGCCTTCTCTGCTTTGACCTTACTGATAGGAGATATCTATATAAATAAGTTCACAAATCCATTGAGATTTAAGTGTAGATAAATGAAATGCTCTGATGTCAAACCAACATTATTTCTGTCTGTCAAGACTTGTGTACTCACTGAAATAACTAGAAATCCAGTGTACTATAATGCCATAAAATAAGATGGATTGCACTACACTTTAATTTGGAAAACTTCAGTAAGCAGAAGACTTGAACCCTAAGGCAATTCAAGTACTTTAATGCTACATATTTTATTTGCTATTGGAAGGAAAAATAGTGAGTCATCTAAGCTGATATTTTCCACCACAGGCAGCTTTAAACTTCAGAGTGAACAGGTCTTTAGCTGAAAGTGTTAAAGAAAGCATTTTCTGTTAAAACCTACTAGTAAATTCTAATTACTCCACATAATGAATTTCCTATGCAAAAATATAGATGTTAGAAGAAGAGCATTTCTATGCTTTTAGGTTGATATCCTGCAACCTACTTCATAAAAAAGCAACACCTAGTAGAAAACTATATTTAATTATCAACACAAAGGAAGCTTACACAAAGAGGTTTTCTAGAGTGAGGTTTTCTAGTTTCTGTAGCTGGTGATGCTAAATAGGATTAAATTTGAAAGCCCACTGCACAGAGATTAACTGGTTATAATTGGTGTGATCAGTCCCATTAGATGTATGGTAGACAAGGCTGTTACTTTTCAGTCTATAACTGGTAGATGTCAGGTAGCATCAAGCCCTGTCTAATTTAGAAAATTTAACATTGCACATTTATGAGTGCATTTTAACTGGATTACTAAAGGAAGATAGGACCAAAATATTTACCACAGATATTGTGCTGTTCTATATCTGTACATCCATTACAATTTCTGAACAGTCAATGCAGATCCGAATATTATATGAATGTGTCTATACTTGCACTAAACAACAGTTGACTGCATTTCTATTCCAGCTGTGGACAATATCCTGGAGGACACAAAGTAGGAATTAAATAAACATAGGGAAGTTTTTGCAAAACATGCTGTCACTATCACACTCCATAATGCAAGACAGTTAACACTTAAGCTTTGAATTATTTGTCTCCTAGACGTATCTTTTCTCTGTGCAATAATGCAGCAGTTTATCCCTATTGTCATTGAAATACTGTATGCTTAGAATTTCTGTTTGGGAATAGAAATCTTAAAACTAAGTACAAAGCAAAGTGGACATTTTTCCACATAATTTCCTTATGTTTAGAGTTCTTAGTTCATCCCTCATCCTTGAGAGGGGTAACACAGCCCAAAAGAAACAAGAGGCACCAGGAAAACAAATTCATCATGGGCAAACAAATCTTTCATCTTGACATCTCCATGTGCAGTATATCGCGCTTTACGAGTTTTCAGATCTAATTAGTATTAATACCTACTTTTATTACTTTTCTCATTCTTTTAAGTACATGCTGTAGAGACAAATGAGAGATTCCTTTTAGTATTCATTTCTGTGGTGACAGGAGTCATCCAGACTCTGCATTGGCTGTGCACAGTCCCTTTGGGAGACAAGTTACAGGACAGAACCACAATTCAAGCGCACTGTGATTTGTGCATTGCTCTTCACTTGTGGCAAGAAGGCAGGAAGACCCAAATGCAGTCCTGGTTTGCTGAGGGTTTAGCAGCCTTAAGTAGGTTCGCTGATGATGAGGCTTATCCAGTTCTTCATAATACAACTGGCACATTGCTTCCAAATGGGAATTTTGGAGAAGTTGAACTTTGTTTGCAGCAATGTATTCTTAAGCTCATTCTGCCTGCAAATTCATCAGGGTGACTGCTGTTACGCTCACCATCACCCCAACTAGGCTGCCACACCTTGGGGAGAACAGAAGATAATAGGCCTGGGTGGATACCTTAATGTCAACACATCCATTTTTCATGTGTTTTTACTTCAATATTGTTATTAAATACCTTTGTGGTAACATGACATCTCAGGTACAGGCACAAATTTAGTCAATATACATTGTTGCCTGGGTGAATACAAATAAGCAAAAGCTAAAAATAGTTACCTAAATGTAGCTAAAAATAAACAATGAGAATTGAGAAATAGGGCAGCAAAGGACACTTCAATACTAAAGTCAGGACCAGGCATGGTAAAAGCATTTGCACAAGGGCATACTTGGAAATATTGGTAATTTATATATGTTAGGTAATCTGATTTAGGTGTGCCAACAGTTTTTCAGGACATAATAGTCACCCATATTAGTTTAAAAATGTCACCAGATAATGAATATTTTTCATTCTTTTAGTTTTCCTTAGCATTTTCACTGCATCCAAGAATAATTTTTTTGCACCAGGTCTTGAGTTTAGATTACATTGACAGGAGATCTCATTCATTAACTGCTTCCATTTCTATCTGCATAATATCACTCAATGT
This sequence comes from Cossypha heuglini, assembly GCA_027576195.1. Taxonomy (NCBI): domain Eukaryota; kingdom Metazoa; phylum Chordata; class Aves; order Passeriformes; family Muscicapidae; genus Cossypha; species Cossypha heuglini. Next base: position 17,716,604 of record JAODKT010001744.1, read on the forward strand.
CAAGTGCTCTTTACTGCTCTTTACTGCCATGTAAAAATGCATTTATATGCACAGTCTGATAATGTAAGAAACCATTACTCCAGGATGGTGTCAGCTCTCCATAAAATTCTTCATTTGAAGGTAGAAATTAATATATTTCCAAAACCAAACCCAAACAAAAACAACCTCCCAAAATAACAAACAATAATAACAACAACAACATCATTAGGTAAAAAAAGGACTGCAACTCTAGAGACATTGCTACAACCTTAAATATTCCCACTTAGCTTGCTCTCCTTCGTTCTTTGCCTGTGCTTTTCAAAGCTATTGATTTTCAACATTAACTTTTCTCTTAAACAGATATAGGTTACATTAATTTCCCAGCTGTCATTCGTATCACCTTTCTGCAGTATCAGCCTTAATTTTCATCTTTGTTTAGTGTCTTGCTAGAAATCTTTTGTCATACCTGTAAAGATGTTTTATGTTTGAAATGTTCTTGTTTATTTATAAGCCAAATAGCCTATAATTTGAAACTGAATAATATTCACTTATATTTGTACGTTTCTAATTAAAATAGCAGTTGGGATCTCAACACATTTGCAGCTGTACTTCATTTTGACTCCAGTGAGACTCCTCCCAGGGGCAAAATGTTCAAGTTTAAGTGAAATAAAGACATGGAGGGACTTACTCCACCACCAGGCAATCATTTGGCAGGCCAGAAGTTTGTTTTCCGTGCCACTGAGTGGAAGAGACAGAAAAAAACATATTAGGAGTGTGTCCCACTCACCAGACTACTTAGTATCATAGAAAAACTTTAATCTCTTGGCATTACTCCAGTTGGGATAAAAATTAAATATTCGTTGAGACAAAGAGAAGGAGAAAAGGACTTTCAGACTCAGTGGTTAGGGCACAGGTGGGAACAAGAGATTCCACTCTCTGCTTCCCTGAATATTTAATTATTTATAAAGCAGAACATCTCCCAAGATAACATTAAGAAAGACCCTCTCAAGAATAGACAGCGACCTGCAGATTATTGCATGATGAAACCTGGATTTAAGTTTGCCTCTTATCAGACAGGGTAAAGATTTAAAGCTCAGCCTTTTGTAATCATCAGAGTAGTCCAAACACTGGGCAGTTGAGTAGAGCAACTCTAAACATCAGTATGATCCCAAAATCTCAGCCTTCTTGGGAAGTGCTTAGCTGGATGAATTTGCATCTGCAAAAGATAACAAGAGCCTTAGCCTTTCACCAGGGTGTGGCCTGGCAGCTCCAGCTAGCAAACACTGTGGATAGAAGTCCTCTTTTCAGCAGAAACTTAGGGTCTGAACACTTAGGTAGCAGAACCAAGTAAGACAGCCTGGCTTAAACTTTACCATATTGAATCAGTGATGTGAAAAGTATATCACAAGAAGAAGTAATATTTTGACATATTTTTATCGTTTGTAGTTGGATATCATTGTAAGAAACTGTGAGGATTTATTTCAATGTTTTCCACAAGAGCTGAAGTTTGGATTCCAGACTGATCTGATAAATATTTAAGTGAGTTTACTACATTATCACTATTATTTTACATAAATCTCTGCAATTTTTTAAACTGGTCGTTTTCAGCTAAACACTTTGTCTTCTTATCCATCCCCTGAAAATATATGAAAATATTGAAATATTTGATTTTTTTTTTTCTGGTCTGAGTAATAGATTTAGGAAAGTTTTTATCAGATGCTGGACTTGAATCCCCCAGCCTTTGCAAGAACACTTTAGATGCAAAGTCACAGAGTTTCCTAAAAGGGAGTTTAAACTGTAAATAGAAAATTTTTGTCCTTTTTTCCTTTTCACCATATACAAGGCAGGTTTTAACCATTTTCTTTAAAAGCACCTCAGACAGAAACAAGATTCTCATCCCATTAGGATTTAAAAAAAAAAAAAGCTGTTATTTGCACCAGTGCCAATAACAGTGGCCTGGTTAAAATAAAAATCTGCTTGAGCTGAACATTCTTTTCAACACTTGCTCTATTGGACATAGACACTGCGAAAACAGGGGTTCCTTAGCACAAGGGTGCACTCTGTACTGATAGTTCTAGGCAGATTATGACTAGAGCCCTGTGAACTAGAGGTCCCGTGTCCCTGGTGAGGAAACCAATTTCCTCCCTGAGTTTGACTAAAAAGCTCCAGTGAGTCAGACTCTTTTTGATTTGTATTTCAGCACTACCTCAGTAGATTGATACATAATACCTTTACATAACTCATACATGTTCCTGCACTGCTATGTAGGAATAGTGCTGTCTTTTCCCCATGGCCTTTTGTGAAGCTCAAATCTTTAAAACATCTAAAATCTTCTGAAAAACCAATTGAAAACTCCAATAAATATTAGAGGGGACCTATAAAACTCCCTTGTACTCTAGTTTATTATTTCCTCAGGCACAACAGTCTCTCCAGAAAATGAATAGTTAAAGAATGACCAAGTTCTATCTGGTAAAATGCTTTACCAAACCTCAAAAAATACCACTTCATGTTGTATATAACATTAACAATGTATCTTAAAAAGAAATTCAGTTTCTCTATTACATATACTGTAATGCATCTTGATTCACTGAAGAAAAAGAAATTCTGGAAGACACACATTGGAAAAAGTGGAAAAAAAAGTTATATATTGTTAAAGCAGTTTACAATTTTTAGAATAAAAATAGTTATGTTCAGGAAAAATCTACACAATACCTTCTAATATTTTGTTATTGTGTGAAAATGACTTTTTGAGAATAGACTTATGTCCACTTTTATTGTACTACAAGCTTATACCAAGCTAACAAAAAGGTAAATGTGAATTAATGAAATGCTAAAATTATTCTGTCCATCCTAGCCAGCAAGCAATGATCACTTCCTATCCAAGTCCCATTGTTACTGGATTCAAGAACTATTTATTGTTATTGTAAAACCAATAGCAAACCACGACAATCAATATGGATAAATGATATGCAGCTGCAGACATGAAGATACATCCCAAAAGAAATAAAGGGTGAAGCAGGCTAGAAGTCCCTTGGTACATCAGCCTGCCTGCTGATGTCTCTTAGAGAGCAGTAGTGATACTCTAGTCAATCCATCTCTCTTACTATTACCTTGTTTTCAGTGTGAGCACTGAGGATATGCTAGAGGTGGCCCGCAGCAGGTCAGTGTGACTCCAGCGTGCTGGACAATTGGTTGGAGCAATAAAGCTAGAAATAAACACATGAGTAAAGGTCAGGCAGGTACAAATATATTTTGAAAACAAGCAGTGTTTTGCATCAGAGTCAAATCAAATACCTTGTTAGACAAACTTCCTAAAAAATAATTGGATGAAATGAAAGGAAAGTATTAAAAATATACAACAGTTGAGTAATATCTGAAGGTGGAAGATAACTTGCATGCATTTAATGATAAATTAAGTGCCATTCTAAGGAATGGGAACATCAGAAGAGGAATAGTGTCCTACAGAAGAGCTGATTTCAGTAAAAAAACTCTGGAAATTTGTAGGCAGTATCTCTTGACAGTTTGGATTCAAGGACCACTAGCTGTAATCTAGAAATATAAACAGCAGCAAAATGTGACACCTCCCCAAATAAAAATAGATAGGGTATATACTGAGAGTATCTTATGGCACTCTTAAGCCCATACTTAAGCCCATAACACCTACCAAGAAATTTTGTATTATTTTCAAATTGAAAATAACTTAAAATTGGAAGGTAACCATCAGAGCCAAAGTATATGTGTTTGCATAAAAATGCAAAACACAGATTATAAAACTTTAAACTGTATGTCATATTAACAATAAAAAGTTCCACAAATATATTATGTGGGAATACTGAAAGCAAATTCTTCAGATTACTGAGGGTAACTTCCTGATACAAGTGTTGAAAGAGCCAAGGAAAGGTGTGTTGCTGGATCTTGTACTAACAAACCAGGAGGGCCTGGTTGAAGATATGAACTGGGGACAGCCTTGGCTGCAGTGACCATGAGATGGTGGAACTTGGGACCCTGCATGGAGGAAGCAAAACAGTAAGCAGGACTGAACCCTGAGCTCCAAGGCAACTTCAACCTCTTCAAAAACCTACTTAGAGGAATTCCATCATTTAGGACTCTAGAAGATAAGGGAGTCCAAGACAGCTGGTCAGTATTTAAGCACCGCTTCCTCCAAGCTCAAGACAGTGAGCAAGATACCATACAAAGAGGCCAGGAGACCTGCATGGATGAGCATGTAAGTCTGAAATAGAAGAAAGAAATCTGTGGAATGGGAATAAAAGAGACAAGCTTCATCAGAGGACTACAGAAACATCTTCAGAGGATGCAAGGATGCAAGGAGAAGGCCAGGGATCACTTGGAATTGAGTCTGGCAAAGGTTATCGAGGACAAGAAGGGCTTCTAAAGGTACATCAGCAGCAAAAGGAATACTATGGAAAATGTGGTGCCATTGCTGAATGGGATGGATATTGTGGTGAGGCAAGACAGAGAAAGCAGAATTGCTGAATGCCTTTTTGCCTCAGTCTTTACTGCTGAGGTCAGTCCTCAGGAAACCCAAATCTTAGAGGTAAGGGAGGGAGGCTGGACAAAGGAAGATTGCCACATGGTTTTGGAGGGCTGGGGGAAATATCAGCTGAGGAGACTGAACACTCATAAATCCATGGGTCCTGATAGGATACACGCACGGGTACTGAGGAAGTTGGTGGATGTTGCCCTGCAGCTCTCCATCACCTTTAAAAAATCATGGAGAACTGAAGAGGTGCCCAGTCACTGGAGAAAGGCCAATGCCACTCCCATCTTCAAAAAGGGGCAAGAAGGATACTACTGACTAGACACCCTCATCTCCATCCCTGGAAAGGCGATGGAACAAATGATTCTGGAGGTCATCACCAAGCACGTGGAAGAAAAGAAAGTAATTAGGAGTAGTCAGCATGGATTCCCTGAGAGTAAAACAATTTCACTGCCTTTTTGAGAGCAGAGTAAGATGGACTGATGATGTGAGAGAAATGGATGTTACCTACCTTGACTTTAGTGAGGCTGTTTGATACTGTTTCCCATAACACCCTTATAGGTAAGCTAAGGATGTGTGGGTTAGGTGAATGGACAGTGATGAGGCCAATGCATCCTGGGGTGCACCAGGAAGAGTGTGGCCTCCTCATCCTCAACTGAGCCCTGCTGAGGCCACATCTGGAGTGCTGTGTCCAGTTCTGGTCTCCACAGTTCAAGACAAGGAGCTACTGAAGAGGGTCCAGCAAAGGGTCACAAAGATGACAAGGGGTCCAGAACATCTCTTTTATGAGGAGAGATCAAGGGAAATGGGTCTGTTTAGTCTTGAGAAGAGCAGTCTGGGAAGCTCATTAATGTCTATAAATATCTCAAAGGCAGATGCCAAGAGGATAGTGCCAGACTTTTCAGTGGTGTCCAGAGACAGGACAAGGAGCAATGGCCATGAATTAAAACAGAAAAAGATCCAGCTCTACCTAGGGAAGAATTACTTTCCATTGAGTGTGTCACTGGAGCAGGCTATCCAGGGAAGTCAAGGAGCCTTCCTTGGACACATTTAAAACCCCTTGGATGTGTTCCTGTGTCACCTGTTCTAGGTGATCCTACCTTGTCAGGAATGTTGGACTACATGATTTAAAGAAGTCCCTTTCAACTCTAGCAATTCTATGATTCTGTGAAATAATGACACATGATATGCTTTCTGCTCCAGCCCTCACATATGGAGTTACTTTTTCTGTCATTAGATAAAAGACAGGTATGGACTTCTTTCTACCGCTAAAAGGCAGCTGTTAATGAAAGTCTCTTTGGAATTTGTTTTTGCATTTAGGATACACCTTTTCCATTATGAAATTACAAAAAGTATACCTAGTGCCACATAAAAGATTTTGGATGTCATTCAATATTGTATGTGTATGTGGAAATTGATACAGTAAAGCCAGATGTCCAAATACTGAACTAAGAGACATAATGCAAAATTTTCTATAAAAAGAATCCTCTCTAAAAATCTTAGGGTTGTTTTTATCAACATCATATATGCTACTAAACATGCATTATGGTGTTTATGTCTGGATTCAGCAAGAGAATATGGATCGGGTTGAGAAACACTTGAGTGACTTTGGAGGAAGGGATCACAACTAACAACGAGCAGAATGCTTTACAACAAACTGCAAGAATTACCTGAAATCAGGAAATTTTTCCATGTCTATCTAAAGTACAGAAGGTCAGAACTATTTAATGTATTTTCAATGCAGTAATTGCTGTTCAGTCACTTTTGCTACCGTGACATTGCCTTCATGATTGAATTTCTCAGGGGAAGACTAGTACAGAAGGACATGGAAAAAGAGGCAACTTCCCCTAAAAATGTACAAAGTAATTTGATATCCATTTTACTGGCAACCACGAGGATGGATTGATTGAAAATGCATCTAGGAAATGGAAAAAACACACTCATTATTGCTGTGCATTGTATTTAATCCACTCTTCCGAAGTCATGTTGCCTCACTTCATGTTCAGTCACATTCCCACACAGCAACAGCCACCTGTTCTAGGGAGCTCACTTTTGTTCACCACTGGGTAGGGCATGTCTTATTTGTTTAATATTTTCCCAGTATTAACAGATGAAATTAGTACAATAGCAAATACAAAGGGTGATCCCTTGACTTATCTTTGCATTAAAAACTGTAATCTTCTCTACATTAACCAGCAAGAGATAAGGTCGTTTTAATAGAAATTAAGCCAGGTTGATTTATAATACTTCACTGGTTGCATGCTGTTCTTGAGTTTCTGCCTTTTATTTTTCTTTAGGAGACCAATCCCTACATACTACTATCATGCTGAAAAGCAGCAGCCTACCTAATTATACTCAAACGTTATCAGCCTTCATACTTAAGTGGATTAGGAATATATAGACATATTTTAACTAGTGATGCCTATTCACAATTATGGTTCATGATCCTTTGGAAAAGTTTCTCACGGCCAATGAATTTCCTGAAGAAAGTGGAACAGGCAGGGGGTGGGAACAGAAAGATACACACTCTAGTAGCATATACATGTCTTAGGAAAGTTCATTTTTTCTTTGCTGCAAAAATGCACTGGACAGTATTATTTTCCTATTCCACATCAGGGTAAAACAAAGATATTTGGTAACAATATGAAAGATGCATGTGAAAGTATAAAGTGATTCAGAGAAGCCTAATAATTTGGGATCTTGTTTGGGATGCAAAAGACCTGGTTTTAAGTCCTTGGTATGCATTATGTACTGGCATGACTGTCTGGTCCCCTGTTTCCCTAGTGACTGTTCTAACATCTAAACTGATCTGACAAGTTGTGACTGAATTTATCCCATGGAGTTCTAATTGTATAAATAATTGAATGTTTTTTGGAGCAGAGATTTGAACCTCATTCTTCCCAAATGGGTACTCTTAACTGCTGGGTGGTACAGTTCTTTACCTCACTACTTTTCTCTGGTTCAATGAATATTCAATATATTATATAAAGTGGAGCTGTTCCAAGGAGAAGAACAGAAGAACAAACTGTATTTTCTTTAAAGTCATCTATTTTCTTTGATTAGGTGCTATACTGTATTGTGTTCCCATTAAAAAAGTCTGGCTCAGCACCATACAGTCTATCAAATTCCCTTCATCCTCTTTTGAAGGGCCTTCTTTGCCCATTGGTTTTATAGTGCACCTTATCTTGGTATTTGGTTAGTAAATTTTTAACATTCTTCTCCCTAAGTTTTTTAAATGCCCCCACTTTTTGTGAAAGTTTTCATTTTTGCTGGCAGATTTTTCATAACTTTTGTTGTGATCAAAGTTTATTTCCATTACTATGTGTGCTGTTGGCATACAAAACACAGTGGAAAGGAACAAGTGAAAAACTTCAGTTGAACAGTAGAGCAGAGGGGAAAATGTAAGCTAATATGACAGTACTTCAAAGTTCAATGAATATAAAGACTAGAATCCTCCTTTGTTTGGCATTATTTGTCGCAGAAAAACTCCTAAGTGGGCTTTCGAAGCAATAGGAATAAACACATCTTTACTGCTGTCTTTACAAGTAGAAAGTAATAAAAAATAATACTAAAATATATATACATATGATAAAGGAATAATATTTATTCCTGGAAAAGGGGACCAGAAAGAAAGCCTGAAACTTTTCCCTTTTAAAAAAGAAGGATGTTTTAAGGTGAAAAAAAAAATAATTAAGACAGCATTGAAATATAGACCATGCTCAAGAAATGGAAGAGAAATCATTAGTGTGTCCTGTGGCAAAAGTGTAGCTCAAAGTGATTTATAATTCTCTTATGCTGCTTTTAAGCAAAGTCCTTAGTAGAAAAGTCTTAAGTATAATCTTCGAGGTTATGATATACTTAAGAAAAAGACTGGTTAGTGAGCCTTTTTGCTTTTTTGTATTAGAATAAAACAATATTAAACAAATCTCAATAGAAATAACATCTCAGGAGAAAACTCAGAGAGTGCAAAACACTATCAACAGTTTGGAACAACATGCACTTTTCCAGCTCACAGTTTAAAACAAGAAACTAGTCAATTTTATATTTCCTTTAAATTCAGCTATTACCAGCTTCATACAAAAGTCTTTGAGGAGCAAGTCTTCTGTACTCATGACATTTTTATCAGCCCAACAGTCTTGCTTCTGTGTCACAGCTGTTTGAAACATGCAAATCATTTCAAATCCTGGTGTATGACATATCATACTATGTAAACTCTGATAGTTAGTATTTCTTAAAGCTAGATATGATGTTCTACTGGGATTTCAAAAAACCTATAATTTGAAGCATTCTGTTTATGCTGTTGCAGCTGTAGTCTTTGCACCCATATATCCTATTTTCCCACTTATTTTGTTTGTTGAGTTATGAAATTCCTGGGTTACCAGTCCCAGGGGTAGGAGTCCAGCCCTTCATTTGCTTAATATTGATTCTAAATGCCAAAAAGTATCTGAGTCGGTCTTCCTCAATATGTGGCTGCAGTAAGTACTGCATATAAATAAAAAAGGTTAATGCCATACTGCTGAATGACTGGAATCTTCCTTGTCCAGAAAATTTAAACATTAATACACCAGATATTTAGGCAGCATTTTGCCTCACTCTGAAGTGAAAGTTAACTGAAGTTATTCTCCAATCCCAGAGAAATTAGTAACTTGTAGAGTCTATACCTTTTTCCTGAAATATACATATAATATATGTTCAACCTGAAGGAATGAAGCAACTAAAAAACAAGATACTGCTTCCCACTCTCAGATTCTTGTTTTCTACTTTTCCTACTATGTTATTTATGCACTTAGAACAAAAACCCATCAGATTCAGACAAAGACAGTTGTGGTTTCGGTCAGTGAGCTGACCAAAACAGAACACTCCCATCTATCATTGATCACTTTCTGTGATCATGATTTCCAGCTAATTAAAATTCTACATTTGGTCTGAAGAATGAAAGGCAAGTTTAATGGTTCTACAGAATTATATCAGAAGCCATTGTTCACTATTTTCTTATGTTTCAAGTGAAGTCTTAATTATGGTATCACAAGGCATGCCAAGAATGCCATTTTGTTTGAGCAATCCCATTATCCACATTTTTGCCTTCTGTGATTCACCTAGATGATACTGTTTCAATTATGTTTCCATTTCCACTGTCAGCAGTGATGTAATTCTATTTGTACTCTTTTCCATTACCATTTCTTGGTAAATGGATTAGTTTGAATATTGTTTTTTGTTTACATTTCAAAATTAGCAAAAGAAATACTTCAGTGAATGAAGAAATTTTAAGTAAAACCCATTTTCATTTGAAATATTATGCATCATTTCATAAAGAATTCAGACTTTTTGGAGGTTATAGTATATATATTATTCAGGCTGTTTGGAGGTTATAGTAAACTTAGAACAGATATTCTAAGGAAGACGTAAGGAAGAGTTAAAAGCCTTCTCTTCTATAAGAGCTGTTTCTAATAGCTGATAGCAGAGTAAGTGGACTTAGCTGATGTCACATAATGTATTTGCAATGCTTTTACACTTCAGATCAGTGGATCAGTGCAACTGAATAATATCCTTCTTGGTAGAGAGCCAGGACTGAAGTATAGAGGCTTGAAAGGCACAGGTAGAAATAGTTACAGAACAATGTTACACTGAGAAATAGTGAGTGCCTGTCATCCTGAGTGTTAAAACTGACAAGACTACAGGCGTATAACACATTTTACTCCATCAGACTATGTGTTTTTTCCCTCCTTTTTGTCATTTGTTTTCTTGTGACTCTTGATGATGAGATAGAATATAAAACCTCTACATCTAGGAGTGACAAGGACACAACATAAGGCACATCTGAAGAAGCATCTTTGATTTGTTCTTCCCAGGCAAATCTCAGTTGTACCAGTGGAATATAGGAGATGCTGACACCATTCCCTGTCAAAGGTGGACAGCTTCAGTGAGGGAGAACAACACAGTGCACATCTCTCCACTGAGAACTTGACAGTGTTGCAAAAAAGATAACTCCTCCTGGTATCTATTGACTTCTGTTGAAACCTTCCCATAATAGCAATATTCTCCCTTAAAATTTCAATGTAAAGGCTATCTCATTTTCAGAAAGTTTTTTTTTTTAGGACATGAAAGTATTAAATTTTCTTTCCTGAAAACACTTTGCTTATTTTTCCATCTCATTTTATTTTTAAAAAGACTGTGCCTTGTGTGCTGGCTCGTTCTTCTTTTACAGTGTAAAGAAAGATCAGAAAAATTCCAAATTCCTTTTTATTATTTCATGTTCCATCTTTTTCTTTACTTAAAGTAATAAGGACCATAAAAATATATTCTTCCTGTGAATATATGTATATATTCCCAGATATCAAAGGTTGAGATGTGGTCTGGGATTTTGAATGATGCATAACTTGACAGGACTTAAACTGTAATTGCCGTGTTGTAACAGACAAACTATTTGGCTAGTGCAAATGCTACTTCCTCTCTTATTAAGTCGGCTGCTGCTTTCTACTACAGGCTACATTCTGAGAAGAGGAACTGTTCAGCTTCTAGACAATAATTTATTCCTTTAAACTGTTAATTAAAATACAAACACAATGGTTTTTGAATCAGATTTAGCCAGCATTATTGGTTCTGAGTTTTGAAATGGAGATTGTTGTTGGCAGCTGCAGGCTACACACAAAAAGTTAAGACATAAAAGACTAATTTCTTCTCATCACATGGAAGTGCAAATTACCTCCTTTCTTTGTGATGAACCAAACAAGCTGCTTAAGCTCTGGCATATCACTGCAGAATTAGGCCAACCTACTGTGATAATTTCAGTGTTGGAGAAACAGCAGTATATGTGAGGCCCCAGTAAAGGCAAAGCAATGAATAAAAATAAAACAGAAATTAGTACTATGTAAGGTTTTACTTTTGAGAAAAAAAATGCTCAAAAGTTATCATTTAACACAACATGTACTTTTCTATACCTGCTTAGTGCTGAAAATGCATGTGTGTATTCTTCATATACAGCTGAGCTGTTGTTTTCCTGTTGCTGAGATTACCCTTATAACATTTGAAAACATGATTTTTCCTTATTTTTTCAATATTCTAAGAAGGACAGTGTTAAAGCAATGTACACAGGCAATCCATTGAATGATATAGCTGGTTGAGGAGACAAGTAACTAATGCAAGCAAGAAAAAAAATCCCTGCAAATACTCATTTGAACTGTTAAATTAAATTACTGGCTTCTTTTTTCATTTTTCTTTTTCTTTTTTTTTTTTGTTCATTCTGTTGTGCTTACTTTCCAGAAGTTATGGGTGGAATTGAGATACTTGTGATGAATAATCACTAGAATATTAAACTTAAGTGACAATATATTCACAAAAAATATATTTCAAATTGATATTTATTATATTCAACAGCAAAATACAATGGAGATAAAGCTGCACAATCAGCCACAGCAGCCCTAATTTGGAATATTCAAGAGCAACTTTGAAAAAAATTTTAGACCTCTCATAGGGTAAAATGTCAAACACTTTCATAACCATGACTATTCCCAAAGAAAATAAATTAAACACACTATTTGTCTCCAAAGCAAATTTTTAAATTTCGAAAATTTATAAGGTGCCATCTGTTATGGAACATGCAGTCTCACAAGTAAGTCTGTCACCTTGTTTTTAATTCCAATAAGTACAGAAACAAGTGTCTTGTGTGATTATCTGTGCAATAGCTCTAAAGCTGCTATTGCTTTCTCTACAATCTCTAGGGCTGTACTACATGTGTGAATATGGGCACTGTGCATGTTAGATATCCCATGGAATGCAGGTTACCAGGGATGGTGCTGGCTTTCCAATTGCCCTGTGTTGTTACTTCCAGGCCTGTGCAAGTTCCCTATGTCATTAAAATCCCTAAGTCATTAAAGACATCACTGGACCCCTATGCATACACTACCATGGTAGAAATCTGAATAATCTAATGATTAAGAATGTAAAAGGTACTTCATTCCCTATTTACTGAACAACATTTCATCTGTCATGAGCATCTTTACCCCCAAAAGTAAGTGCTGGAAATGATTCTTCTACATTAGCACCAACAATATTAACTGCACAGAAGAATTCCTGCAACACAGTATAAGAATTTTCCAGGCAGCAGGCCTTACAAGGACTTTACAACATAGCACAGTAAAGTCTTTTTGTGGAACAAGTAGTTAGCAAAGTTGGCACAGACTAAACATTTCCATTTTTTTGTCTGAACATGTCTTAGAAGGAATGATTTCTAAGTCATGCAGCAATTAGTTAAGGCATGTGGGTGCAGATGTACTTCAGCAGCTCTGAATGCAGCATGTTGTTGCGAGCTCTTCTGTATTTCAGCTTATGCTCACACTAACCTGAAATATTTATGTTCACGTATAAGAAGGCTGAAAAGATTTTTTTAAACCCAGCATTTAAAGGTCAATATAATAAAAATCTCAGTCATACATTTTAACATAAAAATCTAAATACTGAGGACAAGAAGAAATGTGGCATTTATTCGTTTAAGATTTACTGGAAGAGTTTCTTTAATTATTGAATTATTAAAAATTCATCTGGGCATACAAAATGTCTTTATTGTTAAAGGAAATGTAATACACAGGAACATAGTTAATATCCTATTGCAATGAGGCAGGGGAAGATAAAAAAGGCATGAGACAAAAGCATACATTAAAGTTGAGCTATGAATCTGAAACAGAGTACAGATAATTCCTCACTGTTTAACAAAGCACCACACACAGGACTCTTTCTTCAGAGACCTCTCTGTTTCAGAGCCCTACCCAAGTGTGTTTGACTGTATTTCTTGAGGTAGCATAGGTGTGTACATACCACCCTTCACCTGAGCAACAAGCCAACGACATGAGATAAAGACTGTGCAGGCAGAAGGGCCTGGATCAGTAGGCAACATGAACTATCCCTCTTTGCCACTGAGATGATACTGCCATGAATTGCTTTCACATTGCTTGTGAAGTCGTTCAGCTAGCCATAACTTACCCAGAAAGACATGGTAGCACCAAAAGACAAGAGGCAAAAAGAAAAGGGTAAAGGTATAATTCAATGGGTAAGGCAAGTGAGATCAACTAGCAAGAGGAATCTCAGGGAGGAAAAGGCTGAGGGAGAACAGGAGGAAAGCAGCCAAGCAGTAAGAGGAAGTAAATTTCCTAGGACAGAGCTTTAAGCCATGCTAATAACTTCTGCTCCAGGAGAATAACCTTGTGCTAGTTCTTCTTCTTTGTGGCATGAGAGAGAGGGTAGTATTTTTGTGCAACCACAGAAAACACTGATTGAGTAACAAATTTAAGTTGGCATGCGTCTCTGGAGACCAGCAAGTCCAAAGGTCTCTTCAGTAAGGACTAAGTCCAGGATCAGACAATATTCTAGTGTCTAATTGTTCTAATTGGCAAGAACTATTTTGCCTTTATATCCTGTAAGACTTTCCCTTGATAAAAGTTGTGACTACTGCCTCATGCTCTTCTGCTGTGCAGCTCTGAGAAGAGTTAGGCTCTGCCTTACTTCTCCCCTTTCTTCAGGTTGTGGAAGATTAATGTTAGATATCCTTTCCCTTCTCCAGATGAAACAATTCCAGTTCTTTCAGCCTGTTCCCATGTCACATGTAGCAGTCTTCTAACCACCCTGCTGGTCATCTGAGAGAATTTTTACATTTGCCTGCATGTGCTGTATCAGGGGCCTAGTATTTCAGAAGGAGACTTATGTGTCTAGTTTAGAGGGAAATAATATTTTTAACCAACTTGGTGTTCTTGCTTATGCATCACAATACATGGATAGCCTTGATTGCTGACCCACTTTCAGCTTCTGTACCAGGACCACCAGCTGCCTTCCACAAAGCTGCTGTCCAGACAGTCAGTCCCTGGCCAATACTGACACATGTAATTATTCTACCCACGTGCAGGACTTTGTTTCTGTAGAACTTTCTGAAGTTCTTTTCAAAACACTTCTTCTGCATATGGTTCCATAAAGAGCATCCTTGCTCTCCTATATATAATTTTCTTCCCAATTTTTGTTATACCTACAAAATCAACAGACGATTTCCTCTGTCCCAATATCCAGATTTATTATCTCTTCCTGATGAAGATGTTCGATATTATTGCCTCCAGCATTGCACTTGTGATTGGCTGCCAGTTAAAAAGGAGAGTAGGAAAAAAATTACTTCATAGTACTGTAACCTAATTCTGACTATAATTAATATTTTTTCATCACCTTCTGAAGCCCTCTCATCTGCTCTGTCTTTTTTTCTTTTCTTATAGTGTTTCTGCCTCTTCAGGGCTTTGTTTAACTTCCATATTGTAGTAGATATCTAAAAAACCTCCCTCACCTGACATAGCAGATCTTATTCACTGATTAAGCAGTTGTAACAGAGTCACACTGTTACACAACTCAGAAAGAGAGAATTACACTAATATTTCCTAGTTTTGCTACAGTGAAGGCATTGCCTTGAAAATAAACATAAAGCTGATGCTTTCTGAAGTACTAATGAAGCTGAAAGCTTTCCATCTAGAAGCACAGAGTCATGGAATGCTTTGGGTTGGAAGTGACCCTAAAGATCATGCTTTTCCAAGCCCCCTGTCATGGGCAGGGATACCGTCCATTAGCCCAGGTTACTCAAAGTTCCATCCAACCTGGCCTTCAACATTTCCAGGGAGGGGACATTCACAACATCTCTGGGCAAGCTGTTCCAATGTCTCACCACCTTCACACCAAATACATTACTTTTATATAATCTAAATGTCTCCTCTTTCCATTTAAACACATTACCCTTCCTTCTGTTTACTGCAGTTGATGATAAACAGTCACCCCCCATCTCTCCTGTAGGCCCCCTGTAGATACTGGAAGGTGTTCTAAGGTCTCCCTGAGCCTTCTCTTTTCCAGGTTAAACTACCCCCACTCTCTTGGCATGTCCTCAGAGAGGAGATGTTAGAAGCTTCATTTACTTTCAAAACAAGGTATTTTCCAGCATTATGCCAGCAGAGAAAATTTTATTAAAAAGGATTTGCATGCTGGGAGCATGAACATCAAGGAAATATATGCTTGAAAGTTTTGATTCAGTCTACCACTGCATGCATCTGTTTCAAGAATTGTTGTTAAAAACAACGTAAGTGGTGTAATGCACTGACACGACAAGATACTTTCCAAGATCCTTGTTATTTCTCTTTATACATAATGTCGATCGAGACAATATCCTTTGCATTTTTAAGAAATAATTTAGTTTGCCATAAGACTGAGGGGGATGGATGGAGGGGAAGGATAGGAAAGAAATGAAAGTTGTTGTTCTGGTCCCTGAATTAAATTAGTTGGCATAAAATGAAACCAAGTCTTAACAGCCTTTTCTTGAAGCCTGATCCTTTTGTCTTTCACATTTAAGCCTCTCATCATGAGCTGATGCAGAGAAGAAAGTTAAAGACCTGCTAATCCTCCCTTTAAGTTTCATGCCAGGAGCAAGTAATATGGTATGCAAATCTGCACACAGCAGAAAACAGAGGAAAAGTGGATCTCCAAGAAATTTCAGAGACATGAAGTGACAAAGAACATTTGGAAAACACGTTTGTCAGTGCAAGAAACTGATATCCAGAAAGTGCTCACAGGGACAAAGATTAACAGAGGTTTCAGCCAAGAAGCAGTAAAATTTCATAATACAAGTGGTCAGTTCCACTTACATGTGTTACAAGAAAAAAATGGAACTTAAGAAATATTTTTAAAATACGCATTCCCAAAGGAAAAATTGTATATCATTATAATTGCAATTGTAATAACTTTGTCTTGTTACATATCTCTACTTTGGATACAGATAGGAATCACAGAGACTCACTGACTTGAATTTACCATAAGCAATTTGCAACAAATGTAGGACCAAACTTCTTCTTGTGGTATAGGAATGTAGTTTCGAGTGGTGTGGCCTACTGGTATTTTCCTAGTGACATTCTAACTCTTACACCAGGGATTTATGTTGGTCAGTACCAGAATAAAAAATATAATTTCTCTGTACCTTGACTGAGAGGATCCTTTTGACCAGGGTTTCAAAATAGTTTTCTCAGTTTTGCAAAACTTAAAATGAATCCACAAAAAACAAAACCAAACCAAACCAAACCAAAAACACCATAAAAAAACAAAACAAAAAAACCCAAACCAAAGCAAAAAAGCAAACAACAACAATAAAAACTATAAGAATAAAGACAATTTTAGCATCTAACTATACCAGAAAACCAGGTAACATTTTCTTCTAGTTATAATGATGTGCAACGAAGGTTCAAACTGGTTTAACAATCCATCATTTCATTAATATATATTAGAAAATCTTTACCAGCAGAAAAGAACTGGAACAATGCAATGGCTTCAACTCTCTATGTATTTTGAGAAAGTAGGTCTAGTGGGAGTGATAAATTGGGAAGTTTTATTGTCAAAACAAATATCTGTATTTCTCTCCTGACGCTTATAAGCCCTGACTCTGATTGCCTCTTAGGTGAGTATATCTGGAGTATGCTTAGCTCATTACCCAGCTATCTGAAATACTAAGCACAAACCCCAGCACTGCTATTTTAGAACAAGAAAAGAAAACAGGGAAAAGAGAAGAAGGAAGGGATGGGGCCACAATCCAGGTGCCATCAAATTGTCTGGGTGTGCTTAAGAAGGGCAACCTACATTTTGTAGACTGTAACATTCAGAAGGCAGCTTTCTAAAATAATTACGTTGTGATTTCACCCCAGACAGCAGTCAGTCAAGACCAGACAACTGCTCACTCATTTCCCCATCAGCAGGATCAGGGACAGAGGGTAGAAACTGGAAAATTTGTGACTTGAGGTATAGGCAATGCAATAGGGAAACCAAAAGCCCTGCACACAAGCAGAGTAAAACAAGGAATGAATTCAGTGCTTCCTGTGGGCAGGCAGGTGTTCAGCCATCTCCAGGAGAGGATATTTCACCTGCAAAGGAATATCTTGCAAGCTACCTAGCACAAGTTTTATCATACTGGTTAACAAATTCAGTTTAAAAAGGCTGCTGTTACTTATTTAAGGCTTGCCACTCAGCTGATTTAGCTTTCTATGAAAATATTAAAATTCCATTCCCATACAGGAACCATAGGCATGTAAAAGATGTGGAAAAACCTCAATTAACAGATATCCCATATGATTTAGCACACACAGTCCAACGTGAAGGGATTTTTTTCAGAATTAAAGATAGTTAAAATCGCTGTGTAAATTAGAAAATTAATTTTTAGTCATGTATGCCGCATAGGACATGACTCTTCTGTATTATTACATAAGATCTGCATTTAGTGCAGAGCCAAGAGGAGCTCACAACAACAGCTTTAAGATCGCTCTGGTAATATGCTGGCTGCATAGGACTTAGCAAATCTACTTCTTCTCCTTTAGAATGGTGATGATTCAAAGTACTAGGTTAAAAACACCTTGAAAGAAACCTACAGCCACCAGTAGGTAAACCTAAAGTTTTCCACACTATCAGTCAGGTTACCCCAGCCAAGGGTAGGAGATATTTCTACTAAAGAAAAACATGTTTGTCAGAACTGTAAAGTGTGGCACATGTCTCTGGCTCCAGCTCAAATATTAGTTTACTTGCTTAATGAGGCTTAAAGGGAAGGCAGGCAGAAAGAAGGAGAAGGAGAAGGAGAAGGAGAAGGAGAAGGAGAAGGAGAAGGAGA
>JAODKT010001744.1:17743539-17775549 GCA_027576195.1 Cossypha heuglini
TTTTCCTGAATACCATCCGAACCTGTTCCGGACCGGGACCTAGGAACATCGAGGAGCCCCCGGAGTCTGCATTTTCGTGATAAGCATCAGCCCTCCCCAGCGCCAGAGACTTTCTGAGCTTGTTCAGCCTCTCAGACTGGTGAAAGAGTTTCTTTTGTCATCTGCGGCTGGTTTTTTTTTCTTGTGTTGGGGAGTGTTGTTTTTGTTTGCTAAATAAAAAGGTTTTTTCCACTTTTCCTCTGAGGAAATTCTCCCCGAACCCGGTGGCGGTTGGGGGGGAGGAGTCGTGGGGGTTTGGTTTTTTGGGGGGCCTCCTTCCGGAGGTTTTCCTCTAATTTGTCCTAAACCAGCACAACTTAAGTGAAAGAAAAGATCAAAAATTTTATTTTTTCAATGTTAATGGCACATCTGGGCTCCTATTCACAATGCCAGAAAGACACTGCTTGGGGAGGGATCTCTAAGCCTTACTTTAACACCCAAAAAGCACTCTGATATGCATTTGAACTGAGAATTTTATATACAGAATGATGCAGAAAACTTTAATTAAAAGTGTAGTATAAGAACAACTGCCTTGGGTTAGACAAATGTCACTCTAATCTTGTATCCTTTTTCATGCAGTGATGCTGAGAGAATGCCTACCAAACCGAAGAATATGGTAAATGTACTGTGGCGATTCACATCCTGCTCCTCAGTTCCAGTTTAAGGGACTGCCAATTCAGAGCTGTTTGCCCTCACAATTAATAGCTTCTTACGGATTATTTTCTGTTATCTCTAAATGGTTTCTGAAATCATGGAATCTTTCAACAATCTCAGTGTCTCACAGCACCAAACTGCACAGATTAGCTACATGTTATATGGACAACTATACACTTCTCTTGTTTCGAAGGTTTCATCTGATAGAGGTCTTCTTGCCATCTTATTGGCAGCTGTGATTTTATAAACACATATATCTTCCTTCAAATATCTTGTTCCCAAGTCAAATACTGCTATACAATATATGTATGGGGTTCTTTGCTTGCTTTCCTGCTCTTTGCCGTGTTTTAATTTTTCTTTACCTTTCTGTGGGCAATGGGGCACGTAACTGGATTTGTAAGGAGTTTTCAAAGAATATATGCATCATGGATGTCAATGAGAGATGTTTTGTATGTGTTTGATTATTTCTTTTCTGAACATTTCTATTTATATACGCTTTTTCTTTGCTTTTGATTACAATCAGACACTGAGCTGAAGTTCTTAATGACATGTCTACAGTGACATCAAAATACTTTTTTTGTAAGTGACATTAGTTAACACAAATTTTTTCATTATATATAGCTTCTCAAGACTGTTTCCTTTAACACATTACATTCTATTTATCAGCATGTATACTTTACAGTGCAGCCACACATTATGGAACTTTACTGTAGCTCTTTGGATGATCAGACATCACCCTATTCACCCTGTTCCCAAATTATTCATGACTATGTAAAAATGGCACAACATTCATCCTAACTTTTTATGGATTATACTGAGAAAATGCATCCAACTGGAAAAATCATCATTTCTGCCTTTTAACTCCTTAATTTAGAATATCATAGGTTCACAAGAAGATCTCTTTCCATAATGCTATGGTTTCCTTAAAATATTTTGGAGAGGAATTGAGACAAAAGTATTGTTTCAAATTCAAATAAACATTATTTCTGCTAACCAATTCACATCATCATCAGTTTATTCAAAAAATTCTGATATAATTATTAAATATTATTTCCTATAGAAAAGAAGTATAGATATTTGCCATCATATTGTAGTAATAAATGTGTTAAATTATCTTAGGTTCTAACATGATTTTGTTCTGTTGAGTTAATAGGGACTGTAGTTCCACCACTCCTGAAATGTTTTTAAAATAAGTGGTGTATGAACCATATTCTAATTCACTGGTAACAGAGCATTCAGTGTAAGAATTATTTAAATATCACAGTTGGCAGTTTAGCAATTTTACAAGTGAGTTCTTTTGGAACTCTACAGAGAATACCATCTGCCTTAAGTAATAAGTGTTCATTATATTGATTTATTTCAGAATGTCTTCAAATGTCCCTTTATGTGAGACAGTCCCACAGTGTAATCTTGAAAGCTAATTAAGCTGATTCATTAAAATACATTACATATGTATCTGAAAGTAAAATCCTTTACAGCTCCTAGGAACAATGGATGCAAACTACATGCATAGATGAGTGACTGCATCTTAGTTACTCATGAAAGGGTTTTAGTGGTGATCCTGATGGAAAAGCAGTAAAACCTCACTTGAATGCCAAAGACATCAGTAAATTAGCTACCAATCCTACTCTTTGACATGGAAAAAAATAAAAAACAGAAAGTAGGAGCTAAGACAAAAATCAGAAGCTTTTAAGTAGGAACTTGATTGAAAATAGGATCGAAACAATTTTACCTTATGTAGAACATTAATAACACATTACTAGAGTACACCAGTGTTGTTAGCTGCTTCGTGTCAGCTCTGAAATATTGGAGAACATACAGAGGAGAGTCAGAAAAATAATCTGAAAACTGGGAGAGACTCTATTTCCTCACAAAGGGTTAAATTAGTTATTGAATAGAAGTCCAGCAAAGCTATGTATTCCCCCCTATTTTATGTTTTCAGAACAAGTTATAAAGCCTTTTCAATACATATGCTTTGCTAAACTTTAAAAGCTACTAATCTTTCCCTTCCCTATTTCTGTCTGTAAGAGATAATTTTTTCATGTGGGACTCATGAACTTAACAGTAACTTCAACATGCTTGAATATCATGTAGTTTATGCCCCAGAAATCCTATGTTGATAGCATGACAAAAAAAAAAAAAATGTGGGGGGAATATGGATACATCTTGATGTCAGAAATTCTGAAAGTCCTTAAATAATACATTAGTGACTCAGCTGAAAGTGTGAGTAAGCACTAAAACGACCCTGTATTGCTGCTGACAATCTGATACCTGTGAGACTGAATCCTGTTCTCTGCTAGAGATGCATTTCTTTTCTGATCATTTGTCTCTCATGTACTATTGAATGTAAGATGTGTCTCAGTGACAGATTGACTGATTGAAACAGGGACAGAAAGAAACATCATTAAATATTTAAATCATTTTCTGGGTCATTTCGGAGGACATATCTTGAGGAGACCAGGCTGTCTTTGAAGTTGAAAAACTTACGATCATGCAGTAGTTGAGCCAAATGTTTATTTTTATAGTTTGACTTATGTAACTGAAAAACATTTTCCTTAGAAAGACCAGTGCAACCAAACCCAATGATACAGCTATGGGTTTTCATTTTCCATGTGCAGGTATAGAAAATACTCTGCAGAGTAACAAAAGAAAGCTCATTCAATACTTACAGTAGAAGAAGTCCTGTTGATGCCTCATATTATGTTGTAACTCTTGCCAGAAAAAGCTATTTTTACCTGCACTTGAGGTCTTACACAACAAATTAATCACAGGATTTTATAGGAAAATGTAGAAGTACAAATCTCATAAATAAGTGTGATCTACACTTCATCAACAACATGGAAACAAAATCATGGCTATGATTAGTCTCAGACTAACACATGAATTTTCCAAATTGCAGCTGACTAGAAATAAGTGAAAGAGTCTCAGTCATGTATGTTTGAAAGCTAAAGTTTCCCTACATTTACAGCATTCAAATATGGACATAAGAACCAGGTCTGGGGTGACTTTTTGGCTTTTAAATTGTTAAATGAAGGCTTGGATCTATGCAGTGAATGATTAATTTAGTTAAATCAGAACCTGCTCTCACTTACACTTGTGTGACTTTAGATGCTGAGTTTCCCAGTTCTCCTTTTGTCAAAAGCTGCAATTAACTCCCTGCTGAATGGTAAAATGGCATGAGAGCAATAGATCTGCTGGCAAGGTATCAGTGCAACATATTCTGCTTCATTCATTGATGAAGCACAATAGGGAGGTGAACACCAGCCAGCAAAATTGGCTGTGGTGCCTGCCTCTCATGTGATTACAACAGAAGGAATTCAGGAATGAATGGACAGACAGAAAAATGGACCAGCTGGCAGTTTGAGGACATGTTCTCCCACAGCACTGACAGGACATGCAAGCCCACAAAGCTAGCTGGGAGACAAATCTCTACCAAAGGATATTTTTTCACACCTCTGATGGAGTTCACTAGGAAAATGGATGAAGTATATTTACCTTTCACATAGACCATAAAAAATCCCAAAGTTCCTAAAGTATGCATCCTACCTGCCACTTTTAAACAGTGAGCCACTCTTGGCACATATGAATTTGACAGGGGACCACCAGTTAGTCTTGGACCTCATGCAGAGCATAGCAGCACACCGTTCTCTGTACAGCCATGTTACTCATGCCCTTTTCTTCTACTCTTTCCTTCATAGTCCTTTGTCAGCCTCTTTGACTAAGAGACTTGTATCACAGTGTTGCTCAGTGATCAGAGACAAGCCCCTTGACAGAAGCTAAGTTCACACCAAGATCCTGAACCCTGCCCACGGGTAACTTCATGGCATATCACATCAATTTAGCTTGTACCAGAGTCTCAGAAAGATAAGGTACCTTGCACAGTACAGTACAATCCCCAGTACCTGTTATTGTCCAGGAAGAATGTAGACTAATAGCCTTCTTGGTTATATTTCCACTTTGCTAAAAAACTTGTTCTCAACAAACATGTTCTTAATCAGCAGTATGCCTGTTACTCCAAGCTTCACCCATCAGATTATTTCTATGTGCCAGACCCATAGGACTGGCAAGTCCTTTCACCCATCCCATTTCTAACCTCCATGATGTCTAAGAAATCGTGTGTTATAATAGCAGGTTTTTTGGTTATTTCTGTCAAGTAGTGTGCTCATACATGACAGGACCAGCGAGATGCACTTGTCTCATAGCATTGTGCAATGCTTCATTTGTGCACCTAGAGTTTCTTCTGAGCTTCCTACATGTTGAGTGCAGTATGTTTAGAATCTGATATTTACAAGTTCATGGAAGGAAAAAGTCTTCAGAGGACTTAACCATTTCATACATAGCAACAAGACAGTGAAACTGCTGGTTTTAGCATCTCTGACAGATTGAAGATATTTCATGGTAGGGTTTTGGGATATATGGGGCTTTTTTCTTCAACAGTTTACTCAATCTGTTTCAAAGCTCTCTCAATTAGAACTCCCATATGATGTTCTTCAGCATGAGAAACATACAAACAAACGAAAACAAAAAATGTCCAGCATTTGTATAAACACAGAGTGGTGATAGTCTGCAAAATGGTACATGTGCTGGTGGAGACAGAGGTTCACTTTAAAGGAAGCAGGGGAGTAATATGAAGAGAAAGGTAATCATATCCATAAAGTAATCACCTGTTCTTGCAAAATTCACCCTTAAGGATAAAATTAAGTGCCTAATAATCTCCCCAGGCTTGTGACAATGTCACAATGGCTCATGGTGCCTTTCTAGCTCACTGATCACTTGGTCTCACAGGCCTACCAGACAACCTGAAGTCTCAAGGGCCCTTGGAAATGTCTCTCTAAGTTCAGGGCATATCAGCACTCTTCCAATAGCTCTTCACTAGGTAATTACTCATTTTAACACAAGCATACATAGACTCCTATTCATAATACTCAGAGGTATCTTAAAAATCTGAATTCTCAGCTGATAACCGTATTAAAAAATCTGCCATTTTACTAAAAAAAAAAATTCCCATCATTTTACTTTAGTGGAAAACAAATTTGGGAGGGCATGACAAATGTATTTGTTACTTGTAATCTCCTTGGTCTAGTGATCTGTTTTTTGTATGGTTGTTTAACCTTTCGCAATTGGTTAGAACACAGCATTACTAAGTGAAATTTTTAACTAATCTAATTATTTACCAGTAAAGGACACCTAAAGACATGTGTCAGCAGAGCCAAACAGCAAATCCATGGGAGAACTGGAGCTTTGAACAATGATGAATATCAGTTGTTCAATCCCTCAAGGAAGCAATTCAAATGAGAAGAGGAAAAAAATTGCAATGATCTGATAACATGGCTTCTCCTAAAAAACCTGTTTGAAAAGTATAAGTTTATATTTTTTCAGACACCTTGAAATATGACATTCACCCTCTTTTGTTTAAGTTGCCTCAATTCCCTCAGAAATCTTGTGTGCTTCTACGAGAATGGCAAAGGACTTCAAGGTGCTGGTGGATGGGAGGCTGGACATGATCCAGCTGTGGACACTCCCGGCCCAGAGAGCCAAACGTGTGCTGGGCTTCATCCAGAGCACTGTGGGCAGCAGGGCAGGAAGGGGGTTCTGCCCCTCTGGTCTGCTGAGACCCCACCTGCAGTGCTGCACCCTGCTCTGGGGTCTCAGCACAGGAAGGAGGTGGAACTGCTGGGGCAAGTTCAGAGGAGGCCACCAAGTTGACCAGAGGGAAAAAGCATCTGTCCTATGAAGAAAGGATTAGAGAACTGGGTTTGTTCAGCCTGGAAAAGAGAAGGCTTCAGGGTTACCTAACTGCAGCCTTTGAGTACCTGAAGGGAGTCTACAAAAAAGATGAAGAGGGACTTTCTACAAGGGCATGTGATGAAAAGACAAGTATTCAGACTGAAAAAGAGTAAATTTAGATTAGATATTAGGAAGAAGTTCTTTATGGTGAGGGTGGTGAGTCACTGGAAGAAGTTGGCCAGAGAAGTTCTAGATGCTCCATCCAATCATTTCTGAGCAACCTGGTCTGATGTAAGGTATACCTGCCCATAGCGGGGGGTTTGAAACTAGATGATCCTTTAATTCCCTTCCAAACTAGGCCATTCTATGATTCTATAATCCTTATTTCCTTGACATTCTTCAGTCACTGAGACTGGCAATCACATTTCCAATCAGCTCCAAAAGAACTACAAAATGTTAAGATATTATTGAAGTAAATGTGGAAATTGATAGCAAAATCAGACCAGCATTATTTTAATTCTTTTATTTTTACTAATCCCAGACTTTTTATTAATATGCCATCTGATGTGGGATAGCTCATAGAGCTGCCTTTTAAAAATTATATTGGAAAGCTGTAGCTGTGGTTACAGAATTATCACATGAAGACTAGAATTATGATGTTTGAGCCCATACTGAGCTCACACTGTGCTATCAACACAAGCAGTTAGGATGTTCAGTGTTAAGAAGTATATTAAATTAATTTCAAAAATAAGTAAGTCTCACTGCAACAAACTGCAAGCTATTCTGTGTGAAAAGGATACACGCCACTCCAACTGAAGCTCTTCTACTGCAGAGGGAACACAGACTCATTGGACAAGCAAACAAGCTGACACTTCTGTACAGAAGATACTCTTGCTGTCCCTGGCAGATGAGAACTGTGCCTTCTTTGGCTGCCCAAAATAATTTTTGCTTTTTTTCCAGTGATTGTTCAACATGAAATCAATCTGTCCTGAGAAAAGGCCTAGGCCCCATGATTTAGCCTCCCCACCCTATGTACAGACTGGAACATGATTCTGCATTCCTGAAGTGATAGGTTTGGCATATGGGGTTAACTACCTTATTCTCACAGGTTCTGATTATCTATCAGGCTATCAGGTTCTGATCCCTGGAGGATGGAGAAATGCCAGAGGTCACTCATGAAGATTAAAACCCCTTGGCGACACCATGGGATTTAAGACACATTTTTGTTATCTTGGTTCACATAAGAGTACTCCAGGGATCTTTTGTACCTCTACCCTGAACAGAATTACATCACTAGGAGTTCAGAGATCCATCTACACAGTATTGATACTGCATGTAAGGCTTTGGATTCTCCTGTACCATCAGGCATGAAAGATAAGTATTGCAATGCTGAAAAGAAAGTCAACCTCAGTCACCTTTTGAAATTAATGTCTCTATGGCCACAAAACAGTAGGTTCATTAAGAGATTATGGTGTCTGAATAGACAAAAAAATTCTTATGGTAATAAATATCTCTGTAACTGACCATATCTTCACTTTTGTGAGCAACAGAATGTTTTTGAAGACTTGAATTTTGATATCTGAATCTGCAAAATATTAAGTTTTCAAAATGACAGACACAGACCTACAGGCTTGCAAAACACCATGGTTTCAGTTACAAACAGGACAAATCCAAAGCTACACCTATCAAGAAGTAATGAGATAGCAAAAGTTTGAAACTGCAACACTTCAATAAAAAACTAACACCACATTAACCGCTACAGTTTTCTAATCCAGGGATTGTTTTGGAATATTTGCTGACAAGAACAGTATCAGGACAACGGGAGCTCTTCTGCAACCCTCTTGGTTCTCTGTTTTAATATTACCCATTTGGTAGACACTCAATTGTATTTAGGTCAGTCAACGCATGGAATGATTATGCTCTGAAAAGAAATATTCGTATCAGAAAGGGAAACTGCCCAATTTAACTATGGTTGAAAATAATTAAACAACGTCAGTGGTAGGGAAAATTTCACAGCAGGCAATTTTAACAATGATAGGTCATGCTTGCACAGTGAAAGCTTTGACACAAAGCTTTTTGTCACTGTTAGCTCAATGGAGAGTTAGTCACACTGTATTAGTAAGCACTTGACTGCATGATTTCCTAACAGAAGGTCCAGGACATGTCTGAACAATTTTTAAAATACTGAGAATTCCTTTTGCACACTGCAGAGCCTTGGTTCTTCCAGGGGGTGGGAAGGAATATGCAGTGCAAAGCTGTTCTGGTGCTTTACAGAAATACATATGGATATACATGTGTTTCTAAACTGTAAAAGTTCTCCAGCTCTGATTTCCTTAACAGTGTGTCAGGCTTCTCCTAAAAATCTTTATTTTTATGCCTTTTTCAGATTGAAAAATTCAGTGCTGTGTAACAGTTGGGAAAATCTCAGCCTGAGCACAGGTCTCACCTTCACATTTAAACCAAATACTAAAACAACTTTAAAAAATAATAAAAGATCACAAACATATTAAAGTGCTGCACTGAATTCAAAAGGGAAGTGCAGAATTCACTGATATTGAATGCCACATCCAGCACTCAGGCATTGAAATAATTTCTTACGGCAGACCATCTTCCTGTGCACATACTGTCTCATTCTGTATACATGCATTAAGGTTGAAACTGAGACTGGGTTGGGCTTTGATTCTCCATCTGTGCCGGTGATAATCTGATCTTTGCAGCTCAGACTCCTCACTGCTTGCCAAATGCAAGTAGACACTGTACCACTCATTTCACTAGACCTAATGGTAAAGTAGATCTAGCAGATCTAAGTAGTTCTTACACAGATCTACAACCAAGTTAACTGATAGGCTGAGATTTTCCCCAAGTTTGGAAAAGTGTAGCAGAAAAATGGCTATACTATACTAATTATATCCTCCTGAATTATATGCCATGAAATGCCATTTCTGTGTGATTCTCTTCCCTGTCTGTGCTAGAACCTGAAGAGAAAGGAAGAGGTGGTGGCTATGCTAGCACCATCCTCACAAAGGACGCCACCACACAAGCCCTCCTAGCTGGGTAGAGTCTATTTCTTTTGCAGTACCAGGGTGGCAAGGACATGGAAGAGGACAGATTTCCTTCATCTTATTATTCTACTGCAAACACATATACTTCAGGGCTCCTGCATGCAATACAATACAGATGGGAAGAGCATTCTTCAGTTTAGTCTCAAAAACAATCTCCACCATAGCATCCTTAGGCACTTCCTAATGACACATCCCTAATTAAACAGAGGTTGAAACACATGAACAAATGACAACATAACAACCAGGCTTGTCACACTGTAATTATAATGAAAAATAAAGTGTTGAGAGCAAAATATTCTATTCTGGACATAGAAAAAATTCTTGAGCTTTAACCTTCTTAAGCTACAGATCTTCAGGTTTCATGTGTCGTCTTTCTACAGGACATTCGCAATAAGTTTCTCACCATCATATCCTTGGCTTTTCAGGTAAGTCCTCCATATCAGTGCAGTGTGATATGCACAGGAGAGCTGAGTCTATGAGGATAAGACTTCAGCTAGTACCTGAACGAATGTTTGGCAAATTTATTACTTAATTTACACACTGCTTTTTAAAAGAAACAAAATCATTAATTGCAATAAAAATGTGTGTAGAGCAGCAAGATTTTAAAGAAACATCTCTAGAGCTATCCAAGTAATCTTGCACATGGCAACTAAAGTCTTACAACTTACCTCCAATGATATTACTAACATTTAAGATTATTTTGTACTTTTGCTGCAAATATAGAGTGATCATGCCACAAATCTTTACATTTGAATAGATACATATTTGACTACACTGGTATCAGCGATAATAGCAGTAGCCTCTGTTAGACATTTTAGTTAGTGTGGTTATCTTCAGTGTCCATCCAGGACACAAAATGAAAGGCATCAGAGCCCTTCCTACATACTCAACATGTTCTAAAGAATGAAAGCTTAACTGTATTTTCAGTGGCTGGAATTATGATTAGGTCATCCAAGTGGAGAAATTATAGATGCTTCCAGGGAATGTAGCACTGCTACTGATGCAAACAGGGTACACCTCAAAAAATTAAATTTCAGTGACCATTTCAAAACAGGCTTTCCTTTTGATGTGTAGATGTGACCCAAATATGCATGAATTAGAATTATCCTTGTGGCATGAAATAATCTAATACGCCTTTGTCTAGGAAATTACCCACCTGTAATATTGTGCAATAATAAATCAAATAATTGTAACTTTTAAAAGGATACTGTTAGCACAATAAAACCTTTGTATTTGGTATATTTATACAGGTTTTAAGACCAACTGCTTCTGGTTTTTTTCAGTCATCATTATCACAGAAAATACATTTGCTTGTTTATGTCTGATTTTCTCCTTGTAGTGCAATTTCTGCCATGTTCACATACTTCTATCAGTATATCTTTTTGGCTGAGTAATAGAAATGTGTACTTTTTACTGCACAACTTAGGAGACACAGGACAGAAAATTTAGCCCAAGAGGGCCTGAGAAGAAGCCTAACATTAAGAAACTGTACCCATTTGCTCACCATTAAGGCAAGATAACGCCTCACTGCATCTCACTAGTGTCTCCCTAGAGACTTCATATGCTGTTTTTCAGCCAAAAAATATCCCAGCCTAACAATGCTTCACCCACATTTCTCTCTAGTTGTGGGAGCTATGAGGAGGTATAACATAAAATGATTGCATCAAGTCCAGACTGCAATTTACACAATGAGAAATCCCTTAGGTTTCATTATGGAAACTTAGCATGCCACCACGGAGGCATTAAGAGCCCTGGTGTATGGAAAAGGAATTTTTCTCAACGGCTTTTTCTTTTAAGGCAAGTTACAACAGATACCCCAGGTACTACATTCAAATTTCAACACTGATTCCCATGAAAGTTAACCACAGCGGAATTCCTGCAGTGGCAATAGCATTCATAGCACTTAACCAAGATACAAAATTGATGCAGAAAAAAAAAAAAATTGCTGAAGCTTTGGACTATTGGTTTGCTAAGCATATTTTATATATTTGTTCCTCCCTTTTCCCCATCTGCAACTACAAGATGGAATATGAGACAAAGACAAAAATGTTGCTTTTGCAGTGTTTCTGATTCTGATGTAGATCATAGAAAACTTTATTTAGATTGTGCTCCAAAGAATTAAAACCAGTTACAAGTTACAGCATCTTAAGGAAGTTTCTAGCAACCTAAACATATAAGAGTTTAGTCATTATCTGAAGCCCAATGGTTATTAGTGATTTCAGCCCCTAGAACAGGTAGAGGTAACCTTATGTAAAGCTGGCTTGTATGTCATGCTGCAGCTGTAAATGGTGGTAATTGAAGAGTCATCCAGAGAGGTTAAATTTATCTTTGTTCCTAAACACAGATAGTTATTTCTAAGTTAAAACACAATGGGCTGTAGGCCTGTGGATCTACGGACCCCAATCACTTGCATAGACTGAATAAAGCATTTATGGTTTGTTTTAATGCACATAAATGTAGGCAACAATATGATTTCTATCTCCTCATAGTCCCTCATGAATAGAGTGGATTACTCTGATTTTGTGCCTTTGTTGTAAAAAGAGGACAGAAAAAGTGAGGGTAGAAGAATTTATATCAGCCATCACAATTAACTTTCATAATGCATGTTATATTTCCATCTCCACATTAGTGTCAAGTGATGGAATTTAAAGATGTTAGATAGAATTAGTCTAAAAGAGGCATGAAAAATGAAGCCTTATTCAGAAAAGCATGATAAAGTAGGGAAATTGAGAGCAGTTTGGCAACTGCTTGGCAAAATACCCCAGATTTCTTTCCTGCAACATTGTGCTTTGTCTGGCAACAAAATGTAGCATATTTAGCAACCTGTAGAAAATGCAGTGCCTGGCCAGAAAGTTTTTTGGTTTTTCTTAAACATTAAAATATATATAAATAGAAAGAAATAATTTAAAGAAGCCTTTTTTTTCTTTTCTTTTCTTTTTTTTTTTTTGTTTATTTTAATGCCGTAGGGCTGATTTGCAAACTAACTGAACTAACTGCTGCAACAAAAAAGGATCTGGTCCCAGCGTTCTTGCTAAAACCTATTTAAGAAGCAGGTGCTAAGTAGGCTGTTGAAGCTGCTGAGTGCATGACAATTAGCGAGTAA
The DNA here is from genome assembly GCA_027576195.1 of Cossypha heuglini. NCBI lineage: Eukaryota > Metazoa > Chordata > Aves > Passeriformes > Muscicapidae > Cossypha > Cossypha heuglini. The sequence continues at coordinate 17,756,125 of JAODKT010001744.1, forward strand.
CAGCATCTCGCTTTGTTTTTCTACCCTTGTTTTATTTTTCATTGTGTTATTATTCCAGAATAACAACTCCTGATCTTCAGAACTTGTGGCAAATGCTGTTTGGGAATACAATTAATGAACAAGTCGAGGACACTCCCGTGCCAGACAGCTGTTCCTGTGTCTGGGTTTCCGTGTCATGGCCATATCAACGGATTTAAAGTGTTGGCAAAGTTCCAGTTTCACATTTCAGCTTTTGCTGCTATGTTTTTAGATATGGTAGTATAGGAAAGAAAGATGTTTCGTAAAAATGTAAGTAAGACAGAACATATCTTACAGCATTATACTCAAGTAAGGTATAAAGAACTTCTGTGGAATCCTTTTCCTACTCAAAATAGGTCATTTTATATGGTTGCTTTCCTAGATTTTAATCTCTCAGGCTGCTGTCCTGCAAACACTCATGCATGTGATTAACTCTGACTACCCACATGCGTGAAGTGTTTGTAGGATGGGGGCTTTAATATGTTGTGACAATGTCATGGGGAATGGAACTAAGTGGCAATATGTGAGAAGAGCTGTATAACTGAGGCCAGCAAGAGCAGGCTGTGTTAACCCTGTGCAGGCCAAGATTTTGCTGATGACTCCTTTATCTCCCTATTCCAGTCATTCATGTTATACCGTGTTTTGTTTCTGGAGATACCAGAATCACTATCAAGAAGCTCAAAGGAAAACATAAGGAAGCTTATTATTATGCAAGTTTTTGTTTTGAGGATCTTTTTCTTTTCCCTAATGGCTTTCTGTTACCAATTGACTTGGGAGTAACCCTTAGAACTGTGTTGGTGTTGCCTGCCTGTGAATGGCAGGACAAACACAATCCATTGTTAGACATTCCTGAGAATTGACATGTGCATAGTGAAGATTGTACCTCCTGCATTTATGCAGCTCAGTGCTACAGCCTCTTTCTCTGTTCATGATCCCTTGTGACAGAAGCAGGTGGTCTGCGGATTAGGGTGATTCCCTAATTATTTGCATGTGGAGAGAAAGCAAGAGAGAAGTCGAAGTGCTGAGTTGTGCCCAATACTTTTTGAGCCCTGTTTTCAGGCATTTTCCCAGCTGCACTTTAGGTCCAAAACAACATATCTTCCCACAGGACTAGTCCCTACAATGCAAAGACAAGAGGCATCACATCCAAACTGAAATGGGCATACACATATGCCAACTAGGAAAAGGTGGTCATGCTTTCTCATATGCTAGAAAAGATAAAATATGATACTTAATTACCAGTTCCAATCATATAATTTCACAAAATAATGTTTTTTTAGAAATTCTGCAGGTTTTTTTTTCCTGTGAAAAAATGTTTTTACTTTTTATTACGGGTTATGCTTACTGGATGCGCCACACATAACTATCACTTTTCTTTCAGATGGAGGTTCCGTATTGCTCTCCTCATCTCAAACATTGCAGGACAGAGTAATTTTTCATTTTAATCATAATGTAATAAACCTTGGAAAAAATGACAAGCAGAACTTGTAAGAAAATATTGAAATGTCACTAGGAAATGGAGAGAGGGTGGGCCATAAGCATTTCTTCCCATTCCTTGTACTTTGCTAGTACAAGGCACAATAAAAATCAGCTAATTGCTGTAATTTATTCAGAGTAATTCAATAAGAGCAAAGAATATAACTTCTAGAAGTATAAGTAAAATAAATTTGTCTGGTTAAAATTGTACAACAGAAATCAAACTACCACAATTCTAGCAAGCCTCTTAACTCCCTGCTTCAACAGACAGTGAGTGCCTGAGGATATCCTGTAATCATAATACATTATGAAGTGGCTTACCTCCATTTTTCTGTTCTGTCAAAAATTCAAAATTTCCTATGAAATTACTGATTTACTCTGGAAATGTCCATCACAAAGATACTGCTAATAATGGACTGTCAGACCATAAGCCATTGAGAACCAAGTGATAACTTTATTGTAGTCACAGTTCTGCACTGAACTTATTAGGGTTTATAAAACAAGTTCTAAAAGTAAGGGAATGGAAAACAAAGTGGTTGCCCATGGCTTCCTGTAACGTGGATAGATTCTTCCCAATAAAACATAAGATCTCAGTGATTCTTTTCCTGCTTTTAAAATATTTTTTGCTTATTTGATTTTCTGCTAACAAAAATGGGAAATGATAACACTGTAGCACTTCTGCCAGTGGGAACAGGATTGTGTCTAAACATGTTCTTGAGCCACTACCTCATAAGGGAAGGGAGACTTTAGTCTCTCTAAGTATTCTACATCACTATTAAAACCAAAAACTGTTGGTAGAACAATTCAAAATTGTTGGTACAAGCAGACTATACAAGCTCCATTACTTTTAGAATTCAGACTAGAAGACCACAATATCTTTGTGGTTTTTCCATATGGTTAGATATTTTGAAACTACATCTATAGACAAGAAAGAGAACACAAGAAAGAAGAAAGAGCATGTAAAAATATTTTAATTGCTGCTTGAAAGACTGAAAATAATTCAGTGCACTAAGTCACTACCACAGTGCTCTAATGAGCACCAAAGATATCAGTCTTCTGTAAACTCATGTATGGTATATCTATGTATCTCCCAAGTGTGCCAGCACATAATGTGATCAAAAATCAAGGATACAATTTGGCCGAGTGTGTCTCAGAATATCTCATCTGTGAAAAATCAAATTTTTATGTTTTACAGGACTGAGCCATTGAATATGCTGACTTGGAAGGGACCAACAAGAATCACCAAAGTCCAACTCCTGTCCCGCCAGGACATCCCCAAAAATAACACCATGTACTTAAGAGTATAGTCCAAAAACTTCTTGAACTCTTTCAGGCTTGGTGCTGTGAACACCTTCTTAGGAGCCGTGTACCAGTCCCCACCTGCCCTCTGTATGTAAAATGAAGTTGTTGAAAAGTGTTTTTCAAATTTTGTTTTCTTCCACTAGACACTCAAAAGCTTCTATAATTCAACCATATCTTGAATTTCACTAATTTCTTATTTTAAATTTCCTTAATATGCAACATGGTCTATGGCAGTAAGGTTTATTTATTCACAAAAGACAAAAAGTGCTTTCTTTGGCCACAGTCTATGCAGTTTGGTCAGATGAAGAGCTGTTCTTTTGTTCTGGATTTTAACTGAACAGAATGGGATAATGCATTGTAGAAACACTTTAGCACATTCACAAAAAAAAAAAAAGCAGAATCTGTGATGCAAAAAATTCATAGAATTTCATTTCAGAAACTCTATATATTTTCTATTTGATATTTAAAAGATTGATCCTTCTGCAGTCTCTATTTTTTTACTTTATTTTACTTTATTTTTTTCTAAGTTTGTTTGCAAACCTAGGCTATTTGTTGAAAGATACTGATATTCGAAGTCAGACACTCAAGAGACATTTAACATGATGCAGTCTAGGATGAGATTACAGGTACTGAACAAGTTGGAACATTTACCTGATCCAACACAGCTCAGATAACATGTGGCTGAGAAGACACAGAGTTGCATTAGTATAGTGCTACTGGAGCTAATTTATCTAACTCCTGTCTCCTGATTAATTAGGGTGTGCTGACAGTTCTATATCCTGTTCTGGAGTTATCTTAGAAACCTCTGCCTGTTGCTGAGCTGAAAGGTGAAGACCCTGCAATATCATTTCTAGAGAACACTAGAGTATTCTGCAGTGTCCTATTCTTAAGTTATAATTCATCTTATCATATGCTTAAATCCTGATACAAGATGATCTTATGTTTCTTTATCAGAGCCTTTTATCACTGAAAGAGGGATTTTGAAAAGATATACAAAGATTAAACAGACTACCACTTTCATACCATTCTAAACATCGCTTGCACAAATGGCCAGCAATACTCTTCTAATAACAAAAATCAAAGAAATTGGAAGAAGATGCCATTTCTTACTGTCATGAAGTTTATGGGGGATCCTTTTTGGCTTTTTACACATTGTCCTTCCAGCAAGACACCCAGTGAATGTTTGCACCACCTCTAATCAATCCTCTGCCAATATTTCAGGCAGCGTAACCTGTACCAAGCTAAAACATCTTTACCAAACCAAAAAACACACCACAAACAAACAAAACAAAAAGGCCAAATAAAAAACCCAAAAGCCCCAAGTTGTATTAAAAGTCCTTTGGATTAAACCTTTTCATGGGTTTTTTTAAACACAGAATTTTATATCCTGAGCATTGCATATGAACGATTTTGACCAAAAGAAGGTCAGACTCTGAAGACAACTGCTCCCTGTGGATTATTTCTCTGTAGTAAAACCTTCAGGGTAATTATTTTCTTCTCTCCTTGTGCTCCTAGCTTTAATTAGAGATTTAGTAAAATGCAAGGCAAGTTTCCCTTGCACAGATATGTACACTCAAGCCACCAATAAGCCAACTCTAAAGCAACTACTCTGTTCATTTTTGTACACCTTGGGTCATTCCAAGCTCTGAGACTTGAAGTTAATGGATGAAATTCACTAGCTGACATTAGCACACTTCTCAAGTCCCTCAGTACTCCAAACATAATGATCACATCCCAGCTGACTAATTCCCTCGCCATTTTCCAGAATTTTTTGGTACAGAGATAACTGCCTTGGGTTCAAGGTGTGCCCAAATCTAATTATCTAACAGTAGGAACAATGGGGCTTCAGTGCCTAGAACTGCTGTCTATCGCCTTTTACTTTAACTATACAGAGTTATGCAGACCAACAATCTACTGGTGAGAACACAAACTTCTGGACAAGTGTATTTACCCTGCCTAGCAGGGATGAGCAGTCTGAACTGAACTCTGTAGTGCAGCTACAAAACTGTTAACCAGTTGCTTCTTAAAAGCACTCTAAGTTTCTGTTGTGTAGGTCAGGAATGCCCTTGTCTTATTGCAAGCACTGTACACTGTTGGAAAGGAAATGGCAAAGACACTGTGGTATGAGTGGCCCCATGACATCCTGCAATCTGTACCCCAACATTCTCTTAAAACGAAAGGGCCAACTGCTATGGTGTTTTACCTGACACGAAAGACACTGGAAGTCCTTCTGTAGTAGATTATGTTAAGTATCCTTGATTGCAGACAAGATCAGGCTCTCCACAGAGGTTCAGCCACTTATGTATTCTGCGATTATACAAGAGTGGCACAGTAACAGAGCAGTCCTGTGGAGACTGTTAAACACTTCAAATAGCTGTACTTTGTTACACAGCAGCACATAGTTAGCATTGTGGGCACCTAGATGAACTACTTAAGCAGTCTTTTTGCAAGACTGCCATACAACAGTGTTTGTATAAATACTTCAGTAATCATCCCAGAGCTCTCTTTGGCCTAAATGTTAGTAATAAGCATGGGTTATCAAGTTATGCAGACTGTCATAGACCATGGCTAGCACCAGACACTGGAACAAAGAGGTCTGAGAAATGCTGGTACAGACAGTGGGGGAATAACTTCTCCAATAGGAAATTTCATTCCACTTTCAGTCAATTATCAGTTGACTCACATTCTAAAGGAACAGTCTTTATATCTACCCTAAAAACATACCATTGTGGATTATTATGCTTGTAGAACAGCCAAGTGGCTTTTGAATTTCTCCAAGTCTTGGTCTCACTACATCTTTTGGCAAATAGTTTCCCAGGCTGAATGCATTTTCCCTTTCTAATTTATGCTGCAATTTCAGTATCACTGAATTTTCTCCCCCATGGCAAGTTCCTTGATTAGGAAATAGGACCACACAGTTTACTTTCACTCAGCTATTCCTATCTCTGCTATCTCCCTAGCATTGTTTGCTCACCTAAGAACTGATGACATTTTCCAAACTCTAAAAGGAAGCTATTTCAATAATACATACTTCTTAGGATATGTCACATATTACCTGTAGCTCTACATCAAGAAGATTTGAAAATAAGCACCATCTGTGTGGATGTCTCTAGATTTATAATAACTTAGAAAGAATCTGAGATTTTAAACTAGGGGTTTGGGTGTTCTTTTTTATATATAATGAGGAATCTTGCATTGAGGTTCAAAGAGATCTGGTTTGGGGTCTTGTTTTTGTAGTCTGCTCAACAATAATTGGAAGAAATAACAATAATTAACACTCAAAATAAATTTAAAACAGAGAAATTATTGAAGATCGGTCATGTCCACATGAATATATTACACAATCTTAATCTTTGAATGTAAAAAAATTTCAATTATACATTCGGCCTAAGGGAAAAAAAAAAACAAACCAGGACATTAGCCTTTTATTTTCTTCTCTGCAGGCCTGGTGACAGCAAGAGCAAAGTCTGTAATCCCTGCTTGGATATAAACTTCGAAGGATTTGCTGACACAGAGAAGTAACACCAAACAGCTCCTCCACAAGAGGTATTTTGTACTGTTCTATTCTTACAAGAGCTTGTTTGAATGGGACTACTTTTGGAACTACTTTGGAACTATTTCTCCAGGTGGCGAAGTTTCTAAGTGTCATTTTATTTCGTTTTATCTTTCAGCCTTAAGAGTATAACAGCATAAGAATCCGTGAAATGCAATCACAAATATCTACTGTTCTGACAGCATACTACCAGGGAATTTAGCATGAAAGGCTAAAATTTGTCTTCTGGATCTAGAATCTGGTTGCTGAAAAGTTCAGCTTCAGATCCTTTTCATAGCATAGCATAATTTCTCTACAGTAGACTGGTTTTTAAAATAAGGCATTTATGAGGATCAGGATCTAGGCTTCAGTGAATGTTATTTATAAAAAGCTGGAAATATGTACATGACTCTTCAGCATAAAGCAATGACAAAGGAGAGGATGGGCCTGGCAGCTAACAAGAACCTCTTGGAAATCCTATTTAGGCCTTATGGCTGTAGGCTTTAATCTATCTTGCTGTAAGTGTCTAAAGTGTCAGACCTTAAACTGAAAACGTTATTCCTCAAACAACAAAGAAGGATATCTTCGAGGACAAAAACCCCATGTATCTAGGACAAAGTGGGAGAGAGGATAACATGGCAAAGATAAATGCTCTGTCCTAATGCTGCCACTGAAGGGGAAAAAACATCTCTTTAAATTCGGGGGAAAAAAAGAAAGAGACTTGGGTGTCTTTCAGTTCATATCAGCATAAATGAACAGAGCCATATAAAGAACTCCAAGATTTAGTGTATAATGGTTTATAATTTACCAGCAGGAAAAAATTCAAATTCAAAATGCTGACAGCTCATATTTCTATGAACCTCTTCAGCTTTTTTTCTTTCATTCTGTTTTTGAGGGGGAAACATGTATTTAAACACTTTCAACAAACAGGAAAACTTTCTGTCATGTTTCATTCATGTTTTTGCAGGCAGAAAGTACAGAAAAGTCCAAACCACCAGCGATAAAAACACATCAAAATGGAAGGAACTAGACATTTTCACAGAATTGTAATAATTCTATATTTAAAAGAGTTTAGGTTTTTTTATTGTTTAAGCAGAGATGAAGTGCTGATTTGAAATCTAAAATTGTGGTAAGTTTAGTATAAAGATTCTATGACCCATGACACCACTATGGTTGTTTTAAAATAGGTATTTACATTGCTAGATTAATTACTGGTTTTCCATTGCTTTACCTGTTTCTCTCTGCAATGCTCTGGCATGCAGAATATGCATGGACTTGAGGTTAAATTGGATCAACATGCCATATATGTGTAGGGATTGATAAAATTTCATTCCATAGTATTACATATTTCAGAAAAGTTCTACAGACCTCAGAGCAGTACAGAAGTCACAGCTTTCACGCTCTGCATTAAGCATTATATCAGGAAAAGCACGAGGAGTCATTTTCCTTACAAACTTCACACACACTTTCTCCTACTGAAAGGGTAGCAGGAGTACTACTGCTTACTAGGTGCCAGAAGTACTGAGCTCAATCACCGAAATTTACCAAGCACTCAACTGGATCTTGCAGTGTTGCTGGGCTTTGTGCTACTGACAGCCATATCAGGCAGTTCACACTGCTTTGTTTACAGTTACAAGAAAGGTCACAACAAACAATACCAGTTTTACAGACTAATTGCCAAATTGTTAAGTAGGCACCATCAACGTGTTCTGTAGGCTGCTAGGCAACACTGTCATCAAAATTCACATGGAAAACACCTGCAGTGCTCTAGACTACTTAGCATGGCCTCCAAGACTTCTCTGAGGCACAGGAACCACTGATGGAAACACAGCGTTTGACTTTACCGATGTATTTCACCTTATTTATATGTGAATGGGAGAGTAAGAGGAACTCTACAGATGTGGGAGGTAGTGTGCTGCACCAAGTAGTGTTGAAGGAACTTTGACCTCCTCAGCTAAAGGGTGTATCGGCATGTGGATCACTGAAAAAAAAATTACCATGTTTATAACTTGTGTTTCTCTACCATGACTACTTTTACTGTTTGCTTTCAATCAGACTTTCTCATCTTTGTCAATAATTCATTTTATAGCAAAGTAGGAAAGTCTTTATCAAGGAGGTAGCCGACTGCAAAGAGTGTAATATATAAACAGAAGCATTTCTGGCCTATAGAAATCACTGCAAATTAGTGATAGTTTCAACATTCTTAATGTATTGGCTTTTAATCCTGGCAAGAGAAGAAAATGGGTCATCTTTTTTGACATTATTCTATAGAGAGTAAAATCTGGTGAAATGACATGGGCTTGTTAGTTTCAGTTGATAATTTCTACCCTTTTCCCAAACTGTCAAATCATTCAGCTGAGAAATGCAGTGCTAGTGTATAAGAGAATAATACAATTAAGGGAAAAAACCACTGCAATATATTTTTAGACAGGTGAATAAAACAAGAAAAAAAGTCACTATGTACTGTTGAATAGAAGTTAAAGAAAATATGTACATTCCCATATGGTACTTGAAATCTATAGCAGAGACACCATGTGTTTTATGAATAAATCATATATGAATTGAAGTGTGTCTTACAAAAGGAATTTTTCAAAGGTAGTTGTTAAATATCATTTTTTAAAAAAATATAACACATAACATTAAGTAAACTATTTAATTGTCCAACTCTTCATCTAGAGCAGCTATTTCAACTTCAGACCTATGAGACAAAGAAATTTATTATCTCAAATTTGTGTCATTGCCTCAGTAACAAAAAGAAATCTGAAGAATAGACTAGGAACTGCTAATCCTGAGGAACTGGTAAAGCAGCCAGGTGAAACAATCTGCCAGCCTTGGTCACAGACACAGCACTTTGTTTTTCCTCCCCCTTTAGAAATATTCTGACATTATCTGAAATTAGAAGCCTCAATTAGTCCCCAAATTTTAAAATAGAGAGATTGACTTTATGCTGTTGCTGTATCTCCCGCATTCTGGAAAGTAATCAGAAGTCAGCTCATTCAGCAACATTAAGGAAAGCAGCTCCTGAGCTGCTCTTTGTGGTCTCGTGCCACAGCATCCACCAGATTGGAAGTGGCAGCATAGAACTGGAGCATAACAGCTTCCACCTCAAGATTATAGCTTAGATTACAACTCTACCTGCAAGATGCTTCTTTTGCTACCAACTCATGACGAGTAGGCTTAGAGTTGCCTCAGATGTCCAATGGCTTCTATAGGGTAACGTTACTGGGTTTTTTCATATACTGTTTTGTGTTATAAAGGAACTGACATCCCAGGGTAGCTAGCCAAGAGCTGTGCCTAGTGCAGCACTAGAAAGATCAAGGATTTGCAGGGTGCCAGGCCTAGTTTTTGTCCAAATAAGCAGTGTCCAGATTGCTGTTTAAATAAAAGAACATATGCACTCCTGCATTAGATTTTCACATTGTTAACACAGCAATAGATGTTTAACTACTTTTGGAGAGAACAAAAAAAATCTGCTAGAATATTTATCATTACACCCTAAATAAGATAGAATATTCATCAAACATGCATATCGAAATGTAAATTAAATTAAATTCTCACAAGTAATTCACACAGGCCTTCACCACTCCAATCAAAACCTTTTGCCACAGTGCTCTGTTGAGATTAAATGTACATGTAAATTGATAGTTTTCCACTACCTTTGAAAAATAGCAATTATATTTGCAGAGCAGTTAGTATTTACTTCTCCTTTTGCTCCTGCTGCCACCTTTTCTTCCCTACAAATCAGATTATAAACTACATTCTTTTTCCAGTCCAGCTCTCTATAATCTTTGCTAACAGTTTACTTTCAGTATCAGCTACTTAAAGCATTAGATATTTAATAAAATAATTAATTTTTCCATGTTGTGTTTTATAATCTATTCAGATTACCATAGGTTGACTAAAGGTTTCATGTTCCTTCTGTGAACTCATCTATGAAGTCCTGTGTTAAGAGGAACAAAAAAATTATTTAAAATACTGTATTTAGAAGCTAAATCTTTTCTGATACTAGCACCATGTATCAACAAAATAAAACAGGCTGCTTTTATTTGTCAACTCTATATTGTTATAATTTATTATATATAGCTCCATTGGTAGACAGGATGCTTACAGATGAGTTCAGTTCTCTTTTGGTTTGAGTTGTCACAGCAGTCTGCATAACAAATGCAACAGGCAGTTTCAACGCCCAGCCTATGCAAAAGCAAGAACTTTGCTTACTAAATATCCTTTACTGTGCTAAACTCACAATGAAACTCTACAGTTTATACCTACAAGGCATAGCATACTCTTTGAATCTGCTGTGTTCTTCACTAAGAGTTTGGCTAGAGAAAGGCTGACTAAAAACTTAGATTTTTTCACAATTTTGGCTAATGTCCATAAAGTATGTTGTAAAAGTAATCCTAGCCCTGAAACAGTCACAGTATCAAACATGACAGACAGAAAATTATGTTTCTTTTGCTTATTTTGTACCACTTATGTCAGAAGATTGGTTGATTTATCGCTATAATTATTACTAATATAATGTCTATGAATTACAGGACATTACAAACAGCCTCACATTTCATAACATACAATATTCATTTAGTTCACAACCATTTCTATAGAAAGGTGCATAGGAAGACAGTAGTAAATGGGTCAGGGAAGGTGGAAAAGTACTGTATTGGTGTTGCTGCTGTAAAGAATTGCTTTACTGTGACATTCATTATGCATTGATGTCAGTTTGGCACAGGGAAACTATCAAATGTGGAAATCTGACCTAAAAACCAAAGAAAAATATGAAATAGTTTACCTTTATTTAATGAATAGCCATATTTTAGTATAAAAAAAAAAGTCAAGCTTTTAGGAATAAAATTATTAGTATATTCCCAGCATTACTATTGGAGAATGTTAATTTGTATATTGGGGTAATTACAGAAGATCCAGACTGTTAAAAACCAGATGCATGTACTGGACAGAACATGAAAATCATCTGTATCTTCACAGACAACATGATGTTATAGTAGATTTGACCTCAGAAATATTGTTTTATTAGAAAAATATTTTTTATAACACTCATAGCAATGTTTATTAAAAGCATTTTAAATTCCTCATTCTATTATTTCTAAGTATCAAATAAAATAAATATCAGCTTGTTTGCCATAGCAGGAAGCTTAAAAGTCAGTGGCAAGCAGGCAAATTAATTTATATTCTGATCATGTAGTAAATGTTTATTTCAAGCTTGAACCACTAAAATGAAAAAATTAGACACAATTTTTAAAATTACTTCAAGTATTCAAACCAGCAAAAAAAGGTCCAAAGTAGTCTGAGGTGAAAACTCTGAAATAGATTGAAGTGTTAAAATACTAAGCAGTGTTCAACACTTTGTTGTTTATCACAAGAGTGGCTCACAGTCCCATGGTAAGCAAGAGGACAAGGCACCTCTGAAAACCTGCTCTCATCAGGCATAGAAGCTTGTCAAACTCACCAACATGAAATATTGAGAAGGACAGGTGTTAAACTTCATACTCCTAAAGGATTTGGACAACTTTCCTGAATCTGCAAAGAAGTGTTTCTGTTTTCTTGAAGGTAAAGAGATCTGAAACTTCGCTTCAAGCTAGCTGCCTACAACAGCCTTTCTCCCAAAACTCTGCCAGTAGCTTCCCTCTCTGTGCCAGTAACTCAGCAAACCAAGAAAAACCACACTGTTGGCTATCAATTCAATGCTAGGAATCTATCAAAGTTACATCTACCACGAGTTTCTCTACTGGTTTTAAATGCTGAATTTGTACTTAACTGAGGGAGGACTTTCCTCTTCTTCTAAGAACAATTTTGTCCTTCTCTTGCAGAAAGGACTGTCAAGTATTAGTATGGATTGGATAAGCAAAAACACTTCATAATAATAGTAGCTCAGTTGAGTGTGGTCCACTAGCATGAACTGTGTATAATTCTCCACACCTAATAACTCTGGAGCAGTCCATAACTAGAGAAGTTTGACAAGGCATGACAGAGAATAGAGAAGACTATTTCCAGTCTGTGAAGGGATAACATGCTTGTTGCTTTATCTGACTGGCAGAAAGAAACCATGTTGGCCAGCATCCAGGAATGTCTATGCAGGTCTCTCATAGATGCTTTCACAATTCAGCATGGAATAACGCTGTGCATAGCATTTAAATGCCAGATCTAGCAGGGAATGATTGCTTAACTTGTGGTCTGGATCTGCACTGATCGAATTCTACTTCAAATACTAGCAAACCAGAGAAGCAAATAAGACTGCTTGGTAGGCAAACAAATCCAATGATTTTTGAGGAACTCCAGCAAATTCAGATGAAGAAGAAGCCAAAGGCATGCACATTCAGATCAGAGATGTACGATCTCTTTGTTTGTAAACTACAAAATCTAAAGAATAAAACACCAAAGTAAGAATCAGTTGAAATGACAAGGAAAACACCAGATAAACACAGAAGAGGAGGGGTGACAGCCATGGTGCTTAGGTCATTCTATACAGTAACAGGACATCCTGTATTAAATGACCAGGTCTTTCTTAGAATAATAATAACAATTAAAAGCCCCCCAAAACCAAATTAAAAAGAAAAACAAAACCCCTCACACAAAAAAAAACAAAAATCACAGAGGGATTTTTCATATGTCACAGTAACTGCCAATTTTTCCCCAATGTTTACCTAACTTTACCCACCTTTACCTAATTGATACGGAGAGATTGAGTTAACTATATTTTCTGTACAATAAGTCAGAGTCAGATTACAGTAGTGGACTTACACTTGACCTGCAAATGCTGTGCAGCTCTGACATAAAAAGACTGTTCTTTTCTAATTTTAAAATTAGATTTTTCAAATTGTCTGAATAAAATAACATTCCTTCAGCAGAAAAAAAAATGGAGCTAAATTCAAAAATATTAACTTCTATGTAACTTATGTTTTGGTATCAAAAAGACCAAAATATCCCAAGGGGCTTTGAAGAGAGATTCAGAAGACCTAGCACAGAACCAGCACAGAAAGGAAACAAGATTTATTAGGAATTTGCACCTGAGTGAGATTTTTTATTATCAGACAAAATTTCACACTGTGAACTTAGAAAACTATTGTCTGTGTGAGTTCAGAAGTTCTCCACATCACTTATTCATCCTGGGGAAAAACAAAAGGAAGGAGGGTCCAAACTTAGGAGGAGAAGTAAAAACCAGGAGCATTCATGAAACAGGTCAAGTGCAACCAGCTGTCATCACTCCCCATAGCTCAGAAAAGGCAAGTGTCATGCCCCATAGGGGATGGCAAGTTTTATGGTAGCTCTCTCAGATCTTCACAAGCCAGCCTTTGAATCTTTGCTCCGGAACTCGCCCACAGCATATTCAAGCTATGATATTGGCGTGGGAGTGGGAAAGCACATTCTTTGAAGTGTGCTCTCCTGTGGTATGCATGAATGGAAATTCACACTTCAGAGGACATGTGTAGAATTTTCCATTGTTGCAAATTTGAACACTTCATGAAAACTCTCTAGATCTGGAGCTAAATACTTCCGAGTTATTGGCAGAGCCAGTAATTTTACATAGATGGGCACTCTGGGTGTGATCACCACTGCCCATTCCAAGCAGCCTGCATGCAAGCCAGATCCATCCAGAAGCCATATAGCTATGCCATAACATAAAAGTTGTCTTTGTCAGAGCATACTTGGGATGACAGCTACAAGGACCACATATGCTTGCTTTTGACAGGCTTCTAGCAAAAGGAACGTGAGCTCAGGTCCATCTGCTTCTGCCTGCGAAGACATCTTCTCACGTGTGATGTCTCTGCACTTGATCACGCTTTTTATTTAGGCTAATGGTTCACTGATTTTATTGGTGTCAGAACAGGCCGTATCACCACTTTGCTTTGTCTTCTTACCCAGGTGTGTGGCTTGGTTCTTTTCTTTGCTAATGACAGCAGCCTCCTGGTCCAGCAACAATCTCTGTTTTCTCCATATCATGCCCTCTGCACAGTGTCCGTCCCGAGTCGTTCTGCAAGTTCACTGTCCTGAATTCTCTTAAGTTCATTCCCAAGAAATACTTCTTTCACAATACACTAATAATACTAGCAAATAGGACATACACCCTAATTAGAATAAAACAACAAACAAGCCCTCTTAACTGCATTATACCAAGAACCATCCCTTGGTAAGTGACCATATAATCTTATTGCTGCTCCTCCTGTCATTCCTCACCTCCTTACTACCCAACAATTATTCTGTGTCTATAATTAGTTCACTCTGCTGTAACAAGAGATACTAACTCACCACCTTGGGCCTGTCTGAACATTTCCTGAAATCAGAAGGGTTTTGCAGGGGACAGCAGCCACTGGTGGCAAATGTTTGGAAACCTCCTCAGCAGAATGTCCTTATGTCCTTTCTCTTCAGAAAGACACTTACCTGCCCCCAGAAATCATCATTGCTAGTTGCATTCCTGCTATCTCAGGCCCTTATGTAATGATATCTCTGACAAGAAACACATCTTTGCTTTCTCAGTGCAGTTCTCCTGGTATCAATGAGACTGTTAAAGGTAACCCAGGTGAACATGACTGACCCATAATAAATACCTAATGTAATAAGGTGTGTCTATTACATTTATATTAAGCAATGATTTCACATCCCTTTATTTTTGAGAAGCATTCATCATAGAGATTCCTTCTTAAAATGAGACCAGTTAGTCAAATTCAGCCAAAATTATGAAATTTCTTTACATTTCTACATTTCTTTATGGCTCTGTTTAGAAAAGAGGCAAATTTTGAACTGCAATTTGCTGCGCAGTACCTGGAATATTATAAGGTTTATTCTAAATTTAACTTATACTCATGTTAGGGATTTAATCACCCCAAGAAAATATTAGGTAGAGTAATTCTACCTGTTCTGTGAGCCTGCTATAATCTTACTTTGTAAGCATTCTTGAAAGCCTGAGATTTTAAGGACTTAAGAGTTTTATGGTTGTTTTACATCTATTCACTAGTAGAAAACATTAGATAGTTGATCTGTTCTCTCTAGTGAATTCAGAATGCCTTTTATAAGCCACATTGAAATTACAAACATGAAAATGGTCTTTTTTAAGGCTATAAAAACAGAATTAATTTTTAAAAATATCAAAAGACCTTTTAAGTGTTAGACAATGCACTGGTTACACTGTCCTCTATTTTCTAGTTTAAAAGAGTCCAAATTAGCTAAAAACAATATTTACAAACATCTACTATTGACCATAACTAGAATTGTAATGTACAGTACTCAACCATAGGAAATCACAGAATAATAGGATATGTTGATTTGGAAAGGAGCATTGAGTCCAAGTCCTGGTCCTGCAGAGCACCATTACCAAAAGTCACACCATGAGCCCAAGGGTATTGTCCAAAGGTTATTTGCACACCATAAAGTGGATACACAATTACAGGATCACTCTTTGTTTTTCCAAGACTCTAGTTTCAATAAGACCATAGCATAAATCCATTGTTTGTGGAAAGAATCAGTGTTAATGAGAAAACGCCATGTCTGTCTATAGGATCCTTCCATAGCTTTGATTGCTTTTTTTCTTTTTCTTGCCCAAAAGCAAGGTCATCACTAGTTGCAAGTTCCATCCTCTCCAAGTGCCTACTTTGAGACCCCAAGACCTAACCTGAAGAAAGGGTGAGCATTCCTCCTGAGGAGAAGGAATTGACACCAGTAAAAACTATGAATGTTTGAGAAACACTGGAGAAAGGGATCTCAAACTGATAAACAGATTCCCTCTGTGTGCTTACTTTTGTAAAATGGATGTACTAATGTTGTTTATCTGACAGCCAAATTCCATATACCATCCAATATGTTAGTATCCAGGAATAATTTGAAGAATTATTCCTGCAGAAGAACACATAAATACAAAGGAGATATGCCATTGGGATAGCACTTCAGGTATGAGTTGGATGGATGCAACATTTAAGAGGGGGAACCAGACTGTAAATCACAGAGACAATGATGCTACAGGCTCTAATTTTGGGCAAGATCCCTATTTCATATTGTTGTTACCCTTTTCAGATAACTGTATTTCCAATGTCCACACATCTCCCTGAAAAGTGATTATATTACCAGCTGCTTGTCTGTTCAAAATGTTTAGGATTATCTGAGTTCAGTTCCGTACCTGCACCGTTTCCTTCTTCATTTTAGTTCATCTCATTGAAGAATGGAACTTTTTACTGCACTTCTACATCTGAAACTATATGAAAAAGTAAACCTGAGACAAAAGAAGTAATCTATTAAGAAGACACTAATTTCACTTGTTGTGGACAAATTAGAAAATAGAAGTTTACCTTTTTCATTATGCAGATGATGGACAATCAAATGAAAACAATAATGACGGAAAAGGCAGAAAATAAACCATAGCAAAGTACTAGGACATGTGAAGCTCTTTCTATTGCAAGTAGTAGTCCAGAAGAGGCACTGCTTACAAAAGTCACAAATTACCATCACGGCTGAAAGTTTAGGCTAAGAAAATCAGTTTCTAAAAATACCGCCCATATATCACACACCTCAGGCAACAACTGCCATATCCCTGGTCATCCACCCCAAATACCCCACAAAATCCCCAACCAGTCAGGAAAAACTTCATGGAAACAGGGTGTTTTAGCTGCCATGCCTGCTCTTTAGTCATTAGACCTCTTTCCTGTGAAGACTTCCAGCAAGGATACCAATTAATGCAAATGGCTTGTAATTAACAGTGATGATTTTTGTAACTTGGATACCTTCTCAGTATGAGCAGGAATGAGCCACCAACTCATTTCACATGAGGCAACCATCAGGAGGTAAAGATTTGCAGTTAATAAAGGCCCATGTGAGAACGAAACCAGTGACTCAGAAGAGTAATGCATTGTCTTGCAATACTGGTCCCCAGTGCCGGCACCACTAATCTAAACGGATCAGATCATTGTTAATCCTTTGTTTTACTGAGAATGTGAAAATTCTCTTAACACCTACTTCACATTTGATTTCCTCAGAGATGTGTGTTGTGTGTAATAAGTATGCTGCCTCCTGACAGAGCACTTTCTCCATTACTTGGAGGGGAATTCATTCTCTCAGCATGCCTTTTGTTTTCACCTGTTCAGCTCCACTCCTGTCTCCTTCTGTGAGTAGGATGATGCCTGCTTTGACTGCCTTCACTTTCACACAGCTAATCCTCCATTTGACCCACTTTGGTACTGCTCACTTGACTCTCCTGGCAACAGATGTGGAAAGGCTGCTGATAAACAAAAATTTAAGTGTCTCCCTTTTCTTCTCAGCTCCATTTAATGTGGCCAGATTTTATTTTTCCTGTGATTTTGAATTTCTTCACTTGACTCATTCTCTGCTGTGTCTTGATTTCTGTTACTGTCTTTTCTCTGGTCACAATGCTCAGTATTTCACCTCTGGTCCATACCTGCTTTTACCGCTAGCAGGGCATGCTGGCCATCTTCTCTATCATCTCATATACCCTCAAACAGCTTTCTTTTGTGCAACGCGAGATAACACTGGAGCTTGCTCTCCTGCTCAAAAACATGAGCTCCCACTTAGTCCTCTTTTATTGGCTGATAATGGATCAATTACCATGGAACAAGAATCCTCTGAGGCTTCTAATTGCTACTTACTTTCTACCTCAAAGACCATTCCCTTCCCCTCCCCAGGTTAGTGATTGACCTCACCCGTGTGGCAAAGGTGAAAGAAAAGAGGCTCCTCACGGCAGGTCCTGCTACTACGCGGGCACCTGGGGCCTGCCCTGGCCCTGTCTGGGGCTGGCTCCTTCAGCTGCAGCCATTCTGGGCCGGCTCCTGGCCCTGCCTCGGGCCTGCCTCGGCCCTTCCTCGGCCCTGCCTTGGCCTGCTGGCTGCTGGCCCGCCACACCTCGTCCATCCAACTGCCTCCTGCCTCACTGCCACCACATCCTCCACAACATATTCGCCCCAGGGTAGACTTCAAGATGAGGTCTCTGTCTCCCAAAATATCGTCTCCACCAGCTGCCCCAGCCAGCATTCCCCCATGTTTCCATCCCAGGTCTCCCTCCCCTGAGTCACAGCTCACCAGCACCTTCCCTTCCTCCCAGTATTATGAGCTCCCTCACTTTTTCCAGAACCCCACAGTAAACCCATATTCCCACATACCCCTTGTGCCATGACTCACCCTCCCTAGCTAACCTTCTAATTATTTGCAATTAACAATAACAAGAAGGACCTGACATTAAGTAGAATGATCAGATGTGAGGATGAGTTCCGTGCAAATGCTTAGAGAGCCAGAAACAGCACCATATACTGCTGAATAATCCTATAATCATTCTGTGTACATTCCTCTTTCCATAACCACTGCCTGAAACTATTGTGCTCTACGTCCTTTTAGGAGATATCCAACCTTGGTTGGAAGCAGAGGTTGGAAGCTTTCATTTCCACAGGTGCTCATTATTAACTGAGGTAAAGGCATCTGAAAATCAGGCTAGCTTTTAAGATTTTCTATGCAAAGCAACATCA
Source organism: Cossypha heuglini (assembly GCA_027576195.1). Classification (NCBI taxonomy): domain Eukaryota; kingdom Metazoa; phylum Chordata; class Aves; order Passeriformes; family Muscicapidae; genus Cossypha; species Cossypha heuglini. The sequence goes on from JAODKT010001744.1 coordinate 17,774,923, forward strand.
AACATAACTGTTGCAGCCCTTGCTAATATATACTACAAGGCATTTAAATTACTATGAGCTTGTCCCAGCTGCCTTGGATTTTCCTGTACTAAAAAGTCCAGCCTTTCCTGTTCTGCCCCCTTTTTGTACCTCTCATGCCTCTTTTACTGCAGCTATCCATGACTTAATGCAATGGCAGGCATGAGAAGCTGGCCTTGAGAATGATACGCAAATTGCTTTTTTTTCTATCTATAGAAGATTAAACTGCTTTGATGGCATAACCTTGCTTCCTTTCTTCTGCTCTCATTGACTTTCCTCCTCTGCCACATTCTACTTCATAATGCATTATGCTTCCAATTTTTCCCATCAGAAACAGCAGTCTTAATCCATTGGATCCAGAATCCTACTACAAAAGCCTTTTTACTTTCATTCCTCCAGTGAAGGCTATTCAAAAACAATAAAGCTACATTAAAATTTCTTCTTTATAGTAAATAAGAAAAAAATCTTATAAGGTATGAATCAGAGGCTACTTTATAAGCATAAAATGTCATATGTGTAGATTTTTCATAAGTTGTCAGAGCTTACTATTAATTTGATTCTAATGCTTGAGTCTATGAAACTAGTGAAGCATGACCAGGAGCAGGTGAG
>JAODKT010001744.1:17804811-17815120 GCA_027576195.1 Cossypha heuglini
CCAGAGTCCTGAGGGAAATGGCAGGTGTAGGTGCCAAGCCACTCTCCATGATATTTGAGAAGTTATGGCAGGGAAGTGAAATCCTAGGAGACTGGAAAAGGAGAAATATTGTACCCATATTTTAAAAGGATTCCATCCAAAGCAGTGGTCAGCAGGGTGAGGGAGGGAAGTCTGTCCCTCTGCTCTGCTGAGATCCCACCTGCAGTGCTGCATCCAGCTCTTGGGTCCCCAGCACAGGAAGAACATGGACTTATTGGAGCAAGTCCAGAGGAGAGTCTGAAAAAAAATCAGAGGTATGGAACAACTGTCCTACGAGAAAAGACTGAGAGTTGTAATTGTTCAGCCTGGAAAAGAGAAAGCTTCAGTGTGATCCCATTATAACCTTCCAGTACTTGAAGAGAACCTACAACGAAGATGGAGAGCCGTGTTTTACAAGGGCATGTAGTGACAGGACAAGGGGTAATGGCTTTAAACTGAAAGAGTTCAGCTTAGACTGGGCATTAGAAAAACATTTTTTACTTCAAGGGTGCTGAAGGACTGGGACAGGTTGCTGAGAGCTCTGGATGTCCCATCCATTCATGGGAATGTTTGGGCAAGGATGGATGAGACTTTCACCAACCGGATCTAATGGAAGATATCTCTGCCCATAGCAGGAAGGTTGGAGCTAGATGTTCTTTAAGATCCCTTCGAACCCAAACCACTCTATAATTCTATTTAAAGAAGCCTTACTTGTGATCCTTGTTATTCTTTGCCAGACTTAATTCCAGACGGGTCTTCATTGCATTTCTGCATACTCTATATGGGACCAATATCCCTACATTCATCTCAGGTGGCCTGTCCCTGCTTTCCCTTTGTATATATCCCATGCTTATGTCTGAGCTTTTGCAGGAGCTCCTTTTTCATCCCTGCAAGCCTTCTGCCCCTTTTAGTCTCTTAAGTGCAGTACATAATTTAAGTCAAGGAATTCTCTGTGCAAGCATTAAAGATTTAAATGCAAGCATGCTTGGTCAGTTGCCACATGACACTGGCCTTAGGAGGCCACTCAGGCAGGTGCTATTCCTGGGTTTGCTAAGCTCACTGGTGTTTTTCTACTGATTGCCTGCTGAAACGTACAGACCTGTCTTTTGCAACTGCAGCTTTAATAAAATAATTTTATTTAGTAAAGGATAAATATTCTTGATAAATATAGAACTGCTATAATGTTTAACAATAACATAGACTTACCCACCAGCATGCCTCAAATATAATAATTCTATGTGGAGCCTATTAAGGGAAGTTTCTATGTTTGTCAATTAGCACAATTAATGTTTTTCAATTAGCAATTTAATGGTTATTACATGCTTGCAAAGTAGGCATATAGAGAAAGAGAGCTGGTCAGCAGGTAAGTTGAAGGTGGTGTCTGCTATAGTGGGGGGATAATTTTTTCCAGAGGGGGTTTAGCAATGTACTGGTGTGCACTCTCAGGTAGATTGGGTTACCTCTATGATAAAAACTTTGAAGAAGAAGGATTATAATGTTTTCCTTGGGCAAATGAACCTTGGAGAAAAAAAAAGTCTTCTGGTTACATCTAAATCCTAATCTAACAATTTCTAAAGTGCTTTGTTTCTCAGAATGTGCTAATACATGGGTTTTTTTCTTCTTTTGACGCAGAAGTGACTCATAATCTTTAAGACGAGATGATGTTTGTGTTCACAGTATTAGTGTGTACCCTGCATGAGAATAAACATGGTAAAATAAGCTTTCTATTTGTTCTCTGTATAGACTATGTGTAATGAAGGAAAGATAGAAGGATACATCAGTGACTGTTCCAGAATAGCTTGATTGCTTTTATTGTTGCAGCCCAAGTACATAAGTTGATTATCTTGATAATACTAGGAAAAATCAAAGATACAATGAGATTGTATTTACTGAATTTCAAAGCAGCTGGGTAGAAGACTTTCTAGCATCTTAATGAGATTGTGGGAAGTGGGAAGCAGATTTTTTTAACTACCAGCAGCACCTAGTAGGATGGTTATATGTCTCAAAACTGCTTTATCTCTTGCCTTCTTCCAAAGCCTAATTGCCAGAAGCCAAAAACTTAGTAGCAGTCTGAATGGTACTTACAACCAACAGCACTCTCTATTATCAAGGATGAGCCTAGAGGTTTGAAATCGATGAATCTTGCTGTGAGGGAAATACAAATCTAGCTTTGAGCTTAAACCATGCTGATTTTATTCTTGCATCAATATTACCATGTTGGCTGTTGTGGAATATGTCTAATGCAGGTAGCTCAGTGTGCAGCTGCAGACTGAGCTCTGGGGGGCAGGAGCCTGAGGCAAGAGGCAGTGAACTGGTGCTGACCCTTTGCAGAACAAAGGGCATGGGGACTTGTGGCACCAGCCCTGTGACTGGACACTCAGAGGCACAGCAGGAGCCTATGACCCCAGATTGTCACACACTTAAGAGTGTGAGGGCGTAAAAGCTTAGAATCTTGTTTGTTCAGGGCTCCTCCTTGGAAATACTGGCTTGGGATGTTATGCTGTTGTTGCACCATGGTTAAATTATTTAAAGGATCCAGGCATGAGACTCTGCTATGGGAAAGCTGGGGTTGAGTGACAAAACTTTGACGGTGTGAGAGAAGGGTGTGTAGGGAGCTAAAGTGGCTCTTGGATGGTCAGACAGGAAAGTTTCCTTAATATGGCAATAACATTCAGAGAGTTTTCCCAGACTGTCTGGGAGTTGCAAAAGCAACATCTCTTTTTCACACTGTGCAGCATCATAATTTATTGTCTCTGCATGATGATGTTGAATCCGAGAGTATTTTTTTTAATGGCGTTTTGTGGCAGGGTAATAGTTGGGCACAGAATCATAAAGCAATTTGTGTTAGAAGGGACCTTTAAAGATTGTCTAGTCCAACCCCCCTGGAATGAGCAGGGACATCTACACATAGATCAGGTTACTCAGAGCCTAGTCCAACCTGATCCTTAACACTCCCAGGCATCTAACACCTTTCTGGGCAATGTACTATTGGGAGTGTTTCATCACCCTCATAATGAAAAATGTCCTCCTAATATCCTAGTCTGAATCTACCCTCCTTAGTTCAAAACTATTACACTCTGTCCTATCACAAGTCTGCTAAAAAATGAGTCTCTGTCTTAGCAGTTTCCCTCAAGCCTTCTCTTTTTCAGGCTGAATAATGCCAGCACTCAGCCTTCCCTCATAGGAGAGATGCTTCTTCCCTCTAATCATCTTTATGGCCTTCTCTGGACTCACTCCAGCAGGTCCGTGTCCTTCCTGTGCTGGGAGCCCAGAGCTGGGTGCAGCACTGCAGGTGGAGTCTCAGCAGGGCAGAGCAGAGCAGAGGGGCAGAATCCTCTCCCTGGCCCTGCTGGCCATGGTGCTTTGGATGCAATCTAAGATGCAATTGACTTTCTCTGCTGTGAGCACACATTGCTGGGTCATATCCAGTTTTTTGTCTACCAGTGTCTTTCAAGTCCTTTTCTGCAGGACTGCTCTCAATCCCTTCTTCCCCCAGTCTGTATTGATACCAGGGGTTGTCCTGGCTCTGGTGCAGCACCTTGCACTTGACTTGCTCCACATAAATTGGTCCACATGGGCCTATTTCTCAAGCTTGCTCATGTCTTTCTGGATGGTAGGAACAGCTGACTTAACACAAATGACAAAAGATAGCTTTCACTTGTGAGGAGTCTTGGTTTGCTCAGTGCTTCAGAAGATATCTCTGTGCTACAGACATTGATTCACTGCCTTTGCACCAACTCATCTTTTCAGGGAAGAAACAGCCTTACATTGAGGTTTCTGTTTCAACTAGAGCACTCACGTTCCTGCCTCTTAGCCTGTTCAGGGCTCCTTCACTCTATTGCTGCAGGTTGTTTCTCTAAGATGATAGTCATGGTGTGAATTTTCAGTGTTCTCATAGCATGGTAACAGAAGGAGATCATATTTCTCCTATATGGACAATGAATTAAAGCATGAATATTGATACTTCTAGGCTGCAGACACTAAAATTTATGTTTTGAACCGCACATTCTGCTGTCCTGAGCGTTTTGTGCTTTTTGTTGTATTTTAATATTTAAAAAAACCCAACCCCAATCGCCGAAACCCAAAAACAAACATCAAAGATAGAGATAGAGATACAGTTTGGTATTGACTTACCAAACTGTAGAAAGGAAGTGGACAGAAAAATGAGCATAAATCTGTATCTCGCAAGTGCCAGGCTAGCACTTTATCTTTCTATTTCTCCTGCTGTGAATTAGACAACTTGCATTTTGAATAATTAACAGAACAGTGTATTTTATTTATTTATGTTGTAGTTGAAGCTAGGCAAGAAAGACATGGAAAAATTCAAAATCTCTTCTTGATCTTCTGATACAAATACTTCTTGAGGAACTGTCTCTTATTTTAAGTAGACTTAGTGAAACCAGTCTCCAAATCGATCTATTTCTTCTATTAAAGTAGGTCATATACAGTAGTTTAGGCATAATTAGAATGTCAGATGTCACTGTTATTGTGCCAGTCTTGCACTGTGATGCTTGTGTTGTCCTCACAAGTAAAGAAAGCAGCACATAACCTACAGCTGATTTTTTTTTCAGCAAACCTTGAATGATTTAAATATATTGATCACAAGCTGGGAGAGGACCCACCACATGAAACCTTAAAGCATCTTCACTGGCTGGAAATCTTATTCAGAACTGCTCCAGCCTCTCTCTTTTGCAGAACTAAATATTTGATGGACAACAAGATCTGTCATTCAGGTAAGATATGGTGCCTTGTTTACATTCCACATGGTGCACGGAGATGCAGAAAGTAGCTGCTTTGGGGAGTTGTCAGGGAATGCTGATTTTCAGTGCAAAAGCTACCAGATGAAGGAGGCAGAGAGGGGAGCACTTGCCTCACAGATCACTTACTGAAAGTGGCAAACACCTGAAGCAGCAGCCAGCAGGGAGAACATTACAGAGCAGTAGAAATGTAATCGAAGAAGGTCAGTGTCTAACAAAAGTAACTCTTGTAACACTCGGTTGTGTAGGGGTGGTTTTTTTGTTGTCATAATACAATGAATTCTCTCAGTGGGATTTTACAGCTTGTGAGATTTCAGAGCCCTGTGGATGTGAGTTTACACCCGCACAGTGTTACAGAGGAGTGTTTGACATTGATTTTTGCTGTTCTGAGCACACTTCCTCACAAAAACAACAGTCGTATGACTGAGGACCACTTGGACAGGTTTGACAGTGAAACGCAAGTTTGTGAAATAATGGATATTTTCACAAGAGGAGAGACAGAATGTGTGGCGGGCCTCTTCCTACTTGACCATGACAGGTTCTGTGCCACGTCTGGCCAGCCTTCTCATACCTCAATTTCATGGTTCTCCTGAAGGAAAAAGTTGTAAGGAAGGTCTTCCTGCCATTTCAGGCAGTCACTTAATCCTCTGGATAGAAGTGGTTTGAATATCATCTTTCATACCTTGAAGCATTTTTCTGATATCTTATTTCCAGCTGACCTCTGAAAAAGTCACATATAAATAATACACTGCTTCATGCTGGATCCACACCTATACCATGATTTTGTGTTTTCACCCTGTGTAGGTGAAATTCACTCAATTTGGGGCTTCTGCAGTCAAATTATATGAGGTAGGCCAATGTTTACTTCAAGAAAAGAACAGCTAAGCCTGAAGGAAGTAAAAAGAGATTATCTAAACAAACTTAGTACATAGTAAAGCATGCTGCCTGCATGCACTAAACAAACCAGGAGAGAAAAGAAAGAGCCAATAAATGAATCTGAAAACTTTCACTATGATGCCCTTATTTTGTTTGCTAGTTCACTATTTTGCCAGACTCCTACAGTGAACAAAAATATAGGTCCCAGATGAAAAGATGTGCACCTCCCCTGCCACATATGGAACAGAAGGTGCCCCAACACAGTAATCTTTGGCTGGGAAAAACAGGCTGCCTGAATGGTCTTAATTAGGCAGGAAATGAAGGCTTTATTTTATTACAGAAGATGCAGTGTATGTTAATCATGCATTGTTCCGTTTAGCAGAATTAGTAAGTGCCTTACTTAAACTTGTATTAATGAAAGAAATAGGTAAATCATCAGGAAAGAGTTGCTAGAAGATTCTGAAGTCTAATATATTTCAAAATTATATTTCAAAATTGGAAAATTAAAGAGAAGAATACATGCGCTTCTGTAGCCCTTTCAAATGCTACAATTCTCCTGCAGCCCCCTTTTTAGGAGTTGCAGTCCTTGATACTTGAGAAGCCCTTCAATAGCTACAGGTCTCTTAAGAACACCATAACCTTTCCTGGACCTCAGGTCCCTCCCAATTCCTGTTTCTAACATTCCTCAGCACCCTAGTCTTGCCAAATACCAGCCCTTCACAGGCATTTTCAGTGCCAATCATTTTAAAAAAGAAAGCTAGATCTTCTTTTACAGTGTGTGGTGATTCAGCTACCTCCTCGCATCATACAGGTACAATAATCAGTGGTATCTCTATTATTAGTCCTTTTCTAATGGCAGGAATTCACTGTTTACCATCCCCTGCTCTTCCTCCTAAAACACCCTGGATGCAAACACCAAATCTATTTTCTGACATTTCTATATACTTAGCAGGCTGATCTGCAGCTCTCAAGAAGAAAGTTTCTTATTTTCTCCTTAAAGAAATTTGATAATTGTTGCAAATATTTATGTGTGAACTTGCCTTGGAAGGAAAAGCTCTCTGCAGGGGAAACTCAGCCCAGAAGAGCTGGTAGATTCAAGATGGGCTGGTGCAGAGCTCTGTGGCTTGCAATGGCTAAGTTGTTTATTCACAAGCAGCTTCCAAGTCTCTGATTGCTTTGAAGTCATTGGCAACTATGAAACAAAATTAGGGTATATGAAATATTCAGGTCTTTTATTTCCTTTGGGAATTTTGCTTTTTTACTAAACCCAGCAATGACCCAGATTCCTCATTGGATTTATGTTTGCTTTTGAGAGCTGGAATAACAATTACAACTTTTTGGTGCAGCTCATGAGCCCTTTGCCCTAATTCTAGATTTAAAAAATTCCAACCCTTGCAGAAACACTTTTATGAATAGTGAGCAGGACAGCTGTGCTAATTACATTCTTTGGTTTTGCTTGGCAAATGGAGAAGAGCCAGTGATATTAAAATGGGCTTCCATTAATTCACCCTCAATTAAACTTTGCATATTCCCCAGACTTCCCTACATTTACATCTACAGATGGTACATGTTTGTTTGCTGCTGAAAGATATAAATAAGATTTTAATCTCCTCCTCTTGTGGAAATTCATAAAGTAATATTGGACAAAAGAGAATTAGTTGCTTTTGTTGGATAGAAATTCCAATAGAGCATTTGAAGACAGTCCCAACCTCCTTTCTATCAGTTTTTAATAAGGTTACAAAGGGACTCAGATTTAAAATTATGACAAGGACATATATGCTCTATGAGAAAGTGTGATATGTAGCTTGACCTATCTTTGATCATGTACTTCAGCTGTGTCGCTCCAATTGTTCCTTTTGTATGTGCCTTCCTTTAGGGTAAGGGAAAAATGGAGTGAGTTTGTTAAAGCTTCAAAAGCCTTGACAGTGAAGAAGACCCACTTTAATAAGCAGAGTTTTCCAACCTTTCAGATCATAGGCAAAGAGTACTGAGGCAAACATCTCATTTCAGTGGGAGGTTATAATGCTAAAAATAAAACAACAGAGTAAAATGGGGTTAGGAAGGAAATAAAAAAAAAGAAAAAGTGTCTGACTACCAAAGGCAAATATAAATTTATATTCTTTCCCCTTATATACTAATATGAGACCAATAAAACGGACATCCATTATAGCTTCATTTTTTCTGGTTCCAGAAAAAGTATGTGTAGCATGGAAATAACAAAAACCAGGATTTTAGCCTAAAGGTCAGGGACTAAAAGGATGGCCAATTACTGCTTCTCTTTCACAGCATTTTTCACTCCGTGACAAAAGCAATGCTGGTTGAACACTGTACCTTGAGGGCACTTCTCTTCCAGCCTCTGGCAAGTCAGCCTTTGGGGGAATAAAGAAATCTTTTTCCATAGTCTAGGGTATGGAATACTGTAAATATCTCCTTAGGGTGAAAATAAGGTTGAAAGAGGCAGGTAGTGGTGTTATTAATGTGAGTGCATCCAGGGTGCCATCTGTAGGGCACATTTCAAACTTGTGCTTTATGGGAGAGCTGTAGTTGGTGACACTGATCTAGAACCTGTTGCAATCAGGAAGAGAGTCAATGACAACAAGACTATTCTTTGCAGGTTACTGTCCATCCTATTCAGAGAGAGGTATTGCTAATTCTTCATTAGCCTTTCTATATGAGCCTTTCTTGTGCTCAGAAGCTTGCTGCAGTATAAATCCATCATTGCCAACCCCATTTCTGGTGAATATAGGGAAGTATTTCTAATTTTACTGCTTTTCAAATATTTTAAGAATGTTGTATTGTCTCCCACTCTCTTCTTGGTTAAATTAATCTATTTTTTTTCGTCACGCAATTTCTACACCCTGCCAGTATTTGCTGTCTGGACCCCTCTGGTTCAATTATAGATGCAATGCCAATTTTCTTGGAACCAGACTATTACAGGACATTATTTTCCTTGCGTTTGAAAGGAAAACCCAAAGTGACTTCCTGCAACAGTGCACTTAGCACTTTTAGCCATTTAAACCATTAGCCATTTAAAATCCCAGAAATAGGTATAGGATTATATATCCCCTATAATCTGCCAATTACTGTCATTCCTACTAAGAGCCATGCTAGTAATTTGGTTTCTATAAAGGAAGCTGCTAATCCAGCAGACATGCAGAAAAAAAGGACAGAAAAATTTTCATGCTTAAATGACAAAAGTGTCACAATGAACAGCTACCAGATTAGAAAATGAGAATTTATTTAAATATGTATATACATGTAAGTCCATGTTACCATTTTGATTGTGCTTTTTGGAAAGAAATTGCATTTATGAATAAGAGAATTTTACTGAAACCTTCAGGATTTCACATCATGGCTACCATAATGCCTTATTCATCTGTAAAGTATATGCTGTTTTTTAACAGGAACTGCATTCAACGGGATTCTTTCTACTTTTAAGATGAGAAGAGCAGTCCTGGCTTGGAATGACCAAAACATTTGATCAGAAATGAATAATAATCGTTAAAATTCACTTGCTTTTTTGTAGAGGTTTGACCCTGGCTAGAGGCCAGGCACCCACCAAAGCCTATCACTCCCCTCTGCAGCTGAACAGGGGAGAGAAAATATAACAAAGGGTTCATAATTTGAGATAAAGTTGGGGAGAGATCACTCACCAAGTACTGTCACAGGCAAAACAGGCTAGAATTAGAGATACTAATTGAATGTACTATTAACACAATTGGGCCAGGATAATTAGAACAAAATAAGACCTTAAAAACACCTTCCTCCTACCCCTCCCTCCCTTCCAGTGGTGCAGGGAGACAAGTTTGTGGTCAGTGCATCACGCATTGTGCCTGCCTCTGCTCGGGGAGAGGAGTCCTCCTGCTGCAACATGAGATCCCTCCCACGGGAGACAGTTCTCCACTAACTTCTTCAATGTGAATCCTTCCCATGGACAGCATCCACAAATGCCTGCAATGTGTGTCATTCCTCCACAGGGTGGAGACCTTCAGGCACAGCCTGCCCCTGTGTGGGTCCCCACAAGTTACTCAGTTCCCACCAGGAAGTGTTGTCCAGTGTGGTCAACATGGGTCTCTCTGTGGGTGTGCCAGCACCTACTCCAGCATGGGTCTCCCACAGGGCCACAGCCTCCTCTCAGCCATCCATGTGGTCCAGCAGGTGTCTCCTTCATGGACTGCAGGTGGATCTCTGCATCTCTTTGAGCTGCAGGGGCACAGCTGCCTCACCATGGTCTGCACCATGGGCTGCAGGGGAACCTCAGCTCTGGCCCCTGGAGCACTTCCTGCCCTTCCTTCTGCACTGACCTGCGTGTTTGCAGGGCTGCTCCTCTCACATATTTTCATTCTGCTCCTCTCTGGCCATGACTACATCTGTGCAATAACTTTTTTTTTTATTTTTAAATATGTCATCACAGGGACATTGCCACCATTTCTGATGGTCCCAGACTTGGCGAGTGGCACTTGGTCTGTCCTGGAGCCAGCTGGCCTTGAATCAGGGGGAAATGGAGGAAGCTTCTCATAGAAGGCACCCTGTAACCCTCCCCAACAACCAAAACCTCGACATACCAACCCAATACACCTTTCAACTAAATAGCCTTTTGCAGATGTCAGGGTCCGCACTACTTGCGGAGTCCTGATAGGTTCTTTTAGGGATCTCAA
>JAODKT010001744.1:17825349-17838334 GCA_027576195.1 Cossypha heuglini
GTGACATGGGAATAATACAGAGATGCTGCTCATCAGAGTAGGGAGAAAATTAATGCTGCCAAAGCTCAGCTGGAGTTGAATGGCAAAAGGCAGTGTAAAAATCATTATAGGATGAGGATGGTGACCTCACAAACAGGGGAGTGGACAAGGCAGAGGTGTTTAACACATTCTTTTCCACTTTCTTCAACACAGATGAAGTAGCAATGGGATCTCAGCACCCTGAGCTGGAGGACCATGACTGTGAGAATGATCAGCTCCCAGCTGACCCTGAAATTGTGCAAGATCTTCTGCTCTGGCTGGATCCTTACAAATTTGTGAGATCTGATGGGATTAATCCATGAATCCTTGAAGATTTAGCTGTGTCATTGCTAAACCTCTCTTGATGATTTTTGCGTGGTTTTGGAAATCTGGAGAGGTCCCAGCTGGCTGGAAGTTTGCAAACTGAGCTTGTCCTGATTTTCAAGAAGGGCAAGAAAGAGTACTCTAGAAACTACAGTTCTGTCAGTCTCAGTTCAGTGCCCTGTAAAATCATGGAAAAAATCATCCTGGGAGGTATTGAAAAACACCTGAAAGACAAAGAAGTCATTGGTCACAGCCAACATGGCTTCATGAGAGGAAAGTCCTACTCATCAAATCTTATTTCCTTTTCTGACAAGGTTGATCAAGGGAAGCCAGTTGATGTGATCTTTTTGCATTTCAGTAAATCTTTCAATATTGTCTCTCACAGTGTCCTGCTCTGCTCAGCACCTGGAGTGCTGAGGGAAATTTTGGGTACCACTGTATGAGAAAGACATTAGAGAATGCCCAAAGGAGCAGCAGACACTGATCTCTTCTCTGAGTGACTGGTGACAGGACCTGAGGAAATGGCCTGAATTGTGTCAGGGGAGGTTTGGGCTGGATATCAGGAAAAGGTTCAGAGGGTGGTTGGGCACTGGATCAGGCTCCCCAGGACAGTGATCAAAGCACCAAGCCTGACAGAGCTCATGAAGCATTTGGACAATGTCCTCAGGCACAGGGTATGACTCTTGGGGTGACCTGTACAGGGTCAGGAGTTGAAATAAATGATCTTTGTGAGTGCCTTCCAACACAGCATATTCTGTTATTCTGTGATTCTAGAAGACATCCACCAGCTCTCTGGGCAACCTGTTCCATCACTAGATAGCCAAGCCGATATAGTGTGGCTTATATAAACTAAGCATTCACTCAGCTTATACAGGCAAGATTCCTTGGGTTAAAATGTGTAAACAAAGCAAACTGTCAAATTGGGTTCTGAAAATTAGTGTTATACAACATTTGAACACCAAGTTCAGGATCCTAGAAAGAAGAAATTGGAGGACACCATTGAAGGATAATAAGATTAAAATACTCATGGAATTTTTTCCTCCAGTTATCTCAGTTTCTAGACGAAAAATCTTCAGCAGAGAACATTTTGTAGTGCCATAAATTATACTTGTTACACAAGCCAAGAGCTTACTTACCTGCTTAATATTTTCTTGTTCACTGCTCCACTAATTTCTCTTTGGCAGTTACGACAGAGTCTGCTAAAGGAGATAGAGCATTAGAGGTTGAATTGCAGCCATCCAAGGCACATAACAGATAAATATATTTGCTGGACATAATTACATATGAGAAGTCAATTCTGATTCCATGGGGTGAATGATACATGGATATATTAATGACCTTGCTTGCTCATTTGGTGAGAATAAAGGCAATGCATATAAAGAAAAATATTTCATAGTGTTCAGGAATACTAATATTAAGCTACGTTTTCATTTCTTGCTGGGTGAGAACATTTAAAGGAGCAGCACACATGATCCAGCACTGTTTAATTCCATTTTTTTTCTATTCATGAGATCTATGCTGTTGACACTGTTTCCTCAGAGAAAGTCATTGAAAAATCCATTTGAAAGTATACTCAAATGTTTTTATATTAGCAAATGCAGAAAGAGATGGTAGAGGAAAAGGAGTAAGAAGAGTCTGTGAACAATCTGAAAGAGTTGTATCATGATATTAGCCAGCTCAGATGTGATATCAGCCTTTACCAGAGTTCTGAGAAGAAGCAGGCAGGAAGGGAATGTGGAGGATAAAGACTGTTCTAAAGTATCCTAAAGAAACTAAATTTTCCTGCCGTTGCTCCATGAGGCTTAAATAGCCTCCATTCTCTCTTTCCTCAAAACAGTTAAGTTTTATGTGGCAAAAATATACTGAGACCACTCACATGTTTATCATAGTGTAATGGCTTGGTTCTGACCCAAAATGAGCTCCCCTCTTCCTTAGTCATCTATAATTATAACCTTAGTCAAAGTAATTCTAGAAGAAAGGGAACATAGACTTTATTTGTGTACCCAGTTGTCCTGTCCTTAAGTAAAGTGATACATAGTTAATACTATTGTCCTTGTTTTATCAAAAATTTCAGAAAAAGATTCTGATGCCTACATATATATTTTGAAATATATTCCTGGCTTTATGCTAATAGTAATCAATATTTTACTCATCTAGCATAAGCATTAATTTATTACCTTAAAACAGACTTCTTTTATGGTTTTTATTTTGTGTATGAGGGAAGATTTTTAATACACTCTATAGCTTAATCTTGTCTCCAAGCAGTTAAGATTGTAAGAGGTATACAATACACCTATATTATTATCATATAGGAAAATGGACTATAAACAGTTAAATGTTATGAATCCTCTTTTCTAATTCCGAATTTAGCACAGATACTACAACCTTCTACAGCATAAATACAGCACAGCTATCAGTATTGTATAACACAGATCTGCCAACTCTGACTTCTGTCACTTAAATGGATAACTGCAGTAGTCAGATATGAAATATAAACTAAAATCTCTGCTAGTCTGTTCAAAACAATACATATGTGGTCTATATGCAATTCTGGTTAGCACAGAGAAAAACCTCCCGTACTGAATATGGCTTTAGAGCTTAATTCTGACTTTATTCATGAGGAAAGCCCAGAGACCATGGCTGGAGTTGACCATTTAGGCCAAAGCTGCTGAAGCAAAGTAGTCACCCATTCTTCCTTCGCCAACTGGGTTGCAGTACTAAGTATCTTTTATTGCTAAATGCACTCAACAAGATTGCTGACACTGCTTAGGGCCTGAAATATTGTACAGGCTGCATGTTAAAACCCTGGAGTGCAGAGCCAGGGACTTTGGGAGAGCAGACTACTTCAGGTAGCTGAAGTAGCCTGAAGCAGCTTTGCAGGAGCAAAGAAAAGCATATGCTGGGTAACTAGGTTTGATCTCTTATGGGAAAGGGTTATGAAGCATGGGGCACTAGTGCAAGTATTTCGATTTGAACCTGAGATGGTTTTACTTATGATGTGTGGTACTTAAAATTATGTTATTGTCAGCTTCAACTGGTACTTTTTGTTCCACATTAAAGACTATTCTAAGGAATAATCCTGCAGTCATGCAAAGTTTGTGAGAACTTTTCTCTCTCCTGGAAATATGTGTTAAGTGCTCACCAGTCCCTAGGAAGGAAAGTTTCTTTCCTTTTTTCCTTATTACTCCCCCACCTCTCATCCACAGACATGAAGGCAAACACAATCAACTTCTTCCTGGAGTCATTGCAGAAAATCAATTTCCCTGATTGTCCACTTTTACACGAATTTCCAGTGCCTCTGTTGCTTATGATGTTGAAATATGTGTTTGTCAGTCTCATTGTTGTTCAGGTCTGGGCACTGCACCAGTGTGTTTTCCTGAGTTGTGGATACAGCTCAGAGAGGTTTCTTGAAATTCTTCCCTATGACCAACCCCTGTTTTGGTAAACATTGTTGCTGCAAATCAAATAGACAATTTAGCAACTTTCTACTGAAGAATAGGAGCAGGTGCCATGTCTGTGATAAATCTTTACTCTAAAGCCAGAAAAGCTAGCTTCTTGAGTGCTTTCTGGCATGGCTGACTCAAGAGCTGCTACATACATGCAGTGTATGGACTGATACACCTGCTTTTCCTCTGCACAACAGGAGCTCCTGTTGGCTTTAATCTTCATTTTGTGATGCATTGCTTTTAGAAAGCAACATTATGTGTGTTCCCTGTGTAAAACACACTGTTCATGCAGTGAAACTATTCCCATTTGAGAAGCATATGCTCCAAAAGTAAGTATCTGTGACAAAATTTACATGGATGTGGGTCTCAGACAGAATGACAGATTCAGCCTTCTCATTATTTCCAGTAGAAATAAAATCAAAAGGTTTAAAAATACGTGGAAAACAAGTTTTCTGCTTCGTTACACTCCAAGCTTTTGGATACTAGAATTTTAAAATAAAATACAAAATATATGGTTTTTTTGTCATATTTCTATATGTAAAAAAAATAAAGGCCATCTTGGTCTAACAGATGACTTCTTTCTCCAGATCTGGACAGAGGAAGTCTTTGCACTGTCCTCTTGCAAGATATTAGAGCTCAGTGGAATGGTGCCAGAAGACCAGTGCATGAAAACATGTGCTTGTCCCATGAATGTGTTTTTCCTTCCTCTTTACCAGTGTCTGACACTGGACTCTGACCATCCTAAAAATACATATTTGAACAGTAGAGGTCTTGATGTAATACTTTGCCTGCGTGTCCATAATTAGAGTGTTCATTGCTATTGGTTGACTGAGCTTGTACTATATTTAAGCAGTTGTCATAGGGCTGGAATGATCTGGTATACTGGATGAATACAAAAAAGTTGACATTCCTTATGTTTTTGTTTTACAAGGTTGATGGGTGAGTAATTATGAAGGCAATCCTAGTGGCAAATTAGATTATCATCCACAAACCTGCATTTCATATTCTTGAAACTAGAGCCATATGAACTTGTTTTGTGTTTCTAACCAGATGAGAATATAACGGACTAAATCTGAGGAAGCAGGTAAAGTAAATCCTTCCTTCTGAGTGTACCTAAACCAAGAGCATAAAGAGTGGCTCTTAAGTTAGAAGAAATTGTTAACATAAACCATCAGGCCCTGCTAGAAGCTAACCAGAATATCTCAGTGGTAATTTTTTAACTGTGTATGCCATAGAGACTTTTGTTTTCCTTCTGCTATGCAGAGCAAGTAGCTGAACTTTGATAAATATTAAAAAATATAATGTTTTCTAGAATAATGGAATTTTCTTGAAGTAATTTTTTTTTTTACTTGTAGTTATTTGAACAGGCAAAATGCTGTCTGAAAAGCTGTACCAGTGAATGCTAGAGAATGCAAAGCAAGATTAAAATTTCTGGCCAGCACAGCAATGACAAAATTGTCATTCCTCTGCATTTTGTTACAGTTACCAGAAATATGGGCAGAAGCTTCTCAGAGAATAGAGTTCCAACTGAATAATTAATTTGTCTTTTTCATCATATATAGACATATGCTTCTTTAGGAGTAATTGTCCACTTATTTTTCTGTTCTTATTTGTAAGTATCTCACCTTTCATGGATCACAATATGCACAATTTTCAAAGAATACGATCTAATTAATCTTTTTTCTTCCAACTTTTGTTTTTTTTCTGTTCCTAACATTCCTATCAGAGCAGCAACTATGATGAGATAACAATATAATCTTATTTTACAAGAAAGGAAACAGGGACCACGGGACTTTCTTAAGCCAACAATGAATCAGTGGGAAAGGCAGAATCTAAACTATTTTCAAGCAGTTTTCTGACCATGCTTACACTTCCATAACAAGCAGCTTGGCATTTTGATTGCACTTGCGAGAACGTATGGAGATTAGACTTCAATTAGGCAAGCTAAAATGAGAAACATGGAAGCTGACTGTAGTGAGAGTTTCTCTGCATTGTGGCAGGGTAAGGGATCTTTCCCTGAGGACACTCTGTTACTCCTCCTTGCTAGGAGGAGCAGCTAACGGAATTACTTGTGACCAATCATTGGAAACTGGCCATGGAAACTGGCCTGCTCTGTAAAATGTCTTAAAATGACACAATGGTTTCTGCAGTGAGTATCTAACTGTGCACTCTATGGCTAGCTGCCAGAATTTTGCTCAGTACCTTATGCAGAAGTCTGGGTTCATTTGCAAACATCAATCCAACACATCCTGTCTTTATCTACCTGCCTTTATGCTCTAATTTCTGCACAATTTGCAAGTTCCAGAGCACTTGGGACAGACTATGCAAACAGGCTGATTAATTCCCTTCCTGATTAATTCCTCTGCATCCTCAGCCCTGCATACCAAATGAGCCCATAGGAGTGCCAGGCACAGTGAGCTAAACCAAGATACCATGGCTGAACTTGCCCTTAGGTTCAGATGTTTGTGTTCTGTTGTCATTTTGGTGAGGTGTGTACAATTTTGCTGTAAGTCAAAGCAAGAGAAAGAAACAGACATCCAAAATATGAATGTACTAGACAGATCAAGAGGCAGTTACAAATATTTGAGATGGGATGTGATGATTTCTCTGAAACAATGGAAATGCTCCCCTGTAATGGAAATAATAGTGACCTAATGCCAGAGGCTACTGCCAGCTCCCTAGCATGATAATGTACTGCATGTATAACAAGGAACACAGAGAACTGTGGAAGCATTTAACTTGGAAATAAGGAGTAAAATGCAGATAGACAATATGTCATTAATCATGTATGGAATCTGAAAACCACTCAACATCTCTACTCTGGTGAACAAATTATTACCTGCTTTTAAAGACTCCAAATGATTACGAAGTTGATCTGATATTAAAGACTGAGTTGGTGCTCCTCCCTTGGTTCTGATTTTCAGCCTAAGTTTTCAGATCTGAGAGAAGGTGAATGCCTCTAACTGAAAGCTAATGAGATCTACAGGGGATCAGCATCTCACAGAATTACATCCTCACATTTGACCTCCAGAGGCTTACTCTTAATATCCCTGATGAAATAGGACTTATGTCTGAGTAGATCTGATGATTGGTACTTTAAGTACCTATGCAGAACAGAAAATCAAGCAATGATTCTTTTTCTTCCTGAGTCATGCACAGCTATGGGACCCAAAAATAGCTATTAGGTTATTTCCTGCCACAACAGCCTCTTCTAACACAGCTGCAGAGTATTCATGGGAAGTACTTGATAAAATCACCATGATATCATTAGCAGCACTGGTGCTTCTCTCTTGAAATGCTTTTCAGAGGAGAAAAAGCAAGAAAAATTAATATATTAGAACTATATGTGAATATATTTTTTTCCTCATTCATTTTTATGTTTCTGATTGAAAAATATACAAGCTGACTATATGTGGTTCTTTCAACTGTTTCTTCTTTTCACCTTTTTACTTAAGTCTATAGATACTATAGCAGAAATTTTCAAAATACAACCTAGTGAACTGTCGAAGAATTCATGAACTGTAGCTACTCCTGTAATTTCCATTAATTACTGGGAGCTTTATGCTAACATCATGCTGAGTGAAGACAGACAAGTCAGATGCAAAATGAATAAACACGACATCTACACATTTCACCGTGTGTATATCTGATAAAACTAGTCAGATTCTTTCTTTAACCAATCAAACTCTCCTCAAGAGTAGAAAAAAATCAGAGTACTAGGTTTGAGAGCCTAAACCCCATTATTTATGGCCACTACTTCCCTTGACCATTCTGCAAAGCCTTAAACATATTAATTAATCACACAGCATTTGCTATTATGCTGTTTTAAAAACCCTGTGTTTTCTGCAGTGCAAAAATTATTTGACAAGACAAACTGTAAAAATTCCTACCGAAGCAGTAGTCCCAGACCCCCCTCTCTAGGCCACCTGATTGATCTGAGCTGTTGTCAACACTGAGCCATCCAGATAACATCAATGCCATCCAGTGACCATTCAGATTGGTGATGTAGCATATCACAGATCTGACAAAACTTTTTTTGCCATGTTTAAGAATTTCTGGGCTTTATAGAAATTGATGTATGATCTTTTTGGCTGTCAGAGCTTCCTCTTGTCTAGGCCAGATCTTGTGAACAGTGGTACAGAAATGCATGCACAATACAAGAACCTTTCTTCTGACATACTGAAAGTTTATGTTGGTGACATTTTACCATGAATAGAAGTCCTGTTGCAAAAGCATTACATAAGAAATACATCTGGCATATAATTTAAATGCATTTTTAAATTTGACTATGCATGCATTGCTAGTAAATATCTCTACAGGCATAGGCACAATTTCAAGCACAGACTTTAGTTCCATAATTTCTATTATCTTTAGCCACTGTCTACCCATTATGATGACTACACATCACTTTGAACTCCTCTTGAATGGTTTGCAGACTCTAAGTGTTAAGTCCCTTTTTCATGAAACAGCTGAGCAGATATTTTTAAGATTTTGAAGTTAGAGCTCGCACTGAAATCTGTGCCACAATACATGTTACTGCCATCTTCAGCTCCAGATCACTGGAGATGCAGATGCATGGTGGTGTGAATGCTCACATTAGGTGGTGGTGAGTCAAGAGTTAGATGTTTCTGTTCTTCAGCCCCAGGACACACAGCATAGGGAGATGCCTTCAAAGGGAGAAGTGTGAAATGCCTCTTTGATCTCCACAGGCCTGAGTGACCTTACTGCAGACAAGGCCATGGTACTGTGCAATAGAAAGTGAAAACCACAAGTTCTCACTTTTCTACACAGCAAGGACACCATTGCATATAGACTATGAGGATGTGTGAAATGTGATGGTGTATGTGGTGCTGTGACCCAGTAGCCATGGCAACAACAGTGCAAAGGCAGATTAACCCAATGCTCTTTTCCATCAACAGCAAAACTGTGGTGATTTATGCTGGTCCTTTATACACAAGATGAAAAGCTGCATTTCAGTTCCAAGTTACAGTTCTAGTGGTTGCAAAGTTTGATAGTGAATAGACAAACAGTATCGTCTGTTCTGAGAATCAGAAGGAAAAAAAACATCCCTGACAGAACTGTTTGCTTGTCTTTCATTGTAATGCAGCCCTGTCGTCTCATGTGATGAACATCAGACTTGTTCTTTTAGCAACTGCTTTCTCATTCCCTCCTGTGGCATCTCCAGTTCATGCATCAGCAGTGTGCTGTCATGTGGCCTGACGTGTGAGCCTGGTCTGCTGGGATTTTAAGGATTTGCAGAATCTGCCAAGGTCACAAACCCAAGTATCTATACAGCAGCGAAAAATTTTCATCTGTTGCAAATACAACATGGTTTACCCCATGATAAGATTCTATGTTCTTTGTTTGTCTTCTAGCCTGACAAGAACTCCCCGCAGATATTTTTTTTCAATGGCTGCATATTGGAGATCTGTACGTGAGACAGATCTTGTCTCAGTGCCAAATCCACTATCAATTTCTAGCTTAATTTCATATCTGTATTTGTTAATTTATGCCTGCCTTCTTGATGAAATGATGTTTAAAACTGGAAAGAAACATTCCTGAGATCTCTAATCACCATTTTCTTGCACTCTACATTTCCTGTTTACCTAGTCAAAAGATATAGTTTTTTCTTTCCTTTTTTTTTTTTTTTTTTAAGAAGTATCTAAAGAAGGCATACCTCAACATTTACATTTTAGAGTCATAAATCAGATTTGAAAACATGACAGACTGAGTGAGGGGGAAAAACCTTTATTGGTTTGTGTAATATTTGTGAATCCCTTTTTTCCTGTTCTCTGCATCCAAAGTCCAATCCCAGGATAAGTCAAATGGCATGCTGGAGTAAAAGAAATACTGTTTTCTAAAAGCTCGGGGAAAAAAAAAAGCTATTTGACCTTATGGAAGAGAACGTGACAGAAAACATTGTCAAGTGGTACTGATCTTTCATAATGACTAGAATTATGTATCTAACAAGAACCTTTATTTTCTTAAATCAAAAATTGAAAGGATTTGTATGTTGATCTAAGAAATGAACCATGACAATTAGTTAGCTGTCTTTGTCTTATTATTCTCCATATTAACTCAGATTTCTTCTACTTCTGAAACTTACTGACTTGCTAGTATTTCAGCATGGGCTACACTTTGAAAGAGAATATTTGCTCCCAATACATGCACGGGATATGTGATGTTAGACTGCATCTGTGTTACCTTTACCTATGTAGACCTCTTGTGCAAAACTGAGAAACAGCTTTGTTAATGTCTCCATCATTTCAGAGTTCACACATTCAAAACAAATTACTTGGTTACAAACCAGCTGCCTCCTGGTGCCTTTATTATTAGAAGTTTTGTTACATCTCCTATGCAGGTCTGAATGTTATTGGTTATCTTCCATGTGTTGTAGAAAAGTGTTTTGGGAAAAAAACCAGACTGTGTTACAAAGATTAAAAAGTGTCCTAAAATCACACGGTTCTACATCTACATAAGTCAGATTGGCTACATGAACTTTTTTACATGCAGCATGTTAATTCTGAGTTAGCTTTTGTGATGACTCATGTTATTTGAATGACTTTTTTCCATAACCTAAGGAAAACTAATGCTTCTCTTTTGTTTCAATTAGCAAATAATCACCAACTTGTTCTGTGAATCCTCTTTGGTACGGGGAAAAAAATAATTCCTGTGAGTGTAGGAAAAGCAAATGAAAAGGAGGTAGTATAATCAATACACCTGAAAATCTGAATTGATATTCATGACTACTCTGGTGTTTCTACTACAACTGCTTTAAAGAATAAGGTATTTTACTAAACTGGATCCCCTATATATTAACACCTGGTGAAAATACCTAGTTCATAGGAATCATGTTTAAAAGGGAAGTTCAAGTACACAGTGCTTCAAAAATGTTAATATATTGTGACCCAGTGATTACTAATCAACAGAAACTGTTGACCCACGAACACAGTGCTCTGTGGACAAGAGTATTCAGGAGTATCATCACAGCAGGCCACTGGACTACTATGCTTGAGATACAAAATCTTGCTTGTGTCTAGCAGTATACTATTTCATTCTGCTCCATTTCTCTCTGATACAGTCTTCAAAAAGCTCTAAAAATACAGAAAGAAAAAGATAAGTTTCTGCCAGACAAAAAAGAGACAAAAATGGAGTAATAAATTATCCCAGTATCATCTCTTCAACCAACACACAATGCAAAACGACAAAGCCAGGCTGGATGGAGCTCTGAGCAATCTGGTCTAGTGGGTGGGATCCTTGCACAAAGCAGGGAAGTTAGAACCAGATGACCCCTTCCAACACAAATCACACTATGATTCTACAAAATCAGTGTTATTTGTGCATTTTTATGCATTTGAAAATTAAAGAAATAAAAAGTATTGTTTATGCATATATCTGTTTACTTTAACATTTGCACTAGAAGAAAATAAACCCCATGCTTTACAAAAGGACATATGAGAATGTAGAAGTAACACAGCCTTATGGTCTATTAATAGTTGCCTGTATGGAGATTTTAGGTGGGGACTGCTTCAAGACTTCAATGCTAAGATAAATGCAAATATAATTGAAAGCTGTGGAGGATCTTTGTCTTGGGATAAATTTAGGACCTGGCATCATCTAAGTCTTAAATTTCTAATGTATCTGCAGTAAATCTACTTTAAAACTTTAATATAATAGCAAATCCATAGTACCTATTTTCTAAATTCCATAATGAAAAACTTCTCTGAATACTTGAATCTACTGTTTCAAACATCTATTCAGCTAGGATTTAAAATGAATTTCCATTTTATGGAAAACTATAGTTTAATATATATTCAGGATTATGTGATATATTTATAATACTTTCTAAAACCAAAACCCCATGAAACAAAGCTGTCAAAGGAGAAAAAACTTTCTATTTTTTCCCTAACTGCAGTTGATAATACATATAATGTGCCCTGTTTTCAGAGGGAAATGGGTTGTTACTCATGATTTTTGGTAGGTACTCACCTAAAATCAGTAGTAAGATTAAACCGCAGACATTAAGAAAACCCAAAAGTGAGTCTCAGCACCCATGCAAGTGGGTCTAAAATGCTGAGCAAAATCAAGATATCTACAATGGCAGAAGGAGCAACGTTCTGTGTTTCAAGCAGGAAAGAAGGGCGAGCTCCAAAAAATGCACAATGTCTTTGAAAAATACTTACTTCCTCTATTCATAATATAGTGGGATAGGTATAAACAGCTGCAAATGAAATTAAAAACCTGCAGTTAGAATGAAATTTCTTCTGCCATACACTTTAATCCATATTCATGTCTCTATGACACAATTTGTTCATGTCCCAGCTCCTATGGGCATTTCACTTCATGCAACGTATACCATGTATGTTAACTGGATAACCAACAGGGCAAATTGCTGTTTCCACTCTGCCTCAGCCACCACTGCTGCCTTCCCCTGCCCTTTCCTCAGCCTGGGATGTGTCCAGCTCTCAAACCTTGGGCAGACATCCCCAGAGTCACCCATGGCTCATCTTCACCCTTTCATTAGAGCAGAACTTGCTGAATCTTGAATCTGGCTCCAACACACTTTATACATTTTTCTACCCTCTATGGACCCGTCCATTTTGGCCCAAGGTAAATATGGACTCTGCATTAGAGGATGGGGTTATGCAGAAAGTACTGAGACAGGTACTTAAAACGTCTTCTTGGATGATTAAGCACTACCTCATAATGACATCAGGACGGACATCAAAAACGGCTGCCACCATCCAGAAGCGATGTCCCCGTGTCCCGGCGGGGCTATGGCACGACACGGAGCTGCCCGACCCTGTTTGTCAGCGACCGGGCAAAAGCCAAGCGAGGCTGGAGCAAGCAGGACAGCGGGATGCGAGGAGGAGACAGCCCAGGGACTGTCACTGTGCCCAGCGGGGACACTGACCTGCAGTCCTCAGTGTGAAAGGCGCTCGGCCGCCCGCGGCCAGCGCGGGCTGTGGGCCTCGGGGCGCGGCCGTGACAACGGCACCGGCCCGAATGCGGAGGGGGATAACGGGGCGGGAGTGCGATAAAAAGACGGGAGCGGGATAACGGGGCAGGAGCGGTATAACGGGGCAGGAAAGAGGGGAGCGGTATAACGGGGCAAGAAAGACAGGAGCGGTACAACGGGAGCGGGATAACGGGGCGGGAGCGGCCCCACGGCCCGGAGCCGGCCGGCGCGCCTTCCC
>JAODKT010001744.1:17852794-17875845 GCA_027576195.1 Cossypha heuglini
AAGCATTTTTAGAGATATACTCAAGAACTGTCCTGGATTTTTAGAATTTTTTTTTTTTCCTTTTGATACCAGTCACCAGTCATTTTTACATCCTCTATTGCTACCAGAACTACTACTAGGTATAAGAATCACAAAAAAAATATTAAATCTCTGTGAATTTCTTGAAGTTCACATTGAAGCGTACACATTACTAATCTTTCAAGAAGATATCCTTCTTGAGCTTCATTGATACCTGCTATGGAAAACTCCAGTAAAATCTAAATGTTTCCATCTTTTATGATAAAAGAGACAATAAGATATTTCTTTTTTATTTTTAATTACAGATGGCATCCGTTCAAGATTCCAGATATGGCCAGAAAGATACATCTGACCAGAACTTTGATTACATGTTCAAACTGCTCATTATCGGCAACAGCAGTGTTGGAAAAACCTCCTTTTTGTTCCGATATGCTGATGATTCCTTTACATCCGCATTTGTAAGCACGGTTGGGATCGATTTCAAAGTAAAAACAGTTTTCAAAAATGAAAAAAGAATTAAGCTACAGATTTGGGTAAGCTAAAAAATAATTCTGTGAATTAAGCGAATTATAGTAGTTTTGATAGCATTTACACAGCTGCAGGTTTGCATTGAGTGTAATAACCCTTGTATATTTACAGAGAGAGCATAGGAATTAAATAGCAATTAATTATTTCTTGCATAATTTTTCTGTCTTGAATATTAGAGTGCAAACAGTATTTTTAAGGTATTGAAGTACAGTTCTTTATCATTAATTAAATTCCTTTCAGAAATAAAACAGGTCGATACATATTATTATCTGTGCTATAATATTACCTGAGCTATAAACATCTGTGCAATATGTAGACTATTAAAAGTGATACATATTATATCAAAGTACCTTGAAATACCAGTTTTAGGATCTGGTGTCTTCTCTTAAAAAATTATGAATTCATGTAGGAGCTATACTAGTGAATGCATAACAGAAGGCATAATTTTTTTGCTCTGTCACCCTGACCACCTGAAACATCTTCCATCTTCTGCTGAGGAAGGAAACTTGTGCAAAGAGATAGTGTTACCCAGGCTTACAAACTCCCCCATTCCTTGCCTATTTCTTAGAGACAGTAGAAAGATGCCCAGTGGAGAAAAATGAGATGCCAGGTAATAGGTTTCCTTTTCCACAAGCTCTCATCAAAAATAAATGACAGCCAAAACTTATTCCATAGCATCATAAAACATCCTGAGTTGGGAGGGACCCCATTCCTGGCCCTACACAGGACCAATCCTCCATTGTGCCTGACAGTCCTGTCAAAAACTTACTGAATTTTGGCAGACTTGGTGCCGTGACCACTTCCCTGTTCCAACATCCAACCACCCTGTGGGTGAAAAATCTTTTCCTAATATTCAACCTAAAGCTCCCGTGACATAGCTTCATGCCCTTCCCTTGGGACCCGTCACCAGTCATAGAGAGCAGAGATCAGTGCCTGCCCCTCCTTTTCCCCTCTGAAGGAAGGTGTAACTGCAGTGAGGTGTCCCCTCAGTGTCCTTTTCTCCAGGCTGCACAGACCAGGTGATCTCAGCTGCTCCTCATACAGCTTCCCCTCAAGGCCTCTCACCACCCTTGCATCCCTTCTTTCTAATGCTTTCTAATACCTTTGTGTTGTTTTTGTATTAAGGTGCTCAAAACCACACACAGGACTTGAGGTGAAGCTGCCCAGTGCATGATGCCTCGGAGTGGCTACCTAGAGCAGATGCTAGACAAGGTTAGGAGAGTAAAAGTGGGTATTTATTAAAGGCCTTCAGAAGGTACAGCTTGGGCAGTCAGAAACCTCTGAGAAGCTACACCCAGGATGGATGATGGTCATGAGTTTTTCAGACTGATATAAGTTTGTTCCATTTACATGCCAGGGTTTAATCCTCCAATTACAGCTTCGGTAATTAAATCATATACCCCCAGTTTGCTCCCTGCCCTCAACTCACTTTTGATTATACTTTTGGGACCTGGTGCAGTAAGGTGTCTTTGAGCTTCCAGCCTGGGGAAATTGTTTTGTCTGACCAAAATCTGAAGACAGTAGCTAATGCTCTAGATAGAGTTTTAGAGTAATACACTAAAGCAATACAGAATTTGAAAAACAGAAAAGTTAAAATCCTAAGGCATCATTCCCCCAAAGCCACAATTCCTCTAGGCTGAGGAATGCAGAGCAGAGCAGGACAATCCCTTCCCTTGCCCAGCTGTGCCTGCAGCACCCCAGGACACGGTTGGGTTTAGGACAGATTCACTGATGCTTACATCCCCTAATTCTTGGCTGATAGGGCAATAGTAAAAGGAGAGGGAGAATAGCAAGACCTTTAGTAATGTGGAGATAAAGCTTCAGATATTCCTGGTGTACTTGAGGGCTTTGAGCAGTGTTTCCTTTGTGAGACATTTGTAAGGGCCTTAAACCCCAGATTTTCTTTTTTATTTTTTTCTCATGAATACAAATGATTTGAAATTTGTTTAATGATGGGCAGCCATTAAATCTCAGAAAATCTTGGTCCAAATCTGACCAGTTCATCTAACATGATTTAAACAGCAGATAAATTGAATATTTTCTTAATGCAGTATAATGGAGAACTTCCCAGGGTTTACTAGACTCTATCTCATTAGGCTTCAGCCCTTGGTATTTCAAATAATGTGCTGTTATCTATATATTAAATAAATAAATAAATAAATGTAACTTCAATAACATGCTGGTTTCAATTAGCAGTTAAATGTTGGAGGTCACATTGATATAACCTTATTATTTTTTTTAATGTAGAAATAAAATTGTGTTCATATTAATGTTTTTACACAGTTCTTCTTTTAATCACCAATCATTTTTTAACCATTACAGTAGATTTTATTCTTCATGTCTTTCCTAGCAAAAGCAGCAATGTTCATTTACAAAGTTGTCATGTGATTAGTTTGACACCGGTGTATTTTCACCTCTCCATATCACAAATACGTGCTTCGCTTAAAGCTGTCCAGTGATCTAAATGCATTCAGGTCTATCTCTGGTGTAGATAGGATGTAGCAGCTGTATTCTTCCCAGTTGTAGCAATATGTATTTTGTTGTTCTTTGCATGGCATTAACAACAGAGTCCAAACAGGCTCTGACAGTTCTTGCCTGAAAAAACTTACAGCCAGAATGGTTGAAACAAGCCCAAGAGCTCTGTGTTCCTTAGGGAAAAGGAAACAGAGGCTCAAGGCATAGAAGAGACCTTCCTGCTTTGTGAAGAGTCATGTGCCAGGATGTAGGGTTAGAGACAAGACTTCAGATCACATTTTCGTAGGAAAGGGTTTTATCCCAGCCAGCACTGCATCTTTATTTATGTTGGTGGTTCTTTCTTTTTGTTGTTTTTTGTTTGGTTTTTTTTCCACTAAATTTCTAATGCCAGTTCTTAAAAGGCCTTGTCATTGCCAAATTAACTCAAATTGCAACGGCTCACTTATAGCTGTCTGTGCCTCTTAGATGGAGCGTTCTGTGTTGGAGCATTGTGTTGCACTTAAGCTTGCTAGTAAATCTTTTGATTGTTGCACCTCTGAGACCTTCAATAAAATCAGTAAGGGATCTCAGAAAGCTATTCTAGTGCCCAAAATCTGAAATAGGGCACTATTACCCTGTCTCCTAAATTATATCCAGAGCAGAATTGTTCTTAATAGGCATTGTCTATATGGCTAACTTTTGTCTATATTATATTATACTTTGTTATTATTATTGGATATGCAAATAACTTTCTAAAATGAATAGTGCTCTTGCAATGTCCATTTTCATTTCATGTATTAATTTATTCATTTATGAAAGACAATTCATGTTAGATGGAATATAAAATCAAATTAGTCATAGCGGGTGTGGTTTGATGTTAAATCTGAGTAGAAACATGGGGTTATAATACTTGCATGAAATTGCAACACTTTTCTCAAAATCAGTGACAAAGTACTTGGTGGCATCATGTGATAGCTGATGTTATATATGAATATATGCATATATGAAATAAAATATTTTTGAAAATCTCACAGTTTTGTAAACTCAGAAGAATGGAAATGCAACTTTAAAATGTGTTTTGAATGACAAAATCAGAACTGAATTACTTTGCCATGCACTTAAGTGAAGAAATACATGGAATTATGCTGCTCTGCTATACCTGTTTGACAATAAAATGCAGAAAATGTAAATAGTAATGCTGTTAAGTCACTGAAATTCCCTATCTAGATACACAATCAATCCAATCCAATTTTTCCTGTTATGATATTCTTCTAGGTTAATGTTCCTGTTTAATAGTGTTTTCAACAAGATATGTTGTGTTCAACTTGAAGCCTGTTGGAGCTTGCAGATTCCATCAGAATAAGGCTCTCATATGCGTACCAGTGAAGGTTACAAGTTTGTTTAAAGTCAGGATGGGCACTCAAGGAAACAGAGTCATTATTTAATAATAAAACTCACAGCGTATTTTCACAGATGAACTATGAAGGATTATCAGATTGAGGTAGGCGCTATTTACATACTGAGATGCCCTAAAATTCTTTTCTTTGTTTGAGGGTTTCTTCTTGCTTGGAGGCAATAGTGTCTTATTCTTGAACTGTCTTCTTCCATTTCTCAAGTCAGGGAGGATGAGTCTCCATCTAGTCCTTGCTGTAATATCATTTTCAAAAGGTCAGAAAGAGCCTGCTGGGAGCATTGTAACATTTGCTTCTTTTCCTTCTGAGCCAAACATCTTCTTTCCACAGCATTTACTACTGGAATTGAAAGAAGTTCAGAGGTCAAGTGCTATATTGATTAGAGGTCGCACATTACCTTGTCATAGGACCACCATCTGTCTCTGAAATTTTGTTTCACAGCACATTATAAGTGTGAAAATCTGCTATGGAAATTAGAAAGACAGAATATTAATATGTCTCTTACCTTTTACAGGACAGGAATCCAAAAAATATTCTGCTTTAGATAAAAAGGTATTAATTCCTCCATTGAAACTGTAAAAAAATTTTGTGAAGAAAAGTTGTCTGCATGCATGCAGCACATACAGACACAGGATAAAAGGCCATTAGGGCTTTAGGATGTTTTACAGTGAAAAACAATAAAAAGTAATATATTTGTCCTCTATTTGGTTTGAATTAGTAATATTAAAGGAACGAGCTGAAACTAGAAGACTATAATGTTTTCTCACTTTCAAATTTACACTGAATTTTAAAAAAATTATTTCTCAATATTAATTCAGACAAAATGCATTATAACTAAAATAATTAACAGCTCAAAGGTGTGTGAATCAGAAAATAAAAATAAGAACCTTTTAAATCTTTCGGTAGCTGTGGTGCTATAAATTCTTGCATTACTTTTGTGAACTGTCAATGATACAGTACAAATAACAGCCTGCAAAAGTTTATGGACAAATTATATGCTTTCTTTGGACAATAGAATTTGTTAGCTAACATGTCAAAATAAACCACAGAATAGAGAGGAAAAAAATAAGGAAAAATAAAGTCCAGATACTGGTTCTTAGAAGAAAGCATAAAATTTGCAAAAATAGGTCAACGTATTTAACTGACAATTTATCCATACCTCCAAATCATATCCATACCCTGGCTCATTTTTTTAATTTACTTGATTAGAAATCTCAGTGATTTCAAACTGATTTCAGTACAAATTTTGTCTGAGGTATTAAGTATCAAGTTTTCCCTCTGTAATCTGTTTATTGTGCAGAAGAGTTATAACTTCATTCATTCAGCTATATCTGATTGTAGCAATTTGATGCAAATACCAAATGAGAACACTGCACTGCCTTTTGCTGCTTAGATGGCTTTTCCCTAGGAGTAGCCATAGACTTCAAGGACTAGGTGCAATAATTATAGAAATATATCCTCCTAGAAAAGACAGGATAAGAGCTGCTTGTGTCAGCATATCCTTCTCAGAAGTGTCTGTGACAATTTCATTTGATACCCAAAATGTTGCTTCCTTCACATCAACAGCTTCGATAAATCATCATAGGGCTTGGGGACTAAGTGAGGAATATGTTTTACAAGCTGGCAGAGAAAATGCCATGTCATCATTCAGTAACTAAAACTACTGTAACTGTTAAAAGAAAATCTATAAATATTAGGCACTTGATTTTTCTCTACAAGCTTCCTAACAGTCCTTTAGCAATAAATAGAATTCAGATATAAAAAAAAAAAAAAGTGTGTGTGTGAGTGTGAGTATGTGTATGTATGGTGGAAGGGTCTGTAGGAGTACCAATATGCATGAGAATGCCTTGATATTGAAGTCTTTGAGGGGTATCCTGCAGTAACTTGAAAGTGTGGAGGCAGTGCAGTATTGCAGAAACATCCTGAAACACTGACTGGGACTATAAGAATCAGTTCAAGAATCACTAAATACACTGTTTCAGTAGAAAGATAGTGAAAGGTGAAGCAATAAAAATGGAGGCAGGAGTAGCAGGTGGAGAAAGAGGATAACAAATATAACAAGTATTTCATTGCAGGATTTTCAGGTCCTGACTTTGTCACATCTGTTTCATTTGGGTGTTTTTAATTCCTGTGATAGCCACTGCAAACTATATTTCATTATTCCTTTCTCAGCTGCTGGTGACAATGTGTAGCTAGTACTTTGAATATACAGTATTTTTAGATGAGGATAGTAAATCTTCCTCATCTCAGCATGAAAATCAAATGTGTATACTGTAATACATCAAAGTGATTTGAAGAGAGTAATGTAGAATCATAGAACATGCTGAGTTGGAAAGTACCCATCAGGATCATCAAGTCCAACTCCTGGCCCTGCACAGAACGCCGCAAGTGTTAAATACACCATGTGCCTGAGAGCATTGTCCTAATAGTGGTGTGACACTTTCATGGGGACACCATTCTGGTGCTGGAATTTGAGATTTCTCTGGATTCAGCTGTATTAGTAAATGAAACATTCTAAGATCTCCTTTGGCACTGGTATTCAGCTGGTATGGAATAGTCTTTGTCCATATGTTTAAACTCTTTCAGCCTCTGAAAGAGAATGGACACATCCAGATTTTGTGTTGGGAATGGTCTCTCTCTTTGCTAAGTCCTGGACTCTGCCCAGGAACTGTTAGTGCTTGCAGGCCTGGGTCAAAACTGTGTGGCAAAACATGCTGACAGTTTCACAGCATAGACAAATTTGATAGCTTTAAAATACTTCTTGTCACAACTTAATTTGCTGTTACAGACATGGCCTGAAAGGGCAGCAGCTCCAGGCAGACATGGTGGGCCTTACCTGTCCACTGTGATAAGCAATGCAATATGTTCACAAATGTCGGTCACTTAGAAGGCCCTAAAAAAACCATTGCTGAGAAAATATGATTAATGAGGAATGTAGTTTTGACAGATAGAATACAATCTCTTTCTGGACTTTTGCTGTTAGCTGAAACAAGGGGAAATTCTGGGAAGCTTTTGTTTCGTTTTAAGATGCCCTTCAATAGGTTATCCAGCTGTAGTTTGATATGGTTTGCCTGGACTATTTAGTTTCTCCTTGTTTGCTTATTTCTACACAATATAAATCATTGTAGAGCCTGAAAATCTTGGGTTAGGATCCTATTTTTGTACTGCAATAGTATTTCATATAATGCTTCTTACATATTCATTGAGAGTACTTCCAGTTATGTGCAAATCATATTTGATGGGCTTTATTTCTTGGAAATAATAGTGAAATTTATTAATCATTATTTTTGCTTAATTGTTTTTTACCCTTATTTTTCATAGCATCTGGAGGTGTCAACAACAAATATTGAAAATTTGTACAGTCAAAGGAAAGCCTATTATAGTACAGAGAGAACTATTGTATTCAGATCTATCAGAGAACCCCTAGGAGTTTTTAATCTCTGTATAGCTTTAAGGGAGTCTTAGTTAATTTCAGAAGTTGATTATTTCTGAATTTAGGGAGTGTTAGTGCTCTCTTTACCTTGTCCTGTTTATTCTGTATTCTGTTTCCTGTACTTGTTTTTCTGTTTATATTAAAGTTGCACCCATGGATCCAATTCAGCTACAATGTGCCATCGTCTTAGGTAGGTAGCCTAGAAAGAAATTGTTGAAAAGTTCACTTTCAGCCATTCAAATGGTAATGAACAGTAGGAAGGGGAGATACTGCTTACCTAAAAGGAGACAAGATAGTTTGTCTTTTCTCTAAACTTCAGTACATAGTGATAATTTAAATAATCTATATTATGTATGAAAATAGAAATAACTAGTATAGCTTACATGTTAAGGGCATCAGAGCAGAAGGAAATATAAGCAGAGACTAGAAAGATGATATGTGTTCCGCTATTTGAAGTTTGGCTGCCATTGCTCATACTATGAAGCAGGATGTGAGAGAAGGCACCAAGAATTTGACTGAAAATGGGACTAAGAGTTTATGAATTAGGGCACCATAAATGGTGTGAAAAATGAGATACTACATATGATGATTAGTATTTCTTTGCACACTACAAAACACTACAAAATCACACTACAAAAGTGCTAAAAGATGTGATACTGCAGTCCTTTGAAAACCCAGAACTGTACTCATTACATTTTTTTTTTGCAAGAAATGCTGCCTTGGGAAGTACTGAATGTGTAAAAACATAGATGCATTCATTATAAATAATACCCATCTTGTAAAACTAACTGCAGTTCTTGTATGGAACCAGGGTTCAATCTTAGTACCATACCGTAGACCTTGGCAATTTGAAAGGTATGTTCAGACTTCAGTGCAAAGAGCACATGCTGTACACTTTGTGGGACGGGCCATGTTGGCCAGTGATAGTACTTTTAAAAATTCATATGCTATTTATTTGAAATGTAGCACTGGCTGTTCAAATATTTATGAGATATTACAATTTTATTGCTATTAAGAAGTGTCTGTCTTGAGGGTTTTAACACTGTCTTTAAACCCAACCCAAAAAAAAGGATGGTAACTGTAAGTTCAGCATCCTGTCTAGACAGCCCTGTGTCCTGCTGCATGCTTGCATGCTGATGCTGCATGGTTCTCTAAAATACACACTAAAATGTTTGCAAATTCCTGGCCTCAAATAGTTTGGAGAGGAAATGTGAGGTAAATGTCTGTTCTGCAACTGCAACCCGCATTAAGTTCCTGTATTTCTCAATATTCCAACAGTTTTTTGAAGGCCTTCTGTAGAGTCTTGGGTCAAGGATTTCACTCTTTTACAAAATCCTGTGCTTTACAGAACCCTCCAATGCTAACTTTACATTGCTGGACTTTAAATATTTTTTGACAAAGACTCCTGTCATTAGTAAAATGGTATATCTGTATTCAAAGGCATTTATTATTTGGAAAGAAAAGGTGTCATTTAGCATAACTGAGATTCCAAATAAGGCTTATCTCACTGTTTAAGTTGAAACTTATGTGGGAATTCTTTAAGAGAAACTTACCTAGTGTAGGATCCATTCCAGAATAATTTTATATAGTGTGTCTTAGGCAGTTTTCTTCACTGGACTCCAAAGAAACGCATCCTGCCATGTTTTAGGCCAACAAATCACCAAACTACCACACTTCAAGTAATTGCAGCTCCCCCTAATCTGTAACTAGACTGCTTTTTGGTATAATATTTTTTCAGCTGCCTTTGCCTTCCAGCTAATGATCTGTGAGTCACCAGCTTGTGACTGTCAGGAAGCATATACCAGTGGAAGAACTGTCATGACCCAGCACTTGCACACATGAAAATATCATATAAATGTTATATAAGTTATATTAGTTACATACTTTTGCCTCCCTAAAAGCTGGCAATGAGAAAAGGAAAGAGAAGATAGAGGAGTATTTTATAGATGTGTATCTGAATATCAAGATTTAGTTTAGTTTAGTTTAATTTAGTTTTATTTTGTTTTTTCAAGAGAGGAGTCAGGGTGGGAAAGATAATGAAAGGAATGATTTTGCTGGGACAGGGATCTGGATCCAGAACAGTTACATTGGACTAAATTAAAAAAAAAAACAACAACAAACTATTTTAATTGTACAAGCTCAACAGTATGCAGAGAAGTCTGACAGTATACTTTAAACTGTCAATATAACTTATACTTACCAAGTTATCATTTTAATAAGCAAAACTAAGCCTATTTCTAAAATGAAATTAATGTTGACAGCACTCCTAAAAGTGAAATCAACTGTGCTGTGAGTCCCATGAGCCATTTTAGAAGCAAATTATTAACATCTATACAGCTGCAGTGAATCTACAAAGAAAAAAAAAAAAAAAAAAGAAAAGAAGCCCATACATGCTCTTTGCTGAATTTTAATAAGATTCATGTTGCAGATTAGAGCAAAATGTTGCACTCTTGCTGTGCAGTTGTTGCTTTGAAATCACAGGACCAGAGCCTTGGACAGGAGCCATAATGTAAATACCATGAAAATGAGAGTGTAGAGATAGTATTTAAAGCTCACTTTTGCCCTCTCCTGCTGCTCAGTGCAAGCTGTTTCCCTATGCTATGTTAGAACATCTTGAAGTTGTTCTGAAATCATTCTGCATTGAAAGGAGCACAAGTGACTGAGGGAGGATATGGGAGTCACACAAAATGAACTCATTTTTATTTAGTGCTAGTCAATTTGCATTTTGTTCAGAAAGTAAGCTTAGGTGCTTAGATGCTCTTAGGTAAGAGCACAGAGCCATCAGAGTCTCTGTGTCACATGAGGATGTTTGCAGCAGCCTACATGGGCAATGAATGCAGATTTTACATGTGAAATTATGCTATCAAGCAAAACAGCTTGATAGATACAGAATTTAGCTCTGTATTCACATTGCTATTTCTTGGTCAGATAATAGAAAGCAGTTAGTATATCAGTTGCAATTTTTTTTTCTATTGGAGAAACTGCTTTTTCCACTTTTCTTTCTTTTTAGTGTAGTTGAAGGCTAATCTCCTTCAATCTTTCCTGAATAAACGTATTGTTCTTTTCTAATCATCTTGGTATTTTCTGGTTTAACCCAGATTGTTTTATTACTCACTCTTTATAAACAAATTCTTTCCCCAATTTTTACCTGTTATGACTTTATTCATCCATTAATTGCAGTTTGAGAAATACAGAGAATTTTACCTCAATTAATTCAGTCAGTAACTCAGACAGAAGTTGACAATGGTGTAATTTGCTGACTTATTTACTCTAAAATTAGTATGCTATCTATCTATCTATCTATCTATCTATCTATCTATCTATCTATCTATCATGGTAGCTATATATAGGGAGAGAGAGAGAGAGAGAAAGTTCTTATTTTCTGGTCATCAGGTTATTATTTATGTGTATTCATAAAAAGGAAAAGGGATTTGGGTCTGCCACAGGAAATCAATTTTTCTCTTGTGACAGCAAAAATGATACTCAGTGGGCACTGTTTCCCCATATAGATTAGTTACTACTGACTTCGGTTTATTTTATTTGGGAATAAAGCCCACTCTGTAAAAAATGAATATGAAGTAAACTCTCATAGGTGTTTCTGGTTTTCTTTTATAGATAGTTTGATTTGTGATGCTGACTACCAAGGCCTATATTTGTTCGTCTTAGTGAAACATTCCAGAATGAGCTGAGCTAAATCAAACACCTGGATATTTAATGTCTCAGAATTCTATATTCACCTAAAATGAGGGCGTGTACTTTCTGCAATGTCCTGAAATCTTTTGGGACTGCTTATTTCTCACTTCTTCTCCAAAAGTTATTAAAATTCTAGTCATCTTACAAGACTTCTAAACAGCCATTAATGCAATTTACTTCAGGTGCAGTTTCTTTGGAGAATTCTGTGATTAGGGTTCCTAGATTTTAGTGGATATGATCACACATGATATAGCATCACATATGCTAACCATGAACTAAAAAGGTGGGAGCTGAAGTGTGAGAGCATCTTAGCTGTCTAAATGTAAATGTAAGATTCTTCAACTGTATGAGTAAAAGGAATCAAGGTAATTTCCTGGAGGGCACTGGCTTCAGTACTGGAAAGAAGAGTGGATGAGGAACTAATGACAAGGAGAGGACATCAGACTTAAAATGCATTGTGTAAAGATTTTAGAATTCGAATAGTTAGTAAACTTAATACCTAGTAGGTATATGCAAATTATAAATGATTATAAATGATGGGAAGTTGGAACGTGTTACCAGTATAGAAGAGGATCCGTATATCATACATTAAAAAACCCCCACTAGCTTTCGAGTTTCAGGGACTAGAATTGGAATTTAATTTAACAATATCAAATTGGACATTTCGGGAACAAGAATAAGAAAGTACTTTTTAAAGTATAAGTTATTTAGTTAATGACTACTGAATAAAGACATGATCTGGGTATAAGAAATCAAAGGGATTCCTACTAACCATCCAAGGGAAAACAGTTAATATGGCTTTTGCTTGTGCCTTTGCTTTGTGAAGTATTTCCAGAGGAAATAGGACTATTTCATTATCTATTGCACTGAAGATACTTCATATGGAGAAAGAAGTTCAAACTGACAACAGGTAAAGAAAAAGTCCTCTTGTACTACATAGAGGAACTAGAGGAAATAGAAGGAGACAAATAATATAAGTTTTTTACTCCAGGAAACAAAGGCAAGACTAGTACTTTAGTTTTTTATAAAGCTTGTCATTTGGTTTGCTTTGCTTTGCTTTGCTTTGCTTTGCTTTGCTTTGGGTTTTTTTCCACACACACATTTAATTTGGTCCATATATGCACAAATGCACAATTCTCCACTGAGAAACAGTTTAGACAAGAAAAAAATGTGTAAGTAAACCCATTACTTGTTATGTCAATGTGCTAAAGAAACCTGTAACAAGTGAACAGGATATGCACTGATCATCTGCATGACAGACAGTCAAATTTGACTTAAAAAGCTTCTTTGGATTTGGGCTGACAAGTGGCACTTGGACCTTTCTGAATGCTCACAATTGCTACTTCCCCAGTTGTATGATTGTATGATACTTCGATTATGGTGGTAGTCTTGTGTAGCATACCTAAAGGATTCAGGTATTTGTCTTTCTTCTCTTTGTTTCTTGAGACAACAACTCTTTATTCTCCTCTTATTTAGAAGCAGAAGTGATCAATAGGAAATCAGTTTGGTCTTTGTACATGATGTGTCCGGTAGACAAAGAAACTCACTAAACAGCTGCTGAGTGTAAACATGTCTTTTGCCATGATGCAGGTACTATGGAAGGTATCAAGGCAGAAAGACATTTAAAAGATCGCATAATGGCAAGAGAAATTATGGTGTCCTTGGCTGGGAAATGGAAATGCTGGGATTGTAGCCAGTATTGTGCTAATTAGAGGAGAAGAAAGAAACCCAAAAGGAAGATGTGATGGAAACATATATAAGGACTCCTGTGAAAATGAGTGTTGAACCTGAAGCAAGATTGTAATTAGGAGCCTAAGGGATGAAAAGACCTTACAGAAAATCAGATAGTCCAGGACAAATGATGAATGCCATTATGATTGTGCAGAAACAGGAACCTTAAAGCTAAGTGGAAGAAGTGATGATAGAAGATGGCATTTGTACATGGAAGAAGCAATGATAGAAGGCACATAACACTCTTAATTGGACTTCAGCTCTGGAGATTAAACTTGCATATATTTAGAGCTTATTTTTCTTTTCTTGCTCTAATTGGAAGGCTAAGGCACTCTAAAGAAATAACCTGTTTTAAACCAGCCATCATAATAGCTAGTCTGCATGAGAAGAATGAGCCTGTGATTTTAAATGAATTGAAAAGAGAAAATCTGGAATTCTTCATAAATTTTGTCAGTCCCATACACGTAGATAAACAATGGCAGTTCTTGGTAAAAGTTTATGTGAATTGAGAGAAGTCTGGGACAACTGTTAAGAGATATACTCACTGAGAGTATTTTTAGGCACAGAAACTACTTCTAGCTCAGGAAACTGGAGAGCTGTGTGTGTTTGGAGATTGGAGGCATATTAAAAAGGACTATATATGTCCATCTTGTTGCAATTTTCCCAAAATATTTAATAAACACTATTAGAGAAGATCCCACCTAGCTATAATGTTTTCCATTTGACCCATAAAGACTGGCCATACATACAGGTGTATTATCTACAGTTCTTTGCCTTCTTCCAGGAAAAGCTTCCCTGCTTTTGATGAAACCGTATTTCTTATCTAGACAAGTGCAAGATACTTCAGTCTTGGCCATTTTATTGCTCAGGCCTCTACTATATATACACATGATTCTTAATACTTTGAAAACTATGGGATCCAGGGAAATAGGAAATTTGCCTGCCTGTCCCTTACAACAAAGATTTTTATGAACTTGTGGTAGTTCACAGGTGATCACAGAAGAGGTTGAAGGTAAGGCAGGGCAGGATTGCAGTCTTCTTGTTTCACTGTGGTGAAGGATGAGGAATCAGGAACTGGACAGATTCCAGAAAATCTTCTGGTAATACCTGTGCTTTGATTCCCATTTTTAAATATTGTTAAGAGCTAGATTTTTTATTTTTTAGTGTTTGATAGATTACATACTAGCTTTCTTTTGCTAAGTTATAATTTTTAATTTTTTTGAAGTGTCAGATATCACAGACTATTTCTATATGAATTCTTTTACAAATTCTTGGCTCCAATGCAGTTTTCTTAGCCATTCATGTTCGGGCAAGTGGTGTCCTGCAGGACAATCAGACAGGAAGGAACACAAATAGAAATACATTCTTGCGCATGTGAGTAAGGAAGGAAAATGAGGAAAAAGTAGTAGTCTATATTATTAGCCCAGCTAGGACACAATACACTAATACACTAGCTTAGTGTATTTGGCTAGAAATAAAAATTCTTGTGGGGCATGCTGGAAAAATAAGTTGAGTAACCTTGACTTGGAAAGCCTTATTTATCCTATGCAAATATAGGGGCACTACTGTCTCCAACCTGACTTGCAATTCTTTCTTGAGCTCTTAGTTTCTTTTTCTTCTTCCTTTGTATAAACTATGGGGTTCACTCTGACCACCACACAGTCCTTGGGACCTAGTCCTGTGATGTTTCTCATTTTGTGTTGCCAGTTAGGAAGTGAAAAAACTTCGCGTGACTTTCCTTTACTGGGTATAAAATAATAAATGAATATATACACCTTCTTTAAGGGTGGGAGATATTCAGGCAAGACTAAGTTAAGTATGGATCAGGAGAATGTTGTATTTTGAATATATTCTGGCAAGAAGCTAGGGGCTGACTCTGTTGACAATGATGAACATATATTCATCTTAGACAATTTTGTCTCAGTTCAATCACTGTGAAAAGCGGTGTTGTCATCACACAGCATGCTACCACACCAAGGTTCTGAAACATGAAGCAATGACACACAGGTACAGCATGACCATCCTTACATTTTTAAGTTTGTGGAGTTTTTTATTTGACCTTTGTTTTTTTTACCTGATTTACTTACGTGTAATACAGTGAGAACATGCAGAGCACCCAGTGCTTTGCCTTAGTTTGCAGACCAAGGCAGATAAATTGCGGAATGCAAAAGTAGATTTGTTTTTTTTTTCCCTTCTGTAGATAAGGTCTTGGAAAATGGGATTCTGTATGCCAGGAGAACTCACTTCCTTACAGATGGTTTTTTCTGATCATGTAGAAGAAAGGCTGAGTGAGTTGCCCAAATATAACTTTCAACAGACCAAAATGAGTGTATGTTTCTTGTGAGAACTCAATTTTTCAAAAGCAGCACTCACCTACTATAGTATTTCTCTTGGAAGCATACAGTTAAATCCAATGATACTGGAATACCTTCTTTAGTGTAGTTATAAACATGGCCTATTTAGAATGGAATTTTGAATACTGGAAGTTTCTCTTATTTTACAAATTTTTCCCACATAAAATGTCCATTAGTATATTTTCCATTGTTTTGCATCGGTGACTATAACTACAAACCCAGGTAATACAGGATTTTTTTTTTCTGAACATCTTATGGATTTTGTCAGTACAATGGTTTTAAATATAGTTGACTGTTTCATAGTTTTTGATCACATATAGCTTTAATCATAGAAAAAAATCCTTCTCTATGGAAATCATTTCCAAGACGGAGGGAACCAATGTTGGATCACTGTGATTCATCCCCTTGGTAACCCAAATTGTGTATCAAGGGCTGCCAGACTTTTAGCATTTAGGAGATTAATATGCTCTATTTTCTGTTTCTGAAGAGGATTTTGTAGTTGGTCTTTGAGTAGGTTAAGGAGAAAGAAACAAAATAAATTTAATAGCTTTTAATGTCCTTGGAAGTCTTAATTCAAGTGATTGACTGTACTTCATCTAGAACCAAATCACCTGTAAATCTAACATAGCCATTAGTGCAGTGACTATTGTGATTAAGTTAACAGCCACGTTATATCCAAGTCGACTTCTAACTACTACATCAGAAAAATTTTCTCTTACTACATCAGAAAAATGTTCTCTTACACAGCTAAATTGTTTCCTGGACCTATGATGAGATTTTCCACTCAGACTTCTAAATCTGGTAAATTTATGGACAGAGCTTCCAAACCTGATGATTTTGAGTAATTCAAACAAAAAAAAGCTTTCAGAAAAGTGTACAGTAGCGACTTCTCATTTAATCTGTTCTGAAATTGTAAGTAACGCTTATACAAAAGGAGAGGTTTTCAGTTAGTACACAGCTGGTTCTCAGTGTTCCCACAAAGTGAAAAGAGCCAAGTTAACAAACAGGCATCATTA
Source organism: Cossypha heuglini (assembly GCA_027576195.1). Classification (NCBI taxonomy): domain Eukaryota; kingdom Metazoa; phylum Chordata; class Aves; order Passeriformes; family Muscicapidae; genus Cossypha; species Cossypha heuglini. The sequence goes on from JAODKT010001744.1 coordinate 17,869,434, forward strand.
GATGGAGATACAGGTATAAGATTAGAGAGTGGGGGAAAGGGAGGTAGTGTAGAAGTGGAATGGGAAACTCAAGATCTTAATAAGCTAAAATTTAAATATTTGTCTGAAGTTAGCTGTCTACCATGGCTCTATGACTGGTAGCCAGAAGTATCTATCTTCAGAAGATGCTTTATTCTGTACTATAATGCATCTCTAGCTCCATCTAAATTTTTTCTCTCTGGAAATATGTGTTCTATTAAACAGAGAAAGAAGTGGACATAAATATAGTAAAACAGATGCTTACATTTTTGATGTCTGAATCACATCTTTATCAGCTGAAAAAAAAAAAAGGAGGCCTTTGCCTTTATCAGCTGAAAAAAGAGAGAGCTTTGCCAAGAAGAACAGCCAATGGATGAGAGAATAATTTCAGTTTAGTCGTGGCTTTCCAGAATTTTTGTAAAAATCGGTATGCTGTAAATTGATGACCACCAGACCACTTTGGGCAAATTATGAATGGCACAAATGATATTAAGGAGACATAAACGAACCAATGAATCACTGTTATGTCTGTAGAAGCCTCCTTTAGCTGGATGCCACTGCTGAGATGTTGCCAATAGTTGATAATATTAGGGTACTTTTTTTGTTTATTAGAACAACCTGCTTTTGTTCACATTCTGAATTTCACTGTCTGGTGGGAAAAAAAGGAATTTTTTCAGAAGGAATACTAGGATGAATGGTAATAATTATCAGTCAGGAAAGTTTAGAGCTCAAAGATATGAATATACCAGCTTTGTTAATTTTTCAGAAATGCTTGAGAAATAGCATAGCCATCAAAGCAGAAATTGCAAGTGAAACAATAAATCCTAATCCCACATCTATAATGTATGTATAGATGCTTGCATCCATTTTAGTGAAAAAACAGAGGTATATTGATTATTTGATGTGATGTTTCTATGGAGACCAAATGCTTGTCTGAATTTTATTTTAATCACGGATGTTTATTGGAAAACCTTTGCAGCAGAATCCAGGAAATCTATACTTTTTGGTCCAGGAAATGATGGTGCTGATGCTATATTTTTACAAATACACGCCAGTTTGTTTTGGTGCAAGATTATATTCCAATCCTTTGAAGATAGGTCACAATAACTGTTTCAGGCTGATAGGTTTAAAATCTTCTGTAGGCCACATATAGTTTCCAGTTTATAGAATCATGGAATGTTTTTGGTTAAGTGTTTGGTAAGAGACCTTAAAGATCATCTAGTTTCAACACCTCTGCCATGGAGAGAGATACCTTCAACAAGGCTAGTCTGCTCAAAGCTCCATCCAGCCTGGTATTGTTTTGGAAACTTCCAGGAATGGGGCATCCACAGCTTTTCTGGGCAACCTGTTCCAGTGCCTCACCATCCTCTTCCAAAGTAAAGAATTTCTTACGTTTCTAATCTGAGCCTGCCCTTGTTCAGTTTAAAGCCATTCCTCCTTGTCCTGTCTGTGTCTGACCTTGTAAACACTCCCTTTCCAGACTTCTTATAGACTCCCCTTTAGGTACTGGAGGGTGCAACAAGGTCACAAAGCCTTCTCTTCTCCTGGATAAACAGCTGCAGCTCTCTCAGCCTTTCCTCACAAACAGGTGCTCAAGATCCCTGATCGTTTTCCCTCACCTTTGCTAGCTTCAACAGATCCAAGTCCTTCTGTTGGCGGCCCCAGCTGGGACCTGCTGCCCACAGGGCTGTGGATGCAGCCCAGCACATGCTTGGCTTTCTGGGCTGTGAGTGCCCATGGCTGAGTCATGTCCAGCCTCCCATCCACCAGCTCCCCGAAGTCCTTCTCCTCAGGGTTGCTCTTAATACATTCACTGCCCAGCCTGTATTTGTTTGGATTGCCCTGGCCCATGCACAGGACTTTGCGTTTGGCCTTACTGAACTTCATGAGATTCCCATGCGCCCTCCTGCCCAGTCTGTCCGGGTGCCTCTGGATGGCATCCCATCCTTCGGGTCAGTCAAAAGCACCACTCAGCTTGGTGCCATCTGCAGAGGGTCCACTTGATCCCAGTGCCCATGCTACCGTGTGTTGTTTGTGATTAATCCTTCCTATGGAGAAAGAGGCTGTAATTTTTTACATTTGATATTTTATAAGCATTTCTGGGCACAATTTTTCATAAGAAAAATTACTTTATTACTGGTGACCTATAAACAGCTTGATGAGGAGTTTGTATGATTTTTTAAGTCTCAGAATTTTTTATTGGTCATTTTTTATAATGCTTTTAAATGTTGTCTTCTTTTCCCAAAATATTCTACAAATGTGTATGTTTTCATGTTTGGAAAAGGACAACATAGATTCCAATGGGACATGGGCCAAGCAGCAAAAGGTCTCCTGGGGGAATACATTAGATCAGGAAAGAACTTTAGAACAAACTGGCAAGGATTTCTTTGTTTTCTCCTGTTAGTTATGGGGGCAGGAATCTGTGCTTCATAACCATAGCTTTGGAAAAAGATATGTAATTAGTTTTCTCAGTAGCGAGTTCTGCTCATCAATCCATTTTCTCATTTGTTTATATCAGAGAACACTGTGTAATGCTTGCTGCCATTCCTCTTACTGTTAATTATCTGGACTGTAATTTAATTGTCCTTTGTAGTGTTCTGCATTAGAAATCTTAAATAGTTTATTTCCTAAAAGCCAGGCATTTCCCTTGAACCCAAGCCAAGATTTTGCAGTGTATGACTTAAGTAAATGAGTTGCATGTGATACTAATCATTTTGGTTTTGTCTCTTTCAGTCTATAACAGGCTTTGGCATGAATCTGTACTTTTCCTTGTTTTTTCAAAATTATTTCTGCGGTTCTTCAAAGAGGGGAGTCATAAGTAATTTTTGTGATTTGACTTCCATGCCAGTATGCTGCTTATGTGCATGAAAATAGCATGCTTGCCTCTACCACGCACAAGAACATGCTCAGAAGAAACTCAGTTCTTTGTCTGTGCTCCTTCCCATTGTCAGGAGTTTCCAGAATTGAAATCACTTGCAAGCGAAAATCTTAATTTTCAGCTTTAGATCTCAGTTTGCATCCTCTATGAGATTCCTGCTCACACAAATAGGACTATTGCAAAATAGTTAACTTGGGCAAGGAAAATAAAGGCTGAAAAACAAGACTATATTATTTACCCGCTAAAGTGGGGTCCACATTTAAAATGATTCAGTTTCAAATGTTACCATCAGTTTATCTCATGGCTAAATATATCTCTCTCTAGTAGCAACTAATTCCTAGTGGCAGCTGCTGTTCTCAAATCACATTTTGTACCCATGTGCCTGTAACACATGTAGTTAATTATGACAAAGGACCTGGAAATGTTATTACAGTCCAACCACTCAGAAACCCTCATTAATTGTGTGCAGGGCTACTTGTGATTGGTTACATTGGACACTGAGGATCATCTGTGTACTGTTGGGTCTGCACAGAGAACAAATCATGAGAATTAACATGTAGAAAGAAAACATCTACATTTTACTCTGATAAAGAGAATATTGCCTAAGGATCTTCAAAAATAGGAGAAAAATTCATATTGATATTTCGGGAGTGCCTAATTTGTGGTGGAATATCTGAAATACTGATGTTAGATGAGTACATATGTTCCTTTCTTTTTGTTATAAAAAATGACCTTGTCATAAAAAATTACTGTTATTTGTGAGGAGCGTTAATGCTCCTTGGGTTCCCCACTGAGTTTTTGAGGAAGGAGGGAGGAGGAATAACATTAGGTGAAGGGTGCATTTACAGACATAAGAAACCTTCTACTTTTTACAGCTGAATGTCATGTCTTTAGGACTTGTTAGTCTTCTTGTTTGTACACACATCACCTATTCTTATAGTGTAGGCTGAGGTGAGACTTTTTTTCACAAAAAGAGGCAAAAACGTTGGAGTAGCAGCTAGGGTAGGATGACATAAGAGAGAAAAAGTAAATTTAGGGTTAGAAACTTACTATGAAATTTTGCCCCTCTTAAACTATCCTTTAAATATTGAAGTGTCTCCTCTCTTGTTACTATTTCTTTTTATGAATGTAACTTCATGTTACAGTGGATAAGGAGAGATTATCCTTGTGGTTGCTGGGAATGTGCTTTTGGCAATAATGTGAATAGTGGTGTCTTCCCCATAACACTGACAGCAGCAGGAGAGTGTCCACAACTTGCATCAGAATTACAAATAAAAGCTGTAATTATTCAGCTTTCCTCTTGCTTCTTGAGGTTTCTTGTTTCTTACCATAAGCTCTTGGAACATCTGTGAAGAAATCAGCATATATGGTCTTCCTATATGCTTGCAAACAAGTTTATTAAAAGCTGCAGCACAAAATTACAGTTGTATCTGATTTTTGCCTGACTTTACACTGGGCTTTTAATTGCAATATTTCATAACTTTGCAGTGTTATTCTATAATGTTATTTTAAAATAGGGAATTCAGTGAGCAGGGTGTACTTCGCTTAACAAAAAAGTTAGATAACTTTTACTTAAAGCATTTAGCTTTTCTCCACAGATCTCTGCTGTAAAGAAATGATAAATGACAGTCCTAACAGTAGAACAATGGATTCTGTAGATGTTAGGAGTAGCAAAACAGTGTGTAGGTTATGTGCTAGCTTGTTGCATAGGGATAAATATCATTCTTGTATCTTAAAATGATGGTTTGATATCACAGCATGTTAAGGGACTATTTAAATAGTAAAGCATTTCTAGCAAAATTTTAAAACAAAATGTGTTTGCTAGTACTTGTGAAAAAGGGCAGCTAGTAAACTGGAAAATCTCATTCTTTCTAGAAAGCACTCATTCAGTAATTTTGCATTCATGTATTTTGCTTTGTTTTCGTGTGTTTCTTTCTCTTCTGGCTTTCAAGATTTCTTAGTGTGTGATTCAATCTAGTTTGGCACTTCACTGTAAGCTAAGAATTATTGTTGTGCCTCATGTTTTTCCTTCTTAAGGGCCAAAGTCCACAGTGGTAGGAATTAACTGGAACTAACAGCACTAATCATCCCCCTTATATGGGTACTAGGAGCAGCTGATTTAGTCTGCTCCATTTTCAGTAATTAGCTCATTACTTCTCCTATCATTGTTCGGATATTCATCAGATCTCTGCATTTGCAGTGACTGGATTTTAAATAGGGAACTTAGCACAGATGAAAGGTCACAGCTAGTAATTTTAAAATTACCTCATTTTTAAAGCACAGCTCTTTGGTTTTTCTATAAAGCCTCTCTGTCACTGGGGTATGGTTTGTGTAAACTGTGAATGACACAGGTACATTTTTGTATTCACTCTTCAAGGAGGCAGCAACTGGAACAAACCTGGTGTCCAGGTGCATCAGTGCTACTAGTTTCCAGTAGCAGAACGTTTCATGACGCTGTTGACCTTGGGACAGCAATGTACAGAGATTAGTGCAAAGCTATTGTCAGCTGGGAAATAGTTGTTTTTATCACCTGCAATAGCAAAATCAAGTGATAGTGTTGCTGAGTATGGTGCCTCATCTAGTATGGGTTGCCTTTCAGTGGTTAGGAAAGTCCTTTAGGTTCAAGTGGAACTGGATTCCCTAGCTGTCTTCATAATATCTTTTTAAAAATTAAAATTAATTTTATCTGTTGCTTAACTTAAACTACTCCATACAAAACACATGTATACATATGTGTTGTGTGATCTTTAATAATATTCATACTATATTCACCATTGATGCTGCTTGTCCTGGTTTGAAAAAGACAGGTGCTGGGGAAGAGCTGGGCCTTCCCTCGAAATGGAGCCAATAAATCCCTCCCTCGGAATTAGTATCATTTTGGAATTAAGGGGCTGTCAGGCAAAGATACGAGGATAGGATTAACAGTTATTTACTAATGATTATGTATGTACGTATATATAACAAGGCAAACAAAGCAACAACAACTCTGAAATTAACAACAAACAGAACAGGAACCCAGTAGCAGTTCTTTCGGCTGTAGGCACCTTTCTCCTGTAGCGCAGCTACCGTCCCAGCTGCAGGCAGTGCCGGCCGCTCCCGGTGCAGGGGAGATGCGGTGATCCCGCAGGCAGTGCCGGCCGCTGCCGGTACCGGGCAGATGCGGTGATCCCTCACAGCCGCAGGGGCGCTGGGGGCGATGGCGGCTGTGTCCCGAATGGGAAGGGTGGAGGAGAGACGCTGCTCACGAATGCTTGGGGCAGTGTCGGTCCCGCTGCTCCAACAGGAGCTTCAGCAGGCTGCAGCAGGAGACCGTCCGAGAGGGGGTTGTGGGGTCCCACAGCCGAGGACAGCGGCTCCCGGTGTTGGGATGGCGGGGGTCGGGGTAGGAGCTGCGCCTGTCCTTTCCCTCGTCCAACTCCACGAGCAAACAGGGCGAACCAGGGCCTCCCCTCTGCTTTACCTGCTTCTGATCTCGTGTTTTCTTCCCCCCTTCCCCTCCTTTAAGATGAACCATTT
>JAODKT010001744.1:17881927-17897892 GCA_027576195.1 Cossypha heuglini
GGCCTTGTTGAACCTCACACCATTGGCCTCAGCCATGATCCAGCCTGCCCAGATCATTGCTTGAAATTAGTAATTGTGCACATCTTCTCTTTCTGACCTTGTTCTCTTTTTTTGGCTTCGATTATGAAATTTTCTTGGTGGGTTTTTTTATTTTGGTTTGTTTGTTTTCGTTTTTTTTCGGGCTTTTTGTGGTTTTGGGGTTTTTTGGGGGGAGGAGGGAGTCTTTTATATGTTTGATTCTTGTTTGCTTGTTTGTTTGTTTTTGGGGGTTCTTTTCTTTTACTTTGTTTTTGTTGTGGTTTTGGGGCTTTTGGGGGGTCTTTTGTTTTGTTTTGTTGGCTTGGTTTTGGTTTTGATTTTTTGTTTTTGTTTTGTGTCTTGTTTTTGTTTTTTCCAGAGGTACTGATGAACCTGTGCTTTCCTCAAATGGTCATTTTATAATCAGGGCATGACTGAAGACACAAACATAGCTAAGAAAACAGTGCCATAGTTCATATATAAGTAATATTTCCCCACATATATTCCTATGACACTGCATTTTTTTTCATAGCAATGACATTTCTTTCCCCCAAAAAAGTAGTTGAAGGACATATGTGAAAGAAGCAGTAAAATGAGAACAGGAACAATTGCATTCTAACCAGAGTAAATGTAACTTGTTTATGAGTAACAATTTTCACTATTGTTCCAGATCTGCTCGTCAGTAATTAAAAACGGAGAAAATTTATAATCTTTTAATTAATATATGAATATATTACAGAATTGAATACTAACTCTACATGTGCAGATGGCCATCTCCACTGTGAACTGTTATGCTTTAGTTTAAAGGGAAAACTAGATAATAACTCTACTAGAATATAAATGTCTCTGTGGACAGTGAGATTACAATAGTTGTCTTTCTGGCATAAATGAAGGTAAACCTAATTATTCGTGTCCTGTGAGTGGCTGAGATGAACAGGAAGCAGTGGATTATGAAAATTCTTCTGATACTCAAGACAGAAAGTCTCAAAGATCACTTGATGTTTTTGTTACCCTTACATTGCAGATCCACAAAGTAAACAAGAGCTCAAGTTTGGATTTCCTAACTTGGTGTAGAGCCCATCAGGTCTCATGCTGGTGGGTTTGACTCTGCTGACATAAGTACCAAGATCTCCTTCCTGGGCAGCAGAGAGGGGAGGGTTTTCTCTCACAGTCATGGCTTCCTGCAGGATGCAGTAGGAGGAGGATTGTGTATCAGCTGTGTTGTAGCTAGAGATTAGGAAGGAAAATATTTCAGGGGAAATAACATCACTACTCTTCTGAGATAGCAAATCTGATTCTAACCACAGAGGAACTACTGAGTTTTAATGAATCATAGGTTCCTATTGACATATTTATATCAGAATTTCCATATTCTGTTTTGTCTGCCGTGTGTTCCCTTGAGTCCTAGGTGGGAAATACTTTGCCTTACTAAAGAACCTTCCAGTAGATACTTTCATTCTGTTTCTACGTTAAATTTAGGTTTCTCTTCTTTAGAGGATATAATGGAATATGACTTTGATAAAATGCAGATTTTTAAAAACTGATCTATGTAGTATGTATTAGACTCTCCATCAGACCTTAACTTAGCTGTCAGCTTTTCAGATAGCTTCAGTTGGCATCTTAAACAGCTGACAGTCTAGCAAATCCCTGGCCTGTATCCCTGACTTTGTTTCCCTTCTAATGTATAAGGGAAACTCAGCTGTTTTATATAGTTATTCAGTAAGTTGATAGTCTTTTCAGAGTTTATTTTATTGCACCTGTCTGGGCAATAAAAAAATCCTGATCTGAATATCAGCTTCTGCAGTGTGTTCTCTGGCTGACTTTCTAGCCTTTCTTCTGGCATGCCTGCTTCAAGCTGATGAACCTGTGTTATTCTGTGGTTGACATTCCTCTTGTTTTAGCTGTCTTCAAACTGTATCTTTCCTTGGAGCTTACTTCTTATACTTACATACACTTACATCTTTACTTTTCCTTGTGCACTTAGCACTTTCGTAACTCTTTTGCTTGACCTTCTAAATTTTCTTTCTGATCTGGCCACACTTTTACTCCTGATTCTTCTCCCTATGACCTCTGTTCAAGTCGGAAAAAAATGACACTCAAATATTCCCATCCCCAAATGCTAGCTTAATTTGTGTTTTGTTAGCCTCCAAGTCCCAACTCAAATAGTAACTGAGGGTGAAAATCAGAGGATGTCAGTGTTTAAGAGTTAAAACAAGACATTTATCAAATTTATGTGGAGAAGGAGTGTTTGCATTCATATATCTATGAATTGACTAGATATTCATGAGATCTTCTTCAGGCCTTTGTATTCCCATAGCAGCAAGCCCATAAATGTTCTTAGCATTTCTTCTACAGCTTTGTTTTTCAGTCCCAGCAGGATCTGTGCAAGACAGTCTTTTAATACGGATGAGGTCTTAAGCATTTTCAGTACTCTCCAGAGTTTATTTTAGACCATCTTCAAGTGGAACATCTCATTCATGTTGCATTGGGGAAATGCTTCAAGCACTGTGGATTTCTGGACGTACAATACTCCATGTACAGCACTGAGTATTAAATCAGAGTCTTGACCACACCACTGCATATAGAAAGCACTGATCTGGTATAAACTTTCAGGGTATCAAATTTGCTTGCTAAATGTTTGATATCCCATTGGATGCAACAGCTTTATATCATATTTGCCCAAGTTACTCTAATCTTAAATCAATAATGTCTATCATTCTGCAAGTTATGTACAATCATGATGTCAAATTAATTTCTATAAAGGTTAATTCTGGGTAATTGAGTAAAAATTTGCCGAATTGACTATTCTGGGTCTGGATTAATTTTATACTTCCATGTGTTCTCTTATATTTGTGGAACCATAAATGTCATTAGCGGATAACTCCAAAATTCCTAAAATATAGCCAAAGAAGACAAAAATTTTAGCAGAATTGAGTTCCTCTGATAAATTAATGTATTTTACACAAATCTTGATTAAACATACTTTATTTAAAAACCACGCTATAATACACAAAAAGACTACCCTTTTCGTATTTAAGTTTATTACGGAAAGCAGTGGAAATGTATTGATTTGTTACTATCGTTGGGACATGGACAGATGCAGAGAAGATGTGTATTTTCCATACTGAAGTATAATGGAAATGTTTATCACCTTCAGGTTTTTTTCTGAAAAAAAAAAAAAAAACCAAAACCCCCATAAAAAAAGAAAAAAAAACAAAAAATCAATCTCAAAACCTTAAAAAAAAAAAAAAAAAAAAAAGGCTTCACATGCATATTATTATCTTAATATTCCTTAGTTAGAGGCTTCATTTGTAAAGGAAATATCGACCTTTGATATTTCAATTAAATTGCTATAATATTAAAGCTGAGAATTGTGTTGATGTGTTTTTCATGAAATTGAAACAGTTTTCAGATTCTTACCTATGAGCTTTTGAAGACGTGCTGAATTGAAATAAATCACCCATATTTAAAGGAGACTATCTAAATAATTTCTTCTCCCTTAGAAAGAAGTTATGGGTAGATACCTTACAGCATGAAGAAACCAATCCTTGTCTCTGCTCACCTTGACCTCATTTTGGTATTAGTTCAGGATAGTAAGATGTTAATTTCTTCCTGGATAGGTGCTTTCTGCTTTTCTTGTCAGATGACTTTCTCAAGATAGATAATATGGAAATTTTGGTACAAATATTTGTAATTTCTCTAATGTCTATGCTATCATATGTGGCTAGTTTAATGGACATGAAAGGCTCTTTCTTTAAATGTCTGGTGTTAAGAAAATTTCATTAGTGGTTTACACAATAGACAGTAAATAATGATATTGACAATTAAAAATACATAGTTGGATCTTGATAATGCAAATGTTAATGCAAATGTCATTGTGCAGCTCTCCCCTCACAAAAATTCATTGGGAAAGTAAAGAATTTAAATAAATGTGTATTTTTCTGCTAGAATTCGCATTAATTTGATCTGCTCTTTGAGGAATTAAAATATCCTAAAAGAATAAAAGAGGCAAAGGAGTTGGTGTTGTTTCAGATTGTCATAATGAAAATTATTCTGAAGGTACTGTAAGCCTAATGCTGCAGCTCTTACAAAATGATCCATCTGTTGCAGCAGGATTGAGGAGAATCTTGCTAGGAATCCATATAAATATAAAACCTTGCAATAACTCATGGCTTCTTTGACATATGTTGGCTGTGTGATTTAAATCACAGAATTTTCACTTTTTACTAAATAGGAAATAAATCTCTTAGTAACTGTTAGAAGAACTATACAGACAAGAAACAAAATAAACACAATGTAAGTGACGAAAACCTTCATGCTAAGAATACAGAATGTCAGCCTTGAGGGTCATGAACAAAACCAAGAACCAAGCTAATGTTAGCTGCTGAGGTCAGGTTACAAACATTTACTCATTCTGTGGGTTTGAAGTGTAATTCCTATATAAAGTGTGGAATTAAAATTACATAAATTAAATATGTTTAATTATTTAATTATTTAAATATATTTACTTTTCACACAGTTCTCTTCTTCAAGACACAGTGTAGAAAAGTATAGTTTAGAAAGAAAGCTGTCAACTAAATGAATCATAATAATTGTCTTATGATAGTTTACATATATGTAGGAAAAAGTAACCTCCTTTATTTTAGCTCATTTACTGGGCTCTACAAATTGTGACTTACAGACCTCTTTAGCTCAGGCTGAACTTGCACCGCAATACTTGGTGTTTTAGTGAAGTAAATATTCGCCACAGGTCAAAAAACAATACAAATCTAACACAAAATAATGAGAAAAATGACAGATTTAAGAGTTTATCTTCCATAAATGTTTTGGGTTTTTTTTATCCTTAGTGTTAAAAATCAAATAGGTATTTTATGAGCTACATATATTTCTCTAATTTACGAAGAGGTTCACCTCAGTAATTAGTCTATTTAAAGAATAAACTGTGAATTTCAATGCTTGTCCAAAATTGGCAGCTCAAATGTTCTATTACAAAACAGAAGTTTCAGTAACTCATATCTTTGTAAACAGTTAAAATATTGGTCTCCTTTTTATTTTCTTTTCTGTTTTGTAAGGTAGTGGCACTGTCAAATATTCAAGATCTACTCTGTTTTTTCTTCCTGATTAAATTAGGGACTGTCTCCTTCTACTTCTGTTCTAAATTTAAATAACCATGGTACAGTAGACATGTCAGCTGTGGGGAAAACTTTGCCAATTTCATAAAGTGGTTATGAAAGAACTCTATGTAAATCTCAGTGGCTATTCACCAGCATAAAAATTATGGTACATGCTATTGGGTTTTTGCTGTTAATCTGCAGCAGAGAGGTTTATCACTATTTTATTTAGTGTTTGTATTTATATGAATTTATTATACAAGTCATAGCATAGAAACATAGAGCCCTTGAAAGATCATCTGGTCCAACCTTTCATGGAAAAGGGAGCCTAGATTTGGTAAAAAAGTATTAAATTGTTAAAAACAAATGGACAGATTGAAAATGCAAAGGAATTTTATTATAGTTCTATTTTTAGTTTTTTCCTAGATTCCCAGAATTCTCTGTAGGATATATAAAACAGTATCAGTATTGGCAACAGATTTTTTAAAAAGGAGGTGTCAGTGAAGTCGGCCTCAGAAATCCATTCCTCTAACTCAATAAAATGCATTAAAATATTGCTAGATATAAATGGCTTCTATGTTCTTTATCTCTGTGTTGAATAACCAACTTATTCCTAATCTGTGGCAGTCAAATTCAGTGCTTGCTGCTGCCAGAGTCAGAGCCAGTGTTCTGTTCTTCAAAAAGTCCAACGTGCAGGGTCTGGAGATAAGTCTTGTGTCCAGGCTTTGATCTCTCCTATGTCCTGCCTGCATGAGTTGTATCTGTGAGGTTATCATGTAAAAATTATGACTGACAGTATAACCACCACAGAACTGAGGTTTTTGTGAGAAAAGTGGCACTAGCTGCAGTGTTTTGTGCTGAACTCAATACTGTCAGCACATCAAAAGCCATTGTAAAGGGAAATTCCTTGGGGTTTAATTACCTAGGCATTCCTAGTTTGCGATTTACGGGTATATTTACAATAGCAAGAGAGACGCTTGACCTAGGCAGTAGAGGTACGTTTACACAGATATAATTACATCATTAAGAGAACTATTAAAAATGGTAAAGTGGGCACATATGGTGTCACCCAGGGAAGAAAGGTATGGATTGCATACATGACATTTGAATTCTCTATCATACATGTCCACACAGCAGTAATACAACTGATGAGATACTTGATAGTCCCTGGATTTTTGGAGAGAGGTCACAACCATGAATTTATGTGATGCATCTACCAAAAAAAAGAGGGTAATAGCAAATACTAAAGTACTAGCAACTAAATTACCACAAAACTATGAACATATATTTGAATATCCAAATAGATATTGGCTATATCCACAGCTCTTATTAAATGTAGGGAATTTCTTCAAATAAGACCATCTTTTTTGTGTTCAGCTATACATTCTGTAGTTCAAATTACCTCACTTATATTAATGTAATTTATAGATTGTCTTCTGGCAGCATTCAACAGGAGTTGGAAAGACCATACAACTCACTATTAGATGGCTTTCAGAGCACCACTTCGTATGACTCATGTTGCAGACCTTTGCACAGAAAATGTGGCTCACAATTATAGTATTGCTCTTTATTTGCAGTAGGTCCCACACTGAGCTTCCTGTTTTTCAGTGTGCGCAGCTCTGGCTCTCAGCAGTGCATCAGTATCAGCGTGGTACTGACTGGAGGTGGTAACGGGGCACTTCACAACAGGAAATTATGGGAGATCAATGGCTAACTTTAAGCAGTACTTAACTTAAGCAGAGGGGTGTATCAAAAAGCAGGTGAGATAGGGCTAAAGGCAGAGCTAAGGAAGCTGCCTCACACGCAGTACAAGCAGATACAGAGAATGAGATGAAAATTGAGTAGTGTGAGTGAGGGAGTGGATGAAGTGCCATAGCTGGTAAGCAGAAGCTGGTTACACTCTGGGGATGTTCAACGCACAGCTCTTCTCTCTCAGGGCAGTGATGTGTGGTGAACAGCCAGAGCAGAGCGTCCCACTGGCCAGGCCCAAGCTGACAAATGCTGCTTTGTCACCTGTGAGCAGTGGCTGCCAGCTGGGACAATAGATACTGAAAATGAAGAGGGTAACTTCCTGCAAGCCTGAAGGCCTAACATGCTGCGCTGGAGCTGAACCAGAAAGCCTCAGCAGAAATAAGTTTACAGATTCCCCTTTTGCTGAGAGGTCTTGAATTCACTCTGCAACACATCCTCACTACTGTGGCTAACAATAACTTTCTGAAGATACCAATTTTCATGATACATTTTCAATTTTCAGCAACTTGGATAAATAGCTCTTTTGATTTTCATTGAAACATATAAGAATCCCCCTAAAAATACACAGCATTTATGATCCCTGCTCCTGGTTAAGAAAAAAGCTGTTTGATGGTGATAGGTTTTTAATTGGAAAAGATGTCATGATTGATTCTTAAAAAATTTGAAATGTAATATTGTCTAATCTTGATCTAAATTTTTGTTGAAGTTATAGATTGAATTGATATAGAGTGCACTTTTATATACTAAATATCAGAGGATATTATCTATGCTCTTGTGTCTTAATGACACAGATCCAATTTATAAGTTTATTCTGTGTGGTATGTAACATACAAAACACAGTACCCTGTGTATACAAGATACTTATTAGAAAAAGGTTATCTATATTTACAGAAGTAAACACTTTAAACTGTATCTTTCATAAAATCCAGTCCTTAGACCTATGTTAATTAATTTTTAATAATGTAATAAATTTTTTTGTGTACTAATACCCATTACAAATCTCTGAGAATTAACATAAGTAATATAATAGTGTGAAGTATCCTTTTTTTCTTCCCCCGCAGTCAGGCATCGTGTTGCAATAACTGTCTTTATGAGGAAAGACATGGAGTGATACTATACAGCAGATTTTGCTGTTTTAGGGGCAAATTAATGCTATACTAAGGATACAGTTACTTCTCAGAAAGATAGTTGGAAGGGAAGAGAAAAACTGGCACATTTTTAAGTGGTTTGTATATTTTGGATATGAATATCTTGGATTTAATATCCTATGTCATTCTACATGGATAATTAATTCAAGATATTCTATGTTTCAAACACATCGCCCGGGAGGTATGCAGTTTGCCTATTTCTTTGTTCTGTATAAATGAACAGGTTATATGTGCACAAAGGAGACTTAAGAGTCAAAGAGAAGACAGAGGGGAAAACACATAACGTTTAAAATGCAAAATATAGGAGTTATATTGAGCATTGAGAAAGAAAAAAGAGATTTTTCTAGTTTTAGTCTTCAGCATTCTGTTATACAAATTAGAGAATTAAAATATAAACAAACAAAACAACCTCCAAACAATTCTGAACTTTCTCAATTAAATGGGGCTTTAATAAGAGACCACAATGGAGTATGAATTATCTTAGGTCATCAGTTAAAACCCAAGTTCCTTTATTGTCACTAGTGCATCATGATCTCAGACCCTTGCTCACGCTTCTTGCCATGCTTCAGTCAGTTCAGACTTCACTAGCCCTGATCATGCTGCCTGGATCCTGGGGTGATGGCCAGCAGAGAAGAGAGACATCTGTCTGGGTGTCATGGGCTGAAAGTATATCACCCCCTCTTAAACACTGTATTTCTGCCCTATATGTTTTCTTTGGTAAGATTTAGTCTAAATTATCCTCCAAAAAATGGAATTGGCATTTTTATGCTTGAATTGGTATAAATTCATTTTTTTTTAAAGGAGAGTTTATATATAATGTGTAATTATATCTAATAGATTTGTTACTAAACACTTTTGTGATACACATTATTGAAATGGATTTAATGGGTTATTTTCAGCAGTGTTTCCAAAGACTTGTTAATTCACAAGATGTTCTGATAAAATACAGGGTGACTATGACGTTACAGTTATTCTATTTTAGATAAGCATATGGCAAGTCTAATAAAAGATTTGAGGACAGAGAGTAATTTTTGCGATTGGTACTTTTGCTCCAAGTTCAGTTAAATTGTTCTGTGAGATTAAGATCCTTCTTGGGTGTATGAAGTGACTAGATTGAGTGTATTTTGTTTGAATTTGTGATTTAAAAGTACTAATTAGTTAGTGATTTAATCTACTATTTCTGTATATTACATAATAAAGTACATGTTGTACTTTATTCTGAAGCTTCCATGCTGAAACCACCTGAACCTCTTCAGTCTTATTGAACACCTAATGATGACTTATGGGGCTGTCCTCATTCACAGTTTTGAAGACTAAGTACCTAAAGTGCTCAGGAACTCCTGTACATTAGAGAAGTTTGGTTTCATAATTTTGGAGAACATATACTTCCTGCAGGATCTAGTAACTTGATGGTACCTGGCCTCAAAGAAAATGTAATGTGAAACCAAGAGATTGTACTATATCCATCTTAGACAAAATTATGTGTCACAAAGATAACATTTCCATCACATTAAAGATTAAAAGGAAAATAATCATGTGTTCCTCATATTCATTTGTTGCCTCTGCTCATCAGTAAATGTGACTGTTAAATACAAAGCAATTAGGTTTAGGAAAATTAATATCTTCTGTTTGAGCTGTGGGCTGAAACAGAGACCCCTGGAAGCCTATACGGGGCCCTCTAATAAACAACCCTGGCAAGTTATCGTCAAAGCAGCAATCTTTGAACATGCTTACATGTGAAATGAGCAGAATTTTTTTTCCCATCACAGTACAGTAGAAACTATATATTAGGAAAAAACCCCAACCCTCCTTTCTGGGATCAGTTCTCACTTTGATCTTTATTCAAGTCTCCCCTTGGATGTCAGTCTGGCTTTTCAGTCACAGAAGCATTTTGTCAGCTGATGGATGATAATTCAGTTATGTCTGCACAATGAAATAACATGTTCCACAATTTAATCAAATCAGGGTAGAAAAAATCTCCAGTTTTTATCTGGGATCAAAGAACATATTGTTTAATGTCTAATAATGCAATTTCCAGTTAATATGCTGGTCAGTTCTGTGTTCAGTGAACAAATTACTGGGCTTTCTATCCAGGTTGCAGAAAAGGCAGAGTTTGCATCAAGATAAATTACAAGTCCACCCAAAAGAGTGTCTTTTGCAGTGAAAAAAGTCTGGAGAGGCATTGTTAAGGAACCTGGATTATGTTCTCTGCTGTGTACTTGAAAGCTGCTCTATCAGGGGATTTATGGATGTGGCTTTTCAAATAATTGTAATCTAATCTGTATTTGGAAAAGATTAATTTAATTTGCTATCATTTACGTTTAATTTTATATTGATTTTCTTTGGTAAATCATATATGAATTCAGAATAATTCCAATGTTTTAGTATGTTTGCAGATCTGATTCACACTCATGAATTTAACTCTCTGTTAGGTAATTCTACTATTTTCTTATAATTAATAAAATGCAAATGTATATAGGAACAATTATAGTGAGGTATATTTCCTTCTCCTCATGCTTTGAGGAGGTCAGTAAGAATTCTGGAACTGTAGGCACAAATTTGGAATGAAAAACTTGCATTTTTCTTCCATAACGAAAAGGCATAATACATAGGGAAAGTTTACAAAAATCCACACCACTTTGTATCACAATGGGAATAGTGGAATATGTAAGATTTCTGTTATATTATACGTACATATTATACACATATATACTTGTGAATTGCAGTATGTACACAGGAACACTCCCCTTTGGGATATATTTTAACAAATTAGGAAATACTACTACTACTACTACTACTACTACTACTACTCCTCCTCCTACTCCTACTACTACTACTACTACTCCTCTAAAACCACTATTATGTGAGAGTTAGAAGAGTCATTCCTGGGAAGGAATGGGATAGAGATGTAGTAGAATATGGTGGCTTTCAAGTACCTGTCTCACTGATTTTTAAATTACAGAACAAATATCACAGTGTATAAATTAATGCAGAATTCTTGTGATCAGACATCCACTACTGCAATGCAGTCAGTGGTGCACTGTAGGCAGCAAAGCCCTTTGAACGTTATTTACACTCAATTTGCTTTTAGGCTGTTCTTTGACTGTGTATAAGCCCAATGTCTGGTTTTGAAGTAGCTAGTGCTTTAATGTAGCTCTGATTATAATTATACTTGCTACAGATTTCACAGCTGGTCATTTTTCTGCTTCCATTAGACAGTAATTTCCTATTCCTTTATGATGCATTAAGACAGAATAATTCTGATTTCTGAAAGAACACCTGTCGTTCAAGAATCACAGCTGAAGAATAACACTAATTATAGTTCATCATATATGATCTAAATCCTACCTCTAGAAGGTATTTATACCAGCACATTTATTTTATTGAAATATTTGCATTCAAAACTTCAAATAAACTATGGCAATCATTCTGCCTGATAATAAATATGAAAATTATTGAATATTTAGGAAGGAATTGTTCATTTCACTCAGACCTTTTACCCTGACAAGTCTAAACCTCTTTATTGTTTTGATTTGGTGTTTAAACTCTTGCGATGAAATTGCAGTTTCTGGATTAACGGGATTCTACTCCTTTACTTATATCAACATAAATAGTTTTTGTGTTTTCTAAAAGGTTAATTAATTTACGAATAAGGATCCAGCGTTTCTGTCTTTAAATATACATTTTGTTACCAAAAATAAAATTAAGAATGGATGTGATGTAACTACAGAAGCAAGTCTCTGTGTTCTGCTTGAAAATTCCGTGTTAATTGATGCCATAATTAACTGTTTCACTTGCTTAAAAAATAAAGCAAAGGAAGATAAAATTAGCACTGTGAAATTGAAAACACTGTGAGTTCTTCAGAAAACTGAGAGATCTATCTGCTTGGATTCTAAAAGGACCTGTCATTTTTGGGTGGCACGTTAGAAGTGGGTCATCAAAATAATTGCATAAATTTTCAGGTATAACGTGCTGGGGCGTCTCAGGCCTTTCTGGATGTTGTGCTTTATATGCCTGTAAATGTGAACTCAAAACCAGACTAGGATAGCCATATTTTCCATATCCAATAATGTCTTTCAGGAAATGTTTTTATGATTCTGCTACTCCCTGGATCTCTATAGCCCCTGACCTCTTTCTAGAGGAAGTTATTGTAAGATTCTGGCCTTGATGCACTTTGATCCAATTACCTGCTGTAATGAATTTTTTCACACAAACATAAACTTAGCAAAAGTTGATTTGAGTAGTCCAGCATTTTCCAGTGAAATAATCTTGCATCAACAATCCCAAGTGCTAGTATTATTTCTTCAGTTAATTAAGCAGTTAAATAATGAACTTTTTATATGATATTTTTCTTTCCATAGGGTCTTATTATTTAATGTCTGTGACTCACAGCAAGACATGTTCATCACTTCTAAATGAAAAAGAATTAGCAGCTTTACATTTTTTTCTGAAGTTCTAAATACAAAATATTAATTTTCCAAATTTTTTTAATCCTCACCTGTTTCTTTACCTATATCCAAAAAATTAGATTTTCTTAGAAGTCCAATGAGTAATGTTTGCCCATCTAATATTTTATTCCAGTATGTGATTACTGTTCCAGTCATCATCCAGCAAAGCACCTGAAGCTTGAATTCCTTATAAAAATTACTTTGCTTTATCAAGATTTTTGAAAATGTCTCTATCAAAGTGCATTAGCCTACCTATGCATTTATAAGTTTTTTGTTAAGAATCAGTCTATATTCTCTTGCCAGGTTCCATGGACACTTTTAAAACTTCAAAGGCTATTCCTTGAAGTGTAGAGGTCTTGCCGCTCTTTTGCTTGCCTGGCGCTTTTCGAAATATAAATATAGGAGGAAAATTTCCCAGTTACCTGTTCTTTGTTTCACTTATTGCTCTGTTTATTTAAGAAACTCTTGAATAATATTTCTTTCTCTTCTGGAGATGAGGTCCCTACCCCCAAAGCTGTCAGTGTTTAAGAGTCATTTGGACAAAGCTCATAAGAACGTGCCATAACTTTTGGTCGGCCCAGAGTGGGTTGACAGCGGGTAAGTGGTCAGATAGTTGGACAGTCTCTTCCAACAGATATTTTAATGGGACAGTCTCTTCCAAATGAAATTCCTTTTGCCTTTGCCTTTGCCCTTGCCCTTTTTCTTTCCCTTTACTTTTTCTTTCCCCTTTCTCTTTCTCTTTCCTTCTATCCCTAGGTTTAGCGTTTATGCTATCTGGTAAGACTGTGTTTTTTTCTCCAAAGTTTGATTTTAAAATTACAAAGTCATTAGAATTGCCAAATATGCTTATGCATATGCTAGGCACACAGATCTCAGTCTGACCTAAAAGAAAAAGAGAGACCAAGAGCTAAATTAAACAGCAATTTAGATGATATCTGATTTAATTATGCCACTTTATGCCAGAATTCCCTACAAAGAGCATGCAAATACAGGGGCACTGTACTTGAAATAATGCAAGATTTGTGGATTAATCATATCTGCCATATTTAACTTCTTTTTACAACTCACTCTTTAACTTACTGCTGTCACGTTTTCATGATAAATAACTATTTTCTTAGAATAACCCGTGCTCTCTTCAATTACATGTCTCTCATCAAATACCAGGACAATAGAGAAGTGTTCTAAGCATGACCTTTTGATATGCAGCCATAGTTCAGAAGTTTTTATTGACAAGCAAGAGAACACAATGTCCTTTTTTTTTTTTTTTGGATGAAAATAATATATTTTTGGACAAAACCCTGCTCTCACATCATGTAATAGATTAAATTGTACTTACAGTGTATCTAAGAATTCCAGGTTGCTTTGATGGGAGTCTTTTTGGTGACTTCAATCCAATTTAGAGTTTCCCCAAATTAATAGATAAATCTTATGTGTAGGTAATTCTAGCAGCATATTGATAACAAAAGTATCTTTATGTTATCAGGAATGTGTCCTCTTAATTTTTTCACAAGAAAACTAAAATAATTAAGGGTAAGGAAAAAGTGTTTTCCAGCATCTTGCGATATTTGGTAATTAAAGATTGGCTTTGAAAGAACTAGAGTAGTCATTCTAAGTCTAAAATACTTAGAGCCAGAGTCTTGGTCTTTCTTGAGTCACCTATGTGTCAATAACTGTCTGAAAGCCATGGTGGAGTCCTGTGCAATAAAAAAGGGATAATGAACTGTTGGGAAACAAAGGAGTTAAAAGCGGAAGAGAGAGATTGGTGGAGAGTGTCCTGAAAACACACCTCTCAAATAGTTCATGTCAGTGAACAATCCCAGGAAATACATGAAGGAACTGTGTTGCTGGTGGAGAGAGAATGATGCATTCTGTGCTTTTGATACACCACTGGTGATATTCTTCAGAAAATACCATGTGCTTTTTCAGCTGAGCCTTCCAATATAAAATACCTGCCTAAGGTGTGACAAACAAAGAACTTCAGGAATTTCCTTAGATATCTTTATGCCTGCCCCAGGAAACAAGGGTGCCACAGACATAGAAAGAGCATACAGAAGTTACCTGCAGATCCCCCTACAAGGAATCTTCCAGACAGCTCTAAAGCAGCATTTTGTTGCCAAGGTAGAAAGAAACTGTTGTAGCACTGACCACACTGTAGCCTAGTACTTTTATTCAGCTGGTGTTTTAATGCACAAAGCTCTGTCTTTTACCAGCCCTCATAAAAGGTCTGGGTGGGATTGGACTTCTGCCACACCTGAACTCTTCCAGAAATACTGCATTTGTAGTTTCTTACATAAAGTAGGTAAAATGTGACTGGTTCTGTGTTGTCTTTAAACATGTTTAAACATGTTTAAACAGGGAGTCTTTAAACATGTTTCTTAAACTTAATATTCTGGCTAGAAGTGCATTCATTTACTCCTGGGGAGGTTTGGAATGTTATTAATATTTAATAGGAATGTTTCTCTAATTTGTTCCACATGAGAGAAACTTCACTGCAGATTTAAACACAGAGGTTTATCACAAGAAAATGTAGAGGTGGGGAGAGAGTTTCTGGCAAGAGTGCTTGGTTTATGGTTTTAAAATGTCCTTTTTACTACCAGGTCATTTTTCTCTTAGAGTTGGAGTGTTGTAAGACTGTGCTTCTAAAAAAGACCCAGAACAAAATGTGCTAAGCTCACTGTTGTCATGAGGAAAGAGTTATTTTCGTAGCTCTCAATAGCCAAAAGGTACTTCTAGCTAATCAATAGACAAAGATTTGCATAATATTGTAATATGATGGAACTATTATGCAAATTTTTTCAGTACAATGGGTCGCTAACATAGAACTGTTATCAAAAGGGTTGGTCAAACTTTTTGCTATGCATGGATCCCAATTCATCCTGAAAAATAAGGGTAAGTTAATTAAATATGAGTAATGAATATTAATAGAGAAAGCTATTAGAGATGCAGAATAGGACTGAATAACAAGGGGAAGAGAAAGATGAAAGGTTATTATTTTGTGAAGAGAAAGGTCTAGAGAGAAGCAGTTAATCAAAAGACTTATGAGTATATAATCAAAGTACAGAAATGGGAAGAGGAGTGTACTCTGGCATTCCAATATCCCTCAACATTGTTCTTTGTTTATATGATAGCAGTCGACTTGACTCCGAGTCTGTTAACTTCTCGTATGGATCAGTTTTTTTCTGCTCGCTGCTAAATGAAAGGCATTTTTGCCTCTTTATGTTGCATTGGATGAAACAGCTCTACTTCTTATTTTCCTAATCGGAATAGGCATAGCTCTCAGGGCATTAGGAATGACCTTTCCTAACCAAACCCATCCCACTGTAAGTGTGACGGCCACTGTTTAGTGTCCAAATCGCCAAGTACACTCTCGGAGCTTAAGGACACTTTCTCTCAAGTCTGAAGGCTGTCTGTAGCTGTATATGAGGTTTCTAAGATTACTGTTCCTTTTAATGTTATAATAGATCTTATATTTCTTCTTCTTTTCATTT
>JAODKT010001744.1:17898870-17929837 GCA_027576195.1 Cossypha heuglini
CTTACATCCAGCAAATTAGGACAGATGATAGTCAAAATGAAGACAAGGCCAGGAGAAAGCTGCAGCCTGTGGTCGGAAAAGAGGGGGCATGCTCTGAAATGGCAGCAGGGCTCAAAAATTAAAGCTAGATCTGATGGCAACTGAGGTGAAGTTCCACTGGACTAGAAAGGTGACAGTGCTACCCTGCTTACCTAAATTTTGTGCTTTAGGAAGGCATGATAGCTGAACTGCAGAGAATGGACATATTATGTGAGTCTTAAAAATAAAGGAGAAAGAGCAGGCAAGGAGAAAAGCGGAAAATTTAAAATTATATTAATTTCAGGCACGATGAGCAGCTCCATAGATGGAGAGGGAGAAAGTTAATCTGGCAGCAAAATACTTTCCAGTGCCAGCTCAGACCTTCCTAGGAGCCAGTCTCTTAGTGTAGGCTCTGCTGTTCCTTTGTCCTGCCAGGACAGCCTCTCCAGGCTCCTTTTTGTTGGCCACATTTGGAATAATGCCTCTCCCCACTGCTCTGACCCTAGATATTTCCAGCTAGCCCTGCCATGTTCCTGCATCCTTCCTGTTTGCAGAAGGAACTCTCAGCTCTGATTCTGAGGTGAGTTCTAATGACTAGGACATAAGGTTAGCAGGTATCTGTTGGCAAGCTCAGTAGCTGGCTTTTCAAGATCCAAACGCTTATATATATATGTGTGTGTGTGTGTGTGTGTGTACATATCTATTTCTACAAATATATGCATTCATTCACAGATACACTCATATATTTATATACGTATAAACACGTGTATACATACATATATGTATGTACACATGTGAATATAAAAGACAGACTTCCAGGGAAAACAAAGCCATGAGAAATTTAGAAAGAACTGCTGACAGGAAATATGTACATAAGCAAAGACTGAATTGGCAATACACTGTGTTGCATTTTTTGTGTATACATAAGCTAAAATTAAGTGGTTTGAACTGTGTTTCCCTTTCCTTGTTGTAAGTGTTCATCTGCCTATGTTTCTGCATGCCTAACACTCTCTGTTGAAAGTGCTGTTTGTTGAGAAAGAGTGCTCCTGGGATAATCAGCTCCTCCTGCTCCAGTAGCTTTCTCTCTGTCTTTTTTCTCTGTGCCCTGCCAGTTGCTTCTCATATAAACCCACAGCTGTTCTTCCTGGTTGGTTAGCAGCAGTCTTCAGGTAGGTTTTCTCCTCATCTTGTGAGGATTTTTGTAGAGGACATCTCTTGCCCCTTCCTTGAATAACTTTTTTGTTTGTTTGTTTGTTTGTTTGTTAGTTCTGAGAGGGGTGAACATTTGGGGTTTTGGGGGGGGGGATTTGTGTTTTTTGACTGGTTGCTTGGTTGGGGGTGGAGGGTAGAGGCAGTTATGGTTTGTCACTTTTTAATTTTTATCCTTTTTTTCCTGAGACCCCGGAAATACCTGAGGAGACATCAGAAAAATTAGAGAAATAAAGTCTCTTTGATTTGGGTAGCAGCAGCAGGGAAGAAAAATGCAACTCATTAGGGTGCTGAGGTTCTTGGTTGCTGTGCCAGTTTTGCCCAACAGAAAAATTTGGCCTGCAAAGTGAGGATTCACCCAACTCACACTTCTTATTTTATCTTTCTATTTGCTTTGCCTTCAAGTGGTGTGGATGAGGAGCATAGGTATAAACAGCACCAAAGAAATCGTCCTCTACTCTTGCCAGGTTTATGGCACATAGGACAAGCTGTATTATGATATGAGTAAAATTTGTAGTAGGGAAGTGTATCTAAAGAAGATATGTGTGTTTGACATACAGAGCAGAAATGCAGAGGCACAGAATCACTCAAGCATTCTAAAAAATAAATTTGTGTTTTGCAGGCTGAACTTTCATGACAGTTTTCATTAAAAGTTCTTGCTGCCAAATGCTGTTTGTTTTCACCTTCAGGACTATGTTAATAATGAGCAACTTCACTTGCAAGTTATTTGCACAAAGTATTGTTCCTGTCAGTGGTGCAGTGCTAGGCGAGCATGAGAGGGAGGGCACACAGCAGATTATTTCAAGTGTCTGATTTAACCCATTGCAAAAACATTGGTGTAGTCTAAGTTGGAATGGCACATTCTCAATGAAGTCTATCTTAGCAAGACTTAACAGTAGGAAGGGTTTTCTACTGTTGAATTAGATAACTGTACTTTGTAAGTAAGATGCTAAATAGTATCACCAGGATTACTATCAGAACCTTGGTTTTTATTTTGAGACCTTCCAGCCCCCTAAACTCTAAACTTCACGTGAAACACATGACTGCTCCTGAGTCAGCTAGCTTCCTGTCCTCAAGTGTTTCTACTTTCACAGATGGCTATTACAAGTTCTCTCTCCATTCCTCTGGGAACATTGCTGTCAGCAGCTGGTGCGTTTCCCATACCCTAGAGCCTCCAGTGATATTGCAGTCCCACGGTAACAATCAGAATCTGTAGGAAATTTTCCATAACATTATTAAAGAGAGGAACACAGGACAAACACTGATTCATGTAGTTACTGTACAAAAACCCTAACATATCTTTTCTTATTCTTTTATTGTATGTCAAATTTCTCAGTTATAACTTTGACACAAATGAAAAGCCAAGGTACTATAGAATTATTTATCTATCTACCATTTGATACATATATCAAGGAAGAACAAAGTGACAGTTGGCCAAAAGCATACCAGATTGCTATCATCATCAAGAGGCAGAACCAGATATTTTGCATTCAATCTATACCTCTACCATTCTTCTTTCTCTGTCTACAGATCTATGCACCCTCTTCAAGACCCTTACTGGTAGAAAACTTTACTGTGTGTCTTATTTTCTGCTCATCAAAGATAAAAATGCTTAAAATTCCAGTCAATAATAGACCAAATTTTATTCTTCTTAGGGCTTATTTTATTTAGTTTGCTAGTCAGTGCAAATACTGATGTTATATTTTAGAATTTAAATCTAAGAAGACAGTTATCAGATTAATTCAGTGATCTTTCCAAATAGACTAAGATTACATAGCAGCAGACAGGAGACCTACCGAAATTGTAAAAGGTTTTCTTCAAGTACAAGTATGTAACGGTACCTGAGGATAGAATCATAGTGATGTACAACTATAAATACGATAAAGTATGGAATTCTGTTCTTTTCTGTTTAGTTCTTCCTTAAAAATAAAAGCTAATAAACAAGCTAGGTACATAGTTGTATATGTTTCCAATAAACAAAAGTAGTGTAATAAATTATAATATTTAATATTAAGGTATATGATTTTTTAAATATGCTGTCTCTCCTGTCAAATGATATTTAAGTTCCTTAATAGTCATATGAAAGGACCCATCCTTCGGGCACTTATGAATGTTTGGAACACAAAAGTTTTGACACATTGGTTATTTATATTTGGTTCATTTCTTATGACCATAAACACTTTACTGCATAAATTTTGCATTAGGCCTGTTAAAATTTTAGTTGCTTCCTCATGGCAAGTGAATATAAAATAATACCAAAAGGAATGTGATTATCTATGTTTGGAACAATGAACCCCCTTTTATTAATGGTCATCCATCTATGTCATCTATACTAAAATATCCCTTTAGAAAATCTTTTTGTATCATCCTATTAATGTAGCATTAGCTATGAATTTCGAATTATGAATTAGAATTTGAGAACAACTCCAAATACCTGATTCCTCCCCAGACTGACAAAATCCAGTGCTTGGGTCTAGACGAACATCTTCTGCCCCAAAGTCAGTCAGTGTTTGGATCATTATCTTTTTCTTTATCTGCAGCTACACCTTTGTGTAAAAGCATGTAAGAACTTTCCTCTTGATTTGTCATCCTTTAAACTCATTCTTTATTTTCATTATTTATGTCTAAAATCAAGAGTTCCTAAGCCCATCCTACATGGCTTTACACTGCACAGAAACAGTATCTTGGACAGAAAGCATCATTGACTAATGGCTGTATTGCTAGGGTTTTTCACTGTCATGAAGTGAAGGTGGGCTTCAGTGGAAACCACCCAGAGCAACACAAGGCTGTCTTCAGTAAGAGTGGCCTCCTGCTGGTCATACTATCACACATACTAATCAATATGTCTCTAACTAAAAACCAAGCAGATAGACATGATAAAATTTGTTTGAAAATCCTCTCTTTTCTGTACAGGCTGAATGCTTCCTGTGGGCCATATTTTACTTCTGTCTCTTCCAGATGTTTTGTCTATTAAAAAATCAAATAAATTAAACCAACAGCAATAACAAAAACTCTCACAAGCTCAAACACCAAACCAAAAAACAAAAAAAAAAAGTGAAAGTAAAGCTTTTTAAATAACTGAAATATTCACTGGCTTAGTGCACATCTTAATACCTTAATATTCAGGAACACCAGAAAATCTGGGAGCAGCTGTCCAGACCACAGCTCTTAGAGGCTCAGCCAGTTCAGAGCACAAGCAGAAAAAGTGTAGGTCTGTCTTGCCTTTCCCACAAAGATGTAACCTAGCTTCATGGGAGACCTGCTAAAGTCTAACTACTACTTTAGCTTTCCATCTTGAACCACTGAAACTACATCAAAGCAGCAGCTACTGTAATCCAGTGTGAACACCAATCATATATCCTACCTAATGTTAGTTTCAGAAATGACCTTGGATATTTTTTAATATAAAAGTATTTTCTGTTGCATGTAGAATCTCCTTTTCTCATTTTATTATTTAATAAAATGAGTAACATATTTGCAGAAATGGAGGCCCACCTAATCTATTTTTCTTTTGTTTACAAGGGAGTACTTCTAGCCTAGAAACTATTTCAGAAAACATACCAATATATTTGTTATGGTTAGTCTTCTTTGTAGGAAGGTAAATGAAATAGATTTATCTGTTTAGTAATCTATTTCCTACCTACGAAAAAAACTATATTAATTTTTATTATTATAATTTATATTAATTTTCAAATTCTGTTATAATTAAATGTACGCAGATGATCTGTTAATTACAGGATTGCATTGAGGTATGTCTCCTGTAGTGCTAATAATATTAATGGCTTAAAAATTTTAAATAGGTATGCTGGAACATGAAATAGTTTATGCATTTCCTGTATTTCTGTTATTGTTGTTGTGTCTCAGTTTTAGTGCAGACATAGGTGGTTGTATCACAGAATCAGAGAATATTCAGTCTCATCTCTTAGTGAAAGGACCCCTGGAGACTGTATTGCCCAAATGCCTGCCAGGTGGGGTCACCCAGAGCAGGTGACACAGGAACGCATCCAGGTGGGTGTTGAGTGTCTCCAGGGAGGGAGCCTGCTCCAGTGCCACCCTCAATGTAATGAAGTTCTTCCTCAAGCTGAGGTAGAACTTTTTGTGTTTTAGTTTATGGCCATTGTTCCTTGTCCTGCCACTGGGCACCATTGAAAAGAGTCTGGTACCATCCTATTGGCACCTGTCTTGAAATATTTATATTATATTTATAAAAGCATTGATGAGTTCTGCTGCCACCCTTCTTTTCTCTAGACTAAACATTATGCTAGACATTTCATTAAATATATTAAAAGCTTGTTGCTATCCTGAAAAGTTTTTAATGGAAATAAGGAAAGCAAGGAGTAGGAGATAAGACTTACATTTCTACATTTCTTGCTTTAAAGACAGTTAATTAAGATGAGGGAGAAAACTGGTTTGAGGTAAGGGACTGATAGCAAATTTCTTCTTTCTTTTTTTGCCAGATATCATCCTTGTTTTGCAAGAGCATTGCCTTATAGTCTTCTTTTGCAAAAAGCTATGTTGGTGCTTGTTGACATGAGCACCTGTGGATTAAAATCACAAGAACAGAACAGTTAGACATTGCATTTTTGTTCAAGATGTTTCCTGGCTTCAGGAACCATTCTGTTATTGTAATGAAGGCCCTAAGCATGCTATTTTGTTCCAGCATTTTATCCAGGTTTTACTTCTGTGACACTGGGAAGATACAAGGCAGGAGCAGAAGAGAAAGTTCTTACCCACCTCTCAGGGTGAATAAAATCAATCCCTAATGACTCAGGATATGTGGGCTGACAGGGGGCCATGCCTTTTTGCAGCTCTCCACTCTCCTCTCATGAAAGAATTGATATGTCCCTCCTATTACGATCCACTGCAGGGTTCTCTGATTTCTACTTATTCTCAGGATTACAGAGGTGTACAATAACTCTTTTCAGAGTTTTTTTTCTATAAAAGGAAAAAAAAAGTTGTCTATTTATGTGCTATGTAAAAATTTTGTTTGTTATTGTTTCAGGACACAGCAGGCCAGGAAAGGTACAGAACAATTACTACAGCTTATTACCGGGGTGCAATGGGCTTCATTTTAATGTATGACATCACAAATGAAGACTCCTTCAATGCTGTGCAGGATTGGTAAGTAAAAAATTGGAATTTATTGGAATTAAATACATACTTAGAGAGTATGTGTGATATCACTTATCTGCTGTGACAGTGTAAATTGTTTTGGAAAACTTATTTCCAAATAAAATGCTCAAACATTGTAATACCTGAATATATGGGTGGTTGGGGTTTTTTAGTCAGGAAAGATAATGAATATTTTAAAATGTTTCTCACATAATTCATTGTTAAACATTGTGTTTTTCTGTAATTTCAGTTCATGTATGTTATTGATACTACTAAAACCAGAAACAGGCTAATCTGGAGATTAACTGCTAAGATAACAGAAAGTGTTGCCATACTTTATTGAAAAAAAATGAGATATCATGTTTGTGGGTAATTTTTAAATTTATTTTTTTATCTGTAGCTGTATATACATGGATCTGTCAGTCCTGTGAATCAACTGTTAAAATGAGCGAACTTTATCAGAATAGCCCCTAGAATGGCTGGAATTTGTATTACCTGGTGTTACGTGAATGTCCAGACGTCTCTATAAAAGCAGAGATATCATTTTAGTCACGTATGGGTCAGTCAGCATACAGACAGATTTTTTTAGGTAAAGCTAGCTTAAAAGGAAAGCCAGAGTTTCCCTGAGTGATTTTTTCCCCTGTACAAGTTATTTTAATATCCAAGAGCCTTCCAGCAGTTTCTGAGTGATATGAATAACATTTGTCATGTGTGCTCCACATGCTCTCTTGCATGTTAGCTCCCATGGAACAACTGTATTTGAAAGAGGATTTTGTTCAGCGTTTGTGTGATTTGCTCAGTATATTTATTTGGCTTTTAAAAATTTATTTTAAGATAGTTCTAGTGTGTACTTCTTTCAGGACTGACAAAGTCAGAAGCACATTTCACACTTAAAATGTAGTGATGTCATGAGGCCTGTTTTTACCAGAAATTGTTACACAGCATTAAACCATCTAAGAAAAATAATTTTCTCTCTTTCATACTCTTCTACTTGTTATTGTGGAAGGAGGTGTCAGAGAACCCATGGGACACTTTTCCTCTCAACACCTGGAGTTCTTCTTGGTCTGTATAGCATGGAATTGGTTATTTATCACTCTGAAAATAATAACTGAAAACCTTAGCTTGACTCTGCTGCAGTGAAATGGGATCTTGGGTTGCCTAGCATTTCCTATGTAAGGACCAGGAATGCAGTCATTCACAGTCCTCCAGGGGAAAGGGGCAACTCCAAACTGCTTCCCATCTTCTCTCTATCAAGTTTTCTGTATGTCTCTACACCAAATTGCTCTTATGAGCAGCTCCTTCCATTTTTGAGAGCATCTATGAGCTCACATGAGTAGTATAGATTGGATAACTATCTTTGGACAACTGAATGTGTCTGAGTGGAGTCTCTGTTTGGTTCTCCAAGAGGAAGGAACCTTTGCTCCCTGAGAGTTGTTATGACAAAGGGATGTTTGTTGTACAACCTGGAAATATTGTGTAAGTACTTGCTGTTATACATTTGTGACTACTGTTCTGTTCAACAGCATGAGACAGAATCTCCTACCTAATGGGAGCTAGCTGAAAGTGTTAGCTCATAGCTGAACCTGCAAAAGCTAAACAAAAACTGGGAATCAAGGAGTACACCAAGCTGAACCTGCAGAAGTGACTGCCAATGGCACTGCTTCCTGGCCCTGCCAGATGAGGCTTTTTCTTGCCTTGCCCTGCTTTTCATTGTCCATGGGCTGATTCTATTCTAGCACTGGGTTGATAGTGTCTTGTCTAGGACCAGCTGTGATCTGAAAATTTCATTGTCCCATCTCCAGGCAAACCAGATGGCATGCCATATATTATCTCTCTTCCTGTAACACAAAGTCTTCTTTTATAGCAAGTGTAAATATGAGTACTTATTATTAATTTCCCCACCCGTTTGTTTTCCAGTCTCCTAGATCTGTTATGTTTGGCACTCTTTATCTCCTGGTAAAAAGTAACTAGGCTTCACACTAATTAAAAAGAAAAAAAGTCACTGTAAAGTGACTTTTAAAGCTATTTTAAAGCTATTTTAAAGCTATGGAGTTCTTGAATAGATTCATTATAAAATATGATTTTTCAGTACTTTTTATCTAGAAGTTTTATGAGTTGGCAGCTCTTACAGAAATTTAATGGAAGGAAGGGATTGCAGTATTATGTGTCGCGAGCTACTGGGAAGTCATCTGCATGATGAATGACAGATATGCTGAGTGCCTTGCTTGTCAGGATGAGACATAGATTTGTATGTTATTTGTATTTTTAATGTTATAAGCCCAATTGCTGTTCTTTCTTTTTTTTCTTTACTCCCATCTCACAGCTCATAATTAATTTTGATCAGCCCTGGCTTCAATTTTGATAGTAATTGCACAGCTTGCTTCCAAATGTGAGAAAAGGTAAAGAAAACTGGAAATTACCAATTCTGCAGAAAAGGAAGCATGGCTATGTGCAAGTATTTCTGTCTTTCTGAAAGTTGTATGAGGAGAGAGCAGGGGCTTTTAAGTCCTTTTGGGGTTGAAAGTGCTTTTCTCTGTGATAAATGTGCCTCTCTAAGCAGTAGTGCCATTTCATATACATGCACAACAGGTCAAATCCAAGTTCAAATCACATCACATCAGCTTCAAGACTTGATCTAGAAACTGCACTGCAGTCAGGACAATGAATCTACAGGTACCTTTTAGGTTTGGATAAAAGACTTTAATTTAAAAAGTATTTTGGTATGATTTTTATATTAAAAGATATTTTTGCAGCCTGAAATATGACTGACATTTCTCTTTTTTAACTACAAATATAGATGAATGGTAGTTGTACCTCTAGATGCTGTATCTAAGTCAGCATGAATCTATTCAGCTGTGAAAATTATATGGCCAATGTTACTACTAATATTTTGCATTAAAAAAAATCAGAATCCATAAGTTTTCTGGATCTATTAGCACCTACAGAATGTAATATGTAGCCAAGAATTCAGAGAGAGTGGATTTGTGCTGAAAGTCTGTCTGCTAGCAAAAACAGCAAATCAAACATTCCATGGCTCAACAGCTCTCCTATGAAACTCTCCCCAGGGTCTGAAGCTGCCTTTACTAAGAGGCTTTTTCTTTCAGCAATACAGCTAATGCTGCAAGATGTGTACCTTGAAATAGCTTGATGTGGTTTGGTCATGCCATCCTAAAAAGATGAAGATTTTGGGAACGGATGTATTCCCTTTAAATAGGAATCAGTTGTAGGGCTTAATTTTCTGCTTGCCTGAGTTTTAAAGTAGAAAAAGGGAATAACCGAAAAACCAAAACTTCCCATTTAGCTGAATTCTTAAGACAGCATCCACATTTCAAGAAAGAGGCCTAGTGGAATCTATTCTCTTTAGAAATTCCTTCTAATTAAATTTGAAGGGGAAATTGTTGAGAGTGGCTTGATGCCGCCTCAATGAGTAATTTTTAGTTCAGCTGTAATGTCACAGTCCTTGCGTTAATTTCTGTTTTATACTACCATCTGTAGCATCTACATTCTTTAGCCTTTTCCCTCTATACATTTCACTAGGAGGATGCCCCTTTTTCATCTTAGTGTTTCAGCCCACGTAAGTTGTGGCCTTTACACCAGTGGTCCCTTATGGTAGAAAGGAGAGGGTGAAGGCTTTTTACTGTCTTTGCTACTGATACCAACTCAATATGCTGAGTTCTGTAGAAGTTTCAGGAAAATAAATGTCTCTGAGTTGAAGTTAAACCTGTTTTAACAAATACTTTTCTAGACATCTAATGACTGAATTAGAAAGAATTTAAACATCCTTATACTCCGCATGTTTCTAATGCAATATCTTACCTAGGTCAGAAACAGGAGGTATCTTAAACATGATCTAAAAGGATGAAGTTTTATGTTCCAAGCTGAAACCCTAGATGTGAAACTTCTCTAGGTGTGAAAGAGGGATGGTGATACAGCACATAATATATAGTTTTTTATACTCTAAGTTACTCCTCTGCCTTGTCCCAACTACAAATGTTTGTCCAGCAATATCTTCATGACAGTCTGGTGGCTGTGAAGACACTGCTGTGGAGGGCTCCCGTGTGCATTGATTCAAAATTTGAGAATTTCATATTGCTGAAATCTCAGATTCAGGGATGATTCCTCAGGAAACACATAAGGCTGAAGGAGTCAAGGAGGCTTTGAGCTGTTGATGATCTGTGTTTTGTAAACCTCTCAAGGTATACAAAATCAGTTTTTCCTGCATTTTTGGCTGAGCTTTATGTGAGCAAGGAGGAAAGTATGCTAGGGAACACTTTGATTGCCCTCACTCTTTAAAAAAATATAGCATTTGTGAAAAATTATATGATAGATGTTTTTTAATATCCCTGTTGGAAAGACTATGGTTACATATCTTCTTAAAGAGTTCAGAGGGTCTTCCATTAAAGATACTTCTCTTTGCTTTTCTTCTTTTCTTTTTCTAAGGTGTCATTTTAACTGCCCCCTTCTCCCCTGCTGCAGACTGCTCACGCTCCTGATCTTTGAGAAGAAATCAGCTGTCAGAAGATACTATTTCATGAGGTGGCAGAACCTCAGTTCCCAGCAGACAATTTGTGATTTTAAGAACTTCATCACACTCTATTTAATTCTGTATTTAGACAGAAATTATTTGCAGAATTTAGTACCAACCAATATACACAGAGCAGCATGAACACTAATTTAATTTCAAATAAGAACAGAATTAAATACTGATTTTGCATTCTTCATCTGTTCCCTTAACACACAGGAGGTAGTTATTGAGAAGTGGGTCTACGCAAGGACTATAGGAATGCCATAAGATAACACCAGAGCACACTTTGAGCTGTGCAATATTACTTTAGACACTACAAGAAATATATGGGGGTGTGGGGGGCTGGGTGTTCTTGTGATATGCATATCTTGATTCAATTTTTCAAGGTATAATTTTAGATAGTTATAAAGTAGAATCTTAGAAAGAGTCTATGCTACTATCAATTCAAGATAACACTGAGAATTAAGGCATGAAAAATATGAAAGCTTTCACTTTCACATGGCATTTGGCTGCTGGATTTACTGGATATGTCAGTAGTAGTTATCATTCTGCAATAACATAGTGGAAGAAATTCTTCCATTTCTTTGAACTTTTTCTGTCTATTCAACACCACAACTGAACTGAAAGTTGGCAGCTACAACTAGAAATTGGGTGACTATGTATTCTGTTATGTCTTGCAATGGGAGATATGATGACATTTTTTTTAATAGTCATTGAGGCAAAAGAAAAAGTCAAACTGGAAAGGATGTTAGCCTTTAATGGGCAAATGTAAGAAGTCCTCAAAGCAAACTAAGCTATTAAGTTAATGTCAGCGCTGCTGCACACATTTGTAAAGGGCATATGTTCATACCTTCTATCTTCCACATCTAAAATTTTAGTCTAATATTCATTAGACTAAAACGTGTATCTAAACTAACACGTTTGGTATACAGACAGGCTACTTTTCTTTTACCTCTCAATACTGAACCTAGTTCTATCATTTAAGAAAAATCCATTATCTGCTGTATACCAGGGAACAAATCCGGAAAGTGCCTCTAGGCAAATTTAGCCTCCACCTCTGTTTGCCAGAGCACATGAGCTGTCATGCAGCTGCTGATGGGGTCCTGCAGGCAGACACAGAGGGCAGACACGTGTGTGTGTGTCAGCACCCACGCGTGTCCTCGGGAGCCCTGTCCCTGGGAACGCCGCCCGGGCACGGCGGCACTGTGCCCACCGGTGACCTACACACAGGCTGAGAGTCTGCCGTGGGGCTGGCAGCAGGCTCAGCCACACAGCTGGAGAAACACTGCATGGAGCAGACCAGTGTAAAATGCATGTACAGCTTATATTGTATTATACACGCATACACACACACACATATTTAAAAATATATATAATAACTTGTGCTTGATGTCGACACATATGTAAGCAGATTACCTTTGGTTGTTTTTGACGTATTCATAGTTTTCAGCCATTGAGGAGCAAGGAGTTCCATGCTGGTGGATAATTTTGTATCATTCTCCTACTTAAAACAAAAGACATGGAAATTATATCCTGTGCAAAAAGGAGTGAAATTTATCACAGTTTGATACTATCCTTTCATTTCTTTCTAAGTCTTTCATCTGCACAACGGATAAGGGGAAAGAGAATTATGTTATTTATGGACTCAAATATAATAAACAAAAATGTATTTTGCAATTTGAAGTATTGATAGTAGTTGCAATTACATGAAATTTACTATTTTCTTTCTTAATGCTTACTATTGAAAATGCACTTTTTTATGCACAAAATAACTCTAAAATTCTTTTCACTTTTTACCTTCGCTTATACTTTTAAAGGACAAAGACCAGTGGCAAACTGGATGTTTTTTCTGGAAAAGAAGTTTTCTTATTTAAAAATATTATAAAAAATTGTGAAAAAGTTATCCTTGGTGGAACAAATATGTTTTAAAATCTGTACTCCAGACCAGTTTGTTTAGCCATTTTTCACCCTTAGTTTGCTACATAATTCCTGTTGTAGGAAATTGCATACATGAAACAGTTCTCTGATTTGACAACTTATGTTTTCCCTCAAAAGTCTGTCATCAAACTTTGTTTTACAAATGCTAAATTGATGCTAGTTCAAACTGCCTACATGCTTTCCAGTTTTAAGACCCACTTCAATGTCTTCCACAATGTTTCTCCTAACATACCAAAAAAATAGTATCCCTGCTTTTCAAACTGAAGGGCAGGGCATAGCCCGGGATATTTGCAATTGAATTTTCCTAAAAGAGGAAAGAAGCATGTATTTAGTATAGAAAGGAGAGAAAATCTTGCAAATAGGTCATCTGGGGTTTTTTAATGGTTCTATAATTTTCAGAAGATCTCTCAGGATAGACCAACAAAAAAACATTGTGTCATCCAAAGTATTTAACAATGTAACAGAATCATAGAATATGTTGAGTTGAAAGAGACCCCTGGGGATCATCAAGTCCAACTCCTGGCCCTGTGCAGGACACCCCAAGAATAAAACCTTGTGCCTGACAGCATTGTCCAAACACTTAAATTCTGTCAGGCTTGGTGCTGAGACCACTTCCCCAGGGATCCTGTTCCAAAGCCCAGCCACCCTCTGCATGAAGAACCTGTTCTGATAAAATGAATTTCCCCTGATTAAGTTTCATGATGTTTCCTCGGGTCCTGTTACTGGTGACAGTGGTGAAGAGATCAGTGTCTGTCCCTCTGCTTCCCCTCATGGAGATGTTGAAGACCACAGTGAGGTCTCCCCTCAGTCTCCTCCAGGCTGAATGGACCAAGTCACCTCAGCTGCTCCTCCTTTGGCTTCACTTCCAGACTTTCACCATCCTCTTGTCCCTCCTTTGCATGCTCTCTAGTAGCTTGATAAATGTCTTATATTGTGGCCCCCAGCACTGGAGGTGAGGCTGCCCCAGTGCAGAGCAGAGCAGGACAATCCCCTCCCTTGCCTGGCTGGTGATGCTGTCCCTGATGTCCCCAGGACACGCTTGGCCCTCCTGGCTGCCAGGGCACTGCTGACTCAAAGTTTTGTTCATGCCATAAAGTATTACCCTTATCACTGACATTGCCAATGCATGGCTTTAGGAAAACTCTTCATGAAAAAAAGACAAACATATATCTGTTTTTCTAAAGGCTTTTCTTGATAACATTTGATGTTAGGATTAAGCATCACTCTAGACTGAGCTACTTGCTTTGATGAAGACACATGTTTTTCTTCCTACTAAACCCTGAATTTAAACATGCACATTACAAATAGGAATTTCTACCAATGTTAAGTTTTCGTGGCATTTTTCATTCTTTCCTATCTTTATGCCCTTAAACCATAGAAAAAAGCATGTTTGTGGAATGGAAATTTTTTGTATGTGGTCCTTGGTCCAATTGGCCCTTACTCACCCTTGCTCCTTTCATTCATTTTGTTGTGGGACTAAGAGCTTCTGTAGGTTTTACACCACTCCCTTGAACCTCCTTCACTGTAGATGTGACATTTTCTTAGATTCTAGGCATCCACCCAGAATCAGGGTGTTCATTCAGCTGTCCTCAGCTGCATGAAACCCTACTAATGCTGTCTGTGGGAAGTCTAATAGGAAAGAGGAGTAAATACTGACAGAGTTCCCTCAGGATGTACTATGTTTTCCTTTTCCTTCTAATGTGAGCTCAGGCAGTACAGTCAGTAACTCACTGACAGCAATCACACGCCCAGGTCCTACTCAGTCACCAACTGGTGAGTGCAGCTCCTCAGTGGACCTTGTCTCAACCACATGCTTCAGGATTAAGTCACTCTTGACTTCCACTGGACCTAACTGGCTTAAATAACTTTATATATATATCTATCTATATGTATCAACTGACATGCTAGTTGATTAGGGCAGCTGTTGGCCATAACTCGACATGCTATTACCACCACATTGTAGCCTCCCTGTTAGCACCAGCTGCAAACTGGCAGCTACATTGTGATTGTGGCTGCATCTTCTCTACAGCTGCCACCCCTTAAGATAAGGGCTGAAGTTCTGGGGATTAATTTCTTCTCTTCTTGTTATGCTTGGTAAGGAAGGCTGCATCACTTGTTTCCTAAGACCCTTTTCCTTAGTCATAGAAATGTTCTGGTCTGTCTGATATGAAATGACCAAAATCTTTTATCTGGGAAAAAACATGTCAAATTAGCAAAATATGTCTCGTTCCTAGCAACGTCTGGCAAGAGGATGGCTAAACTATCCCCATAAACTTGCTTTGTTGGATTGGAAATTTCAAAGTGGAGATTAATTGTGCAGTTAAAGAGGTAACATAAATACTCAACCATTGAGAGAATTGTTGTTCAATAAAGGAGGTGTCTTCCAATCTGTACCACATCCTGCTCTTCTTCAAATATGATCACTGAGGATTACACTGAGGTGGATAAAAGCAAACCAGATGATCAGATAAGTAGCCGAATGCTGCTGTGCTGAACTTCTATCCATTAATTAGATTATGCTAAGGTAATCTTAATGAGATTTTCAGTTTTGTCTGTTTTTCCCAATGACAATGCTTTTATTTTTCAAAAGGTTAAAGTGGAAAATATCTCTGACCAGGCTAGTGGTGAGCTGCTGGAGTTTATCAGAAAGATGAACAAACTTAGAGATGGTAAAATGTAACAGTATGCTAAAGAAGGTATATGAAAAGCTGAGTCTAATATTTAGCGATATTATTGTCCGTTTTATAGTTACACATTGCCAATAGTAAAAGAAACAAACCCTTGTGTACTATAATCAACTCACAGTGTTTATTTTTGTTAGTGATAAAAGCCATACAATCTTGTGACAATAATAGGTTTTATTGGTGGAGCAGTAACTAATGCACTCTTCTTATCACCCTATAACTGTATGTTGACAGAGTTACACGTTGCTCAGCATTCCCAAATGAAAACTCTGCTGCCAGCCAACAACACGAGTCCAATCAGTGACTTAGTAACGTCCCTGAACAATTTCCACTCTCATCTGAAGCTGCAGATTATTCACTTTTCTCAATACTCTAATATTCTGAATCTGTTACTCTTCAGCGGAACATCATGATGCCTATACCACAGTCAAAGCTTGAGATTTGCTGATGGAGCTGGTTTTTTGGGGTTTCAATTTTGCAGATATCTTCTTCTGTGGGGTGGTATATCTCAGTAGTATTAAGACTGCAGTTTAATTCATGCAGCCTGGATGATTTTTATTCAAAATCTCAAAACAACCAGATTGTGTGAGTCAGTAGTGAAGCAGTGTACAACTTTGTGGGCAGTTTAACTGAATCCTTCTCCCTCATCCTCTCACCTCTGCTTCTCTGTCCCCTCCTTTCCTCTGCACATGATTTCAAGATGCACTGTTTTGAGCATCAAGCCTTGGAGGTTTTGAAAATATATTAGCTATGTGAGATACAGTCTATATGTGGGGGATTACAACAAGTTTTATGGAAATTGATCGCTCTGGTCAAAAATTATCATTAATATTATGGTATTGAAACATAAACTGCAAAGTGACACAGCAATGTAACCTGCTGGTAGTGGTTATTTTCAAAGCATATCCAAATGATAGGTGATTTAGGTTGTCTTTCAGAACATGCGAGGCCTTGGCCATTAAACTAAGGCATTTGTAGTGAATGCTTAAAAATGAAGGTTTTCAGCCTTCTTTTTAAGTTAGTTTTTTCCTAATTTCATTTGTTTGCTGTGTTATGCTAATCAAAAAATTCTCAATTAAGAAAATTTTAAGAAAACAAAGCTTTAATTGTAACTACAGTTCAGTACCATTATCATTCTGCCAAGGATCCCTAAAAGAACTTTTCCTCTTAGTGTCACGTGCCAGCACGTTAAAGACAAATAAACATTTCTAATTTGGTAGATTTATGAATATAAAGTAATTATAAAATAAGGAAGGGAAAAAATCTTTTCATTCCAAATTAAAGTTTCTACTTATACCTGATGCTTGCTCATATTTTCCACAATACAAGAGGCATTACAGTCTCTTTAAGTAGAACAAAAAAGCCTGCCTGTATTTGGGCCAAGATTTTGGATGTTTATTAAATATACTTTAGCAGAAAACACAGACATTGTGAGATACACTTGCAAAACAGGCTATAAAAATTGCACCTTCAAGGTCACAAAAGGGTGTTAAAGCTCCCCACATGAACCAGAGGAGGGACTGTCATTTTCTGCTTTAATCCTCTGTGTTGGCCACCAAGCAACTGAGGACCACCTCAGGGCCTGAATATGTGGCAGTTGCCTTTGGCAAATAATGCAGCACCACAGAAACCTGCAACCAAGCTGAGATGTCCCAGGGACAGTCTGGGATAACAGTGTTTCCAATACATAAATTTAACTGCTTCACCCATACTTGGATATCATGGTGCAGTGCTCAGTTCTGCATACAAATTTTTCTTGCAAAGTTATGCAGTTGTCCCTGAAATTGGACCCAGTACAGATTGCTTGAGCAATTTAGGACTGGCCATTGCAAGGGGTCAGCTGGTGTCAGCTCAGTGATAACATGTGTGAAGCATTTGGTCTCTACATCATTGCTTCAGTAGATTGACAGCTATAGTTTAATTGGAGTTGGGGATATGGTTTTATTTAAGTTGAGGAGGGGGAAGAGGGGCAAGTAGAAGGCATTGGTAGTAGAAGGCACAGCTCTGGGAACAGCAAAGAAAGTGTGGAAAAGCAGATACTGCTGCACAGCAGATTAGTTTCAACTCTACCAAGGACAGTAGTGACTTTATCCTTTCTTCTTTCTTGATACCGTTGTGATTTTAAGAAATCAAACTAAATTTGATTCCCACATGAAAAGTCTAACTGTCCAATGTTCACAGCAGGGAAGGTTTTTCTAAGCTCATCACTTCCCTCTACTTGTAGCAAACATGCTCTGCCATAAGGTCACATCATTAAGAACTCCAAGGAGAAGAATAAATCAATATTTTTTTATCTTCTATTTCCTTATCCCACTCATAAGATACATCTCTGTTTACAGTGCTTTGGACAAAGAAAGTGAAAAGAAAATGTTATATCAATTAAAAAGCAATTCATACAGAATGGCAACCTTGGAAAACCATAATACTGACAAAACTGATTTCAGGCCCGGTTTGGCAAAAAATGTGTATGACATTTTCAGTTTTTCTCTATCTGCATGATTTCCCCAGTTTTGTTTTTTAAAATGGTCCATTTAGATGATGCCTGGAACGGGCTTACCTAGAGATAGAGTCCAAACAAGGTTAAAAATATAAAAGCAGATATATTTAATGAAGGGCCTTCAGACATTAAGGGCAGACAAAGCCTCACCAAGGGGCTACACCCAAAATGGACAATGGTCACAAGTTCTTCAGACAAACATAAGTTTGATCTATTTGCAAAACAGGGGTTAATTCTCCAATTACAGCTTCAGGTAATGAAGACATACACCCCCAGTTCACTCCTCCTGCCCCAACTCACTTTTGTTTATACTTTTCAGAGCCTGAGGCAGTGGGTGTCCTTGGTTCTCAGGCTTACAAAGATTGATTTTTATGCCCAAAACACAAAGAGATCTTATTAACACTCTATATGGAATTCAGAGTTACCCACCAATGCAGTACAGGATCTGAAAAATATAAAAGCTAACATCTTAAGGTATGAAGATGTACACTAAGCAAGAAAATGAGCATCTGTTACCACCTCATCTGTCATTAAGTGGTTGTTTTGTCCTGTTGGTCCTGGAGGGAAAAACTCTATAACAAATCTGTATTAATTGAACACATTAAATTCTTAATTGGATATGAGTGCACATTAGAAGAGGCAAAGTGTACTAAAGAAAGCAAAAATAAAGAAAAAACATGAAGTAAATTCTGCTTCAAAACAATACTGAAGAAAGAACAAGACCCTAGCAGTTTCTTTTGCTGGTCAGTGAGAGGAGCCTGTGTATTATAGCTCACTTGTTACGAGCAAGGAAGTAACAGAACTGACTGTTACAGCCTCTGGGAGAAAGGGAGAGAACAAAATATGAGCCAGGCAGAATAGACGGGAATCCAAACCCTCCTTTGATGTAATATTTAGCATTAATCCTTTCAGTATAACAGAACTGAGTGTTACGGCCTCTGGGAGAAAGGGAGAGAACAAAACATGAACCAGCCAGAATGGACGGCAATGCCAACTTTCCTTTGATGTAATATTTAGTATCAGTCCTTTCAGTTTTGCTTGCTTGGAGAGAATCAGCAAACACACCATTAAGACTTAATGACAAGAAACCTGCACCTGCAATTAAAAAAAAAAAAGAGAGAAAAATAAATATGTAGGTTAAAATTGTTTATGTAAGTTGTGGTAAATTTGGGAGAAATAATAAGTATTTAACTTATAGATATAACATATATATATAAGTTTAATTTCTATGTATATAATATATAACTTTTGTAATATATTTTTAGATGCATAAATTGAAATTAGCCATTTTACCCTCTCTCCTTATTTAGTACATCCTTTTTAATCTGCATATTTTCTGAGCTTTTAAACCACAAATGCTCAATTCCTTGCATAGAAGTTAAAGTTATAATTCTAAGCAGATTTAAAGACATTTCCTTTGTGGATGAAGAAAAATCAGTATTAGTAGTTCATCTACAGTACAAATGCTTATTCAGATTTTATAATCTTCTCAGAGTTTTGTTGTCTATGCATATTTGAATGAGTAGATTACAAAATATAGAGAAGTAACTAAGAACGATTGGGAAACGTTGCCTCTAGCAACTCATACAATATCTGTTAAGAGAGATTTATATTCTGAAAGTCATGGGTGTTTAAAATTACTTTCCAGTCTCCATGGAAACTCTACTGAGTTAGTTATTGCAGTTGCAGCTTAGATATATAAACAAAAGCAAGAGTATGATGGCTAGAGGGAAAGTCTGTGTCTGAGGTTGTTAAAGGGCTTTTCATAGTGTATATACCATAGTGAACCAATCCTCTAATCCAGTGGGCTATTAAATATCCAAAACCTACTCTTTTTAAAACTTTAAATAGTTAATTAGGTGTCTTCAATTTGCTTTGCCAGAAGAGAAGAACTCTCAGGACTCATATTTTCAAGAAGTTTGGGATATGCTACAAGCTGTTTTATGAGACTATCTAAACTGTAATCTTTGAGCTAAAGCTGAATTTGTTTTATTCCCAGTTCTATTCTCTCTTTCCCAATAAAGTCATACAAGGAATTCTATTCAGAATTCACAAGAGCTGTCCTGTCAGCTTTAATTGAAGTATCTCAGGAGGAGGAAGGGAACTGTGGAAGAGAGTGATAAAACTGTGATTCTCTTTAAGATTCCAAAAAGTGATGCTGATCTACTCAGCATACAGGGACTCCAGACAGGGAAAGTGAATGGTCTGAAACCCTGTCTCCTTTTTGGAGAAGATGGCAAAATCCCAAATGAGCAGAAAGGAGGTTTTTAAAGAAGGCATGTGAAAAAAGAAATAAATAGGTCCTCTAAGTCAGCCAAGGAAAAGCAAAGATGTTTATTCAGAGTGGTACTTATGCTGAAGAGTTTTTGTTGTTTTCATTGTTGCTGTTCTTTCTGTTGTTTATTTTTTGTAGAGAAGGACTGGAATGCAATCAGACATCCTTCTGAACTTTCCTCAAGCCAGGTTCTGCAGTGGGTGAAGGGCAGAAACTCTTGCTGAGGGTTACAGTGTTTGCAGTGGAATGGGGATCACAGATCTGTGGGACATATTGCAGGAACGTGTGGGAAGCAGAAAATGCCATTAATCAGGGGGAGTTGAGTGAGAGCTGTGGAATGAGGCTGTTTGAGCACCCACTGTGACTGGGATGAAGCAGGCAGGCTCACACACTAAAATCACTGGGGAATGGTTTCTGTAAGCTTGTCTTTGTTTGGTATTTCTGTTATTGATATTTATTTAAATCATACATTCCCTCATGCTGATTTCCCTCCTTAGTCTCTACTGCATCACTTTAAAAATAATTTTTCACTGTTTTCTGACTATGTTCCATATCTTCCTTTTTTTTGTGTGTGTGTGTTTTTCTCCTGAGTCCAGAACACCAACATCTTTTTAGAAGCATCTTCCAAAAATGGAAGAATTATAGAATTTATCCCCTCCTCACTTAAGTGGTGAAATACTTTGTGGGAAGGGAAAAAGGAGGAAGGAAAAAGGTTTTTTCGTGGAAGAAAAATGCTGAAGACTGTGAACACACCATAAAGTAGATTTGTAAAACATATTTAAATCAGTCTTGAAATTTTTCTGTTTTCACTTAAAGTCTGCCAGAACCACTTGTGGACACGTGTCTTGCTGGAAAGTTTCTGACACAGATTTTATGTATTTCACTCAGTTTACTTTTCTAACTGCAAAGGTTATCTTGAAAACAATGCAACAAAAGACCAAACTAGAGTATTTCAATATTGATCTGGTATATTCATACCACAAAGCAGAAGCTGATAATAACAATCCTTTCTCCACAAAATTGTTTCCTGAGCACTGACAGCTAGCAGGCACTTTGAAAGCACACTCAGCTTCAAACAGCAGAGAACTGGGTTATCCCAGAAGTGCAGGAATGGCTTGGAGAAGCACAACTATCCCCACTTGTATGGGCAACTCCCTGCTGTAAGAACATTGTCCACTTCTCCCTGGGCAATAATAACCCATACTGCTCTGAAGGAGCAGTTTCAAGTACTAGTGTTCATCCCATGAGTTGCTGAAAGGTGATGAACACAAAGGCTTGTGCTAGATACTGTGTAGCTTAGTGCAGTTTATATTTCCATGAAGTGTGCAAAGTGAGGACAGCTGGACACTGTCTTCTCTAGCACATTGTCATAAACAGAGGAAATGCTAAAGCTTCCTCATCTGGGGCTACCTTATTCCCCAGGCACAGACAGAGTTTGCTATCTTCTCTTGCAGTTCAGCCAGACAGAAAGAGTTGAGATAGTGCATTGAAGTGTAAAGTTGCACTCTATGCACATGTCGGATTAAGATGCTGTTAGAGGACCCCACACATTCCTATCACAACTTTATTTCCTGCAGGTGATTTTTGCCTTTGTAAAGGCAAAAGTCTTCTGGTGTGCACCATTCTCACCAATATACATATATTGAAACCAGTTTATAGATTTATTTAATAAAGATGTTGGAGAAAATTAATAAAAATTAAGCTTTACAATCTGCAAGACCTGTCAAGGCAAATTAACATGTAAACTTATTCTTGTTTAGTACAATGTTCAAATAATTACCTTATTCTATGATGTATATACATGTATAGTATGTTTCTATACATTCTATGCCTATTCACCTTTTCAATAGTCAAGCAGAGTCGATACTGACCTCTTCTAGACTTGGACTGACTTGGACTAGGACTTTGATTTCAGTTTTGCAAAAAAACAATAATTTCTTAGCAGTAAAAGCCATAAGGATGTGAATGGCATGATAAAGTAACTATTTTGATATTTGAATAGATTCAAGTTTTTTATTAGGGATCACTCCTATTACTATTAACTAAAAACTGCCAGGAAAGTGGCACTACTTTCCTGTGTGATAATATTTCAACAGAAGGATAACATAAGAATCCTGGGAAGGGAAGAACTTAATAACAAAAATGTTTGGATTCACTTTTCAGCATTATTAAGTCAATCATTCAGCACAGATTTCATAACCTTAATTTTTAATTTATTGGTTTTTGGAGTTTTTTGTTTATGCTGAGGGCATTGTTGCACTTTCCAAAGCTGACTTAATTGAAAACTATTGATTCATTACATTGGTTGCTCTCCTTTTTTTATTTTTTCTTT
Source organism: Cossypha heuglini (assembly GCA_027576195.1). NCBI lineage: Eukaryota > Metazoa > Chordata > Aves > Passeriformes > Muscicapidae > Cossypha > Cossypha heuglini. The sequence goes on from JAODKT010001744.1 coordinate 17,921,461, forward strand.
TTCACAGTCATGGTGAGTTCCATACACATAAAAACCTGGTGTAGAGAGAGCTGAAGTCCTTCACATGTAAAAATCTGGTCTTAAATATCTTTTGCTTTTAATTTTTCAGCTACAACTAAGGCCATGAGACCTAAGGAATCAGCCAATCCTTCTTAATTGAGTGTCTGAAATATATGAATGGTTGGAGTATTACTTGTTTAATAATTAATATTAGTCAGTATTTTGGTATTTCATTTGATTGCCATTTCATGATTTATTATTTTTAATTGAATCCTGCATTCATAAAAAAACCTCAGGAAACCTAAGGAAATGAAAGCAGAGAATTTGTGTAAAGAGTGTGTACATACCTTACCATGATGTATGTAATTTGCTTCTGAGCCTAAGCAATGAATTCTGCTGGAAATGTCCTCTGGCTTTGTTTAGCATCTAAAGCAAGGGGGAAATGGGGCAGGCATAAGAGGAAACAAAAGCATGAAAAAATTGAGATTGACTCTGCTGTTGTATCAGGTGACTATTTTGTTGTGGTTTTTTTTTCTGATTAATTTCTGTTCACATAAAAGTGTAAACCATGATATTTGCTGGATGGAGATTATTTGGTTGGGCTCTGGCTTTTGGGAACATGGTTGTATAATAAAGAAGAAAAAGCCTGACTGCAAAATAAGAGGCCCAAATAAAATGTCTAAACAATGAGTGTGGGGGGTGGCATGTGTTTTAAGAGTGAAAATAGTGAGAACTGTACTTAGGAAGGGTAGGATAGGAAAAACATATTAAGAATTCCTCTTTTGAAGAAAGAGAATTAAGATATAAAGTTGCTCTGGTGGGCTGTCATCAGGGCAGCAGCACTGCCTGTTCTCATTCCACACACTCTCCATTTTGTGAAACTCCCACTTGCCCATGGATGTCTGACAAGCAGTACTCATGTTGTGCATTTGTGCACCTTTTGCTCACCGTGATGCAAAAGGGCAATTTTAAGCCAGAGCAAGCTGTCATATTTAGAAGCTGCAAGAGCTTTTCTGCTCAGTCAGGACAATGCCAGGACTGGCCAAGTTTCCTGGACTGGCAGCATGCTTGATGCCACCACCAGAATTTTAGACCTCCAGGGGATGAGGCTCAATAATAAGTCAAGGTGTAGATGAATTCCAGAAAAATTATAAGGAAAAATATAATGTTCAGAGGAAAAAAAACCCAGTCAAATATATATATGAAACTGTGGAGATGAAAGAGAAGTATAAAATAAAGTGGAGCTGAGCCTATTTTTCCAGACATTTATTCCTTTGCTCTTTGTATTAATTCATTGCAGCAGCAGTGAATATTCATTTTATTCATTTATTTAACCACAATATGCAATAATGTGTCTGTAACTTAGTGAACAGCTAGCAGATGTATTACAAGCTAGTAACGCAACAAACACTGGAGAGTGTGTTGAGCAAAGCACATCCAAACATTTGGTGTCTTACACACATTAAGGAGAGACACGGGGTTTTAAAGCATCTAGAGAAACTGCAACCAGCATGTTACTTTCCATAGTAATCAAAAGGATGTGGCCACATTCCTTCCACAAGATTAAGACTCAGGTAATTTGTAGAGCAGCATCGGTACTGTTCGATTTTTTTGGCTATACCTCACTGTTTTGAAAGAGTGTGATGTGAATGAGGCAAGGGATACATCCAGTGTTCTTCATTGTTTTTTTGAAATATGTATGACTGTTAAAGGAGTACTTGGAAAATTGGAACAGTGGAACACCATTATTCCCTATCTAGAATTGAAGAAATAATTTGGTTTCATCTCTTCAGCTTAAGTAACTCTGCTTTTGATATGCAACCTGTGCAGTATCACTTTTCCTTAATACATTTCAACATGATTTTTGATGTTTCTGATCTGTACTAAGTTATGAAAAAAAAAAAAAGTCTACGGAAGAATTGGTTAAGAAGCATGAAAAAAAATCTTTTACATAAAGTTTTACATAAAGTATATACACCATTGACAGATGTTCAAGGAGAGAAAGTGTTAATCTTCCGTGAGATAGATTTAATTAAAGTAATAGAAGCATATGAGAATGAGGGCTCTAAAATACAGTACTTATGCTTATATGTCAATATATAACAGGAAAAGTGGACAATTGAACTTTGGGACAATATGAGCTGCAAAGAGATTATAGCCTAATTGGTGACATTTTATCCATATGAATGATTTTTATGATGGATTTTCAAACTCTTTTGTAATAGCTTCAATAATTATCTGTCCTGAACCCAACACATACTGAAGAAAGACAAAAACAAAATGCTCTGATAATAATTTTAAGCTGTGCTCTGCCAGATATGTGCCCAATATTTTAAAGACAGGCAGGTCCCTGAACACAGGTAGGGTGTACATCCTATTAGACCAGCAGCTGGAATTATCACTGGGCTGGGAAAGTTCTGATTCTGTGGCCAAACTGGAAAAAAAAAAAAAAAAATTTAAATTTAGTCTGTCTGAGAATCTTTATAACTCCAAAAGTATATTGTTACCCAAGTAGGATCTGAAGGGAAGAAGGGAGAGAGGTTGATGTGAAATATCAGAGTGAAATAAATATTTTGTTCTCTCTTAAAACTGGAAACAGTTTTTGGTGAAAGGGATTGTATGGCTTGCAAAGGACTCCATTTTGTTTTGTTTCCATAAGCTGAGGTTCAGAAGTACTTTTTTTTTATTTTTAAATGTTTTCAGATCTTTACCTTGACAGCCAAAAATTTCCCCTTTAAAAAAAAAATGCATATAATATCACAATCTCAAGAGCAAATATTTAGAAGGAAATGCTGAGGTTTATGATATTTTTAAAGAGAAGGTGCAAAAATATAACCTTTAATATATTTCCTAGCAAGAAACATACCCTACCACAAACAAATCCATCTGTTCTCCCTGGAAATTACTAAAAAATGTACACCTTCAGAAAATATGATATCTACAATGACCTTAACAATGACTCTTAAGATTATGTTATCATTAGATATGATGATTTGAAACAACTTTATGCAGTTTTCAATAATTTCCTTCATTCAACAGGTCCAGTTGATTTTAATTTGGTGAGTTCTTTTGCTTTGCTTTCTTTCTGCTCCTTGCCTTGCTTGGAAAGCTTGGGCTTTTGGTGATGCCAAGGAATATAAAATAAATACACACAAAACAGTTTGGACCAGATAATTGATCTAAGCACCAGGCAGGCAGTCTGACTGCTTCTGGGATTCGATGTCACGTCCCTGTGTGATGCTGCACTGCACTGTATTATTTAGACATCCAGACTATCGAGGAGGTTCCCTGAATTAGTAACACATGATGCTGTACACATGCTCTCCATCTGTATTTTTCTGTTTATCAACCCTATAATAATGATCCTTTTTATGTTTTCCTATGTCCTCAAGTTTAATAGAATATGATGAGAAAAGCAGGTTGATTTAGTTACAGTTGCCCTTCTGCTGTTAATGCACTGCATTCAAGGTCTTCACAGATCTGACTGCCAGTTGTATTACGCTTCAAAAAATGCCATATAAAATGTCACTTCTCACAAAAATAAAACTTTGGAGCTGAGATGGTGGAAGACAAAATAAAGCTAAACATCTGCTTGTCTCAGGAGCTCTGTCCGTAGTTTTAAGTTTTATAATGGGACAGGGAGTAGCTGTTTCCATAAACAGCTTTTTAATCTATATTAATTAAATAGTTATTTGAAAGAAAATAATATAATGACCAAAATGTCTTTAGTGTTCACAAGTACTTCATGTACCTTGGAAACAAATCCTTTTTGAGGGTAAATGACATCCTTCTTCAATTTTGCTTTTCTGTTCTCAACTATTTTTTCTCACTTCAAAGGCTTAGTGGTATAGAGGAAACAAACAAATGCATTTAATCAGTAAATAAAGATTCAGTGTTGATAGTAAGACCTTTTTCTATAAACTTTGCATATATAGTTCCACGTTAAATCCATACAGCAGTTGGAAATAGGTCAACACTGAGCATCTTGTTGTTTGATGAAAGAATGCAAACCTGTTTCCAAGGTAACCAATCCCATCCACTACAAATCTCTGCCATGCTTCTACCTGTTTTGTGAAGCTGAATGCTTTTTTCATTTCCTGAGGTATAACTTGAACTTTAACAAACACATGTACGTACACACCACATGCTGCTTTGTTTCCACTGTGCTGAAGGAGACAACAAAAGTAAACAGGAGTTGGTTAATATTTAAGCTGTTAATGCAGGCGTTTCAGTAGTACATTCATAGAGCTTTTGTAAGTGGTGCCAAGCAGCCCTTGAACAAACAGCTTTTACAGGAATGGCAGATTAATTTTGGATGAATTTCTGGGTACCTGGGCATCAGGTCATTATTGTCTCCTTTGTTCTCTGTTCTCTACACAGGCTAGGAAGGATACTCTATTCTGTGGAGAATAATGAGGATGTGTCAATACAGGCAAATTATATTCAGTAACACCGTTTAGTGCATAAACTGCCGTGTCTCAATTGCTTTAGATAGTTGCTCCACACATCTGCATGTAAAGACAGAACCCTTATTTTAGCAAGTTTTCTTTGCACATTCCAAATGCATCTACACACATTAAAACATTTTCTGCAAAAGTTCAGAAAGATTATTTTTTGTCCTAAAGTTATGTTTTCTTTTTAGACACTGAGTCTTTGAGATGATTGGAACACAAAAATATGTGGCACTAGAACATAGAAGAGTACAGAGTAAAGGAGATGTGTCAGGCACTAAAAAACCTCTTCAAAAATATCTTTTATCTGGAAAAAACTGTGAACATGATACCTCACTGATGACATTCTGAATATTCCCACTATTTTAAAGAAAGCGTATTCAACTTTATTTTTCTTTTGCCTTATTTATTTACATATTGACCACAAGGACTGTTTAGACTTTCCTAAATAGATGAGGGAGTAAAGTAAAACAAAGTAATTGCTGCAAGACGAAAACTGCTCCTGCTCTGATCAATAGGAAATGTATCAATTCTACCCCTGATTTTTAATGGAGGACTTAATAATGATATAGAACATTGTTGGTCTACTAAACTATCAGTCTTATATAGTATTAATCAAAGAATATCTGTCTCCAGTTATTGCTAAAATGCTTCCCTGAAGCATGATACGCACTTTTGGTTTTGCTTTTGGAAATTTAATTTCTTATCTAAAATGTGACCAATTGTATCACCTAGATTAATAAGCTTAGACTCCCCGTGACAGAGTGTCTCAAATGAAGGAAACAGGCAATTCACTAAATTCAATTTTATAACTGCGTGAGTGAATACACTGTTCTTCCATGCCTTGGATTTAGTTTTTAACACCGAGGATTATCTTAAGCTTCAGTTTGAATTGTTCTGGTTCCAGCCAGGACAAGGGTAATTTTTTTTTGCAGTAGCCAGGAAGGGCATAGCTGAGATGTGGACTTTATTCTGTACAAACTGAGATTATTGCTGGGGGAGTCTCTTCTCTGGAGAATGGATTCCTTCTGGTCAAGAAAACATGGTGGAGGTAGTCAACCAGCACTGTTTATTGTTGGTTGAGGAGTTTTTTCCAAAGAATTTATTTTCTTTTCTTATATCCTCTGTCATTAATATTGCGCATTTTCTCATCTCATTTCTGTTTCCAGTAAATTGCTTATCTCACCCTGCAACCTTTGCCTTTTGTATCTCCAGCTCCACAGGAGAATCCATCCCCCTGCAGCAGGAAGCAGGAGGTGAAGGGATGCAAGAAAGTGGTCTGTGGGAATCTCACTGAGGGCTTAGTTTTCTATTGACAGAATTAGGAGCAGAAAGCAACTGCCATAAGTAAACATCAAGACCTGATATTGCTCTGAGCAACTCTGATGAAGGTGATCTTCAGAAGCATTTACCTCTGTAATGGAAGGTGTGCAGAGTTTCAGTGCGAGGTCCACAGTTTGAGGAGCAGTGTTCATGTTCATTTTATAAAAAATCATATTTCTCCAGCTCTTCTGTAAAATGTCTTTTTACAGAAACATATCTGCCTATATCATTAGGAATGCAAAATCCAACATTTTACATAGGCATATTTATTTAAAAACTGTTTATTTTGAAATTTTATTTAATTAAAGCTGTTCATATAGCCATGGCCTCTTTAGGTCTTTTATAATAGCCTTACACATTTTGGCTGCAGGACACATTGTGTTATTTCAAAAACTGCTTATTATCCTAGTCATACAGAAAAATGCACTTTATGTTCAGTAAATTCCTCTTTTAGAGAAGTTTTGCTGCTTACCAGTAAAGATTTCTGTTGGCAAGTACTAAGTCACCACTGGATGAGAGTTTTCTTTCACTTTTGATCTTGATTTATATTTCTAGTCCAAAGTTATTTTTTTTTCTCTCCTCATATCTAGCATCTTCAAATTCTTAAAAGTCTATTTACTCTCTGTAGGCATTTTATATTAATCAACGTTCATTTGTCTTTTGCTCTTCAGATCTGTGTAAATTTAAATGATTAAGCAATATAATATGCTGGGGTTTTAATAATAGAATAAATTTCTCTTAACTTTGAATCTCTCTTAATTTAGGTTTTAGTCCAAGCCTGTCACCAAGTCTCTATGATAATCAAATAAGAGAAAATGGAACCCCTGACTGGTTCACTATATAGTGATTGTACAGTGGATTGAACTGCTGTATTTGCTTTGACTGTAGGTTGAACTGTGCCTTTGCTTTCACTGAGGAAGGACTCAAAGCAACTGGATTACACTGGATGTCTAGGCTTTCAGATGCTGAAGTTAAAAATGCTGAATTCTAGCCTTGCCTTTTTTTGGATTTAAGATTGCTCACAGCTCCATGTAAAAAAAAACCCTGTAGATATTCAGGATGAAAATATCCATCTGAGGTGACTTATTTTTTTTTCAATCTGACTGGAGTTTTTTTAAGTGTCTTAGAGTATTCCTTACTGCTACTTCGTCTACCATAATTTCTAAATTCAGATTATAATCTAAGATTAGAATCCTTTATTATTTTTTTCCCAAGACTGTAATTATTTGTTCTATCTTGTTTCTGTCCTCTACAATCTCCTAATTTGTCTCAGGGCTGAGGCATTAAAATGTAGCAAAAGTCCAGAAAATGCTGAGTAGGATGAATAATCTTTGTTCTTTATAATATCTCTTAATTCTATCAGGCATCAGATTTGTTTCGTCACTTTATAACACACACTCACTTTTTGGTCAGTTCAGCCCATCTCCTTTTCTTTAGAAACATCATCTGGTCACTTGTCCCAAAGCTCATATTTATGCATTTTCTCTCTTTTTGCAGAAGATAGCACCTTGCACTCATGTTAAATTCTATCTCATTGATTTCAGGTTACTCCATCAGTCTAACAAAACCACATAGAATTCTCATCCTGTTCACTGAAATTCTTGCAGATACTTCCCTCCAGCATGGCCTCTACAGAATGAATCATTGTATTTCCTAATTTGTCATCCAGATCATTAATACAAGAGCAAATGGAATTGACACCCCATGTCCAGAGTGCCCTTTCTAGCTTCAGTGAAACATTCCTAACTAACCTGAGAGCAAGTTTTAAATTTTAAATGTAATTTAAATTTTTTAAATTTTCATTTTTTTCAGAATCTTCTCAGCATTTCTACTTTGCTGCTATACAGAAAATTATGTGTTAATCTTACTAAAATTAAGAGGAATGTCAGTCATTTCCTCCCCTGTACCTGCCAGGTTATTTTGGCTATCAGTGAAGACAACAAAATCAGCTTGGACTGTCTTTGTTATTACTGTAGCAATGTCAGTAACAATCTTCAGGTGATTTTTATTTCCAGGCATTAAATGGAGTTATTTGCCTGTAACTCCTCAGCTTCTGCTTTTAACTTTTTTATTTGTTTGTTTGTTTGTTTTTTAAATATGATTTCTATGTATTCCTGTGTTTAAATTCTTGGAGGCACACTCTAGGAGTGCTCAAAGGAAATAGCTAATAATTTACAGATCACTTCAACAAGTTCCTTAATGCCTTAAAAAGAATCATGCTCTCCCTTACAGTAAGGAATTTCTTCCTAATATCTAATGCAAACTCTCTTTTCTTCAGTTTGAAGCCATTCCCCTGTGTCCTACAGGGGACTACTACATGCTCTTGTAAAAAGTCCCTCTCCATCTTCCTTGTAAGTTCCTTTCAGGTGTTGGAAGGCCAGAATTAGGACATCCTGAAGCTGTCTCTTTTCCAGCTGTACAAACTCATCTCTCTCAGTCCTTCCTCATAGAAGACATGATCCATCCCTCTACACCAATTTGGTGCCCTCCCCTGGATTTGCTTCAGCATTTCCATGTCATTCCTGTGCTGAGGACCCCAGAGCTGGGATCTCAGCAGAGCAGAGCAGAGCAGAGGGGCAGAATCCCCTCCCTGGCCCTGCTGC
>JAODKT010001744.1:17929937-17948522 GCA_027576195.1 Cossypha heuglini
TCCTGGCCTGGATCAGCAATAGTGTGGGCAGCAGGAGCAGGGCAGGGATTGTCCCTCTGTCCTGGGCACTGCTGAGGCCACACCTTAAGAGATCAAAAAAGAAAACACAACCACCACTGTCATTTTACAACCTCCTTTCATCACTCCTTCTACCACTCCCGAGAACTGTGTGGAGGGACTCTTCAGTGAAATTCTTGTTTGTTGCAGGCAGTGGGACTTAAGCACAAGAATTCATTGGAGCTGCAGTTTTAGCTGATGCTCTTTTCCTGTTAAAATGTTTTATAATCTTCAGTTTATAACATTTTCCCTTTTGGAAAATCCACTGTCTCATTCTGGAGTCTGACCAAATTGAGCATCTCATCTTGCTTTATAGCTATTATTACTCTTTTTCAATCAGCTCCTATATTCTGCATTGAATTTCATTATCTATTGCTATGACTTCCAAAACAATCAAAGAAAATGTTCATCATAACTATATTTGGTATTTTTTAACTCCCCATATGGGAGACTTCCCTCTAGCAGGTACAATAAATTTGATGTGCATGCTGCTGAACACCAATGCCCATCAAACCTACTCTATCACTCCCCTAAACCGGACAGGGAGAGAAAAAATTAAAAAAGGGTCACAGGCTGAGATAAAGCCAGAAAGATATTACTTACTGGTTACCATCACAGACAAAACAGACTCGACTTGGGAAAATTAGCTTTGTTTGTTAACAATCAGATCAAAATAGGATAATGAGAATTAAAACCCAAATCTTAAAATATCAAAATCTTAAAATCACCCTTCCACCTTGTCCCCTACTTCCTGTGCTTAACTTTTTTCCCCACTTTCCTCTACCTCTTCCTCTCCAGTGTTGCTGGGGATTGGAGATGGAGATTATGGTTAGTTCACCACCCTTGTTTCTGTCACTGCATCTTCCTCAAGACAGGACTCCCTCACCTGCTCCATCACGGGATATCTCCCACAGAAGACAGTTCTCTGTGTACATCTCCAATGTGAGCCCTTCCCACTGACTGCAGTTCTTCACAAACTGTTCCAGCATGTGTCACTTCCACGAGTTGCAGTCCTTCAGGTGCAGCCTGCTCCAGCATGGGTCCCCCACAGGGTCACAGGTCCCTGCTGGGACATTTCTCCAGCCCAGGTTTCCTGTGGGGTCACAGCTGTCTCTCAGCCATCCCCCTGCTCTGGCCTGGGTCTCCTCCAGGGGCTGCAGGGGCACAGCTGTCTCACCACGGGCTGCACCAGGGGATGCAGGGGAGCCTCAGCTCTGGCCCCTGGAGCACCTCCTGTCCTTTCTTCTGCACTGACTTGGGTGTCTGCAGAGCTGTTCCTCTCGTATTCTCACCCCACTCTTTTCTGGTCACAATTTGTTTCTGCACAATAACTTTTGTTTTCCTCTCAGATACATGATCCCAGAGGCATTGCCTTGGCCTGGGGTTGGTCCATCCTGGAGTTGCCTGGCACTGGATCTTTCAGACACAGAAGAAGCTTCTGTCAGCTTCTCACAGTACCCACCCCTGTAGCCTCCCTGCTACCAAAACCTGGACATGCAAACCTAAAAGATACTTCTACTGAGGACCTTTAGCATAACTCTTCATTGCACAGGTTCCCAGTAGAGACTAAGCTGGTTGAAATGAAGGGATCAACATATTTTCTCTGGAACTTCTACTTCCTGTTACTTTCAGATATTCATCGCTGATCTATCTTATCTTCACAAACTGAATAAACTTCTTTTGCAATGAAAAGGATGCCATGAGTTTGGGTTGTCCTTCACTGGAAGTACTTTAAATTTTCTTCTTTCAAGAAGAATGTCACTTACCCATCCCATTGTGCATCTTCTTAATCTGTTCTTTCACTGTCTTTATCAGTCCTGTTTAAAATTATTTACTAGTTTATACAATACTTGATTTCAAACTATCACTTTCTTCTTTCATGTTATTCAGTCTGTCTTTCCTCAAAATATAATTGGAATTAGTGCACTTTTGCACAAGTTTAAAGATGAACTGCAGTCTGTAAAATATAAAAGACACATAATATAGTTTAAAAATTGTATGTATCTTATTTTCCAATACCTGCATTTTAACTGATGACTGATAACATTTTAAATGCCTATGGTTCCCTGAAAAATTTTGAAAGACTTGTATTTCCCTTGGTTAAATTGATTTCACCGGCAACATATCAAGGTGCTCTGCTCTAATGAGCTGCTGATGCTCTAGTTCTTCAGGAGAAAAGTGATATTGGCCCCTAGACCTCAGGACATCTTATTTTGATTTTAAAATGCAATTTCTGGAAATGATGAAGTTCACCCATGAATTTTGTTACTTGGACTGAAGCTGTTACTTTTTTTTCCTTCTTTATTAAAAAAAAAAAAAAAAAGATAACTTCCATGGTTCAATTTTATGTTTTATATTTTCAATCATATTACTTGGGTTGAGTTTTAAAATTTCTGTTTTGATTTTTACTTATTATGTTCTTTGTATTTTATATTGTCCTGTAGTTTGACAAAAAGCAAAATGAGAAGAAAAATTACACTGGTCATTTGCAGGCCTAGAAGGAGAGAAGCTTCCTATTTATGTGTATCAGAAGAACATTAACAGAAAAAAAACTAGGGGAGAAGACCCAGAGTTTTGATGGATTTTTATCATCTAATTCTGAATATACCTCTTGAGTACTTCTAGAATAATATTTTGAATATATTTATAAGCAGTTCAGCTAAATCCGAGGAGATTATAAAAATATTTATGACAATAGTAAAAGTTTCATTAGAATTATCTAACTAAAATCAGAGTTTATCCACCATCCTAGTCTTATACCTTGTAGGCAAAATGATTATTCACTTCTTCAACACTGTCACAGAGAAGTATGGAATTTTGCAAGAAATGGAGGAGATGATTTGTACATTTTGTAGAGTAAGGGTCTGATTGAGCACATATTCACTGGGAATATTCCATCAAGAGTATCTATTCAGACAAGAATTTCACATTTTTCCACTGTCATTAGTAGGGCATGAGAGTCCAGTAATAAAATAAGGAGTGCTGCTAACCCAAAGGCTGGTTCAGACACCACTTGACCTGGGAAAAAAGTTTTAAAACCTAAATAAATATTGAAGCTAAAGGAGATGTTTACCAGTTACCTCTGTTCTTAGATGAGGGAAGAGTGCCAAAGTATAGCCTCCCTGTGCTGTGTAAATACAGCCCAGCGAACTGTGTACGGAGGGAAGAACAGTTTCACAAAAGGAAAGAAGGAAACTTCATTCATGCTACTGCCCTTTCTTCTGCTTTCAGGAATGAAGGTGATTGAAGTTGTGTGTTCTTGTATTTTTTGTTTTGCTTTGTTTGAAAGAAAGCATTCTTCCTGCTACATAGCTGAGGAAAGGCTGAGAACTTTCCTCTCTCCTGCAATATCTGAGTTTCCGAGATAAAGCCTCTCTCTATCTCCTCACTCTTTCCATCAGTTAAGTTAGTTTATCTGAGCAATATCATGCATCCCTGTTTCAAATTACAGTTAGCACCAAAACCAGTTTAGAATGCTTCCCTTAGGAAATAAGTGCACATTACCAGCACCTGTTAAGTTTCTAAATCACTGACCACTGCCAGCTGAATCTGAGAGTGAGGTAGTGATTTATTAAATGTATTAGTTATAAACCATGCAAAAATGACGAATTTGTAGAAGAGACCATTAACACTGTCTTTAAACACACAAACAAACAAATTAAAAAAAACCCCACAACATGCCGTTTGAGCACATTTCTTGTTAGACACCGAAGGATTTATATGAAGAAAATCCAAAGCTTAACTCTTGGAAAGCTTTCATTCAATTTTCCCACTTTACTGGACACCAGGAATTCTACTCATGTTTTTTGGCAGAGACAGATTAAGCTTTTTTTAAACTTTGGCATTTATATTTTTTTAATATACTGTGAGCTCAGTCTGCAGCATTGCAAGTCAGGAAGTTCGGCAGTCAAACACACAAAGACACAAGAGCTTAAGGAAGTTATTCGCTTTCGTACTTACATATTACTTTATTTTTATTTTATTCCACAGTGATACCTGAATATGTATTTGTAAAGTTTCTGAAGGATACTCAAAACCAAACCGATATTATAAAATTCTTTCCCAAATGGAGCCCCCAGTTTTCTCATTTCAGCTTGATCTAAGCAAGTTCCAGTTGATAATAAACATTTTGTTACAGAAGAGTTTCTAGGTTTTGGACCTATAGACATCTCAGGTAAAATCAATATTAATCTGCTTAAAAGCGAAGCTGATGATTTCTAATGGGCACTTTTTAATGAAAACTTGAGATGTTCCTTCGTGTTTGGATTATATGTCCTAAGAAAGCAGAAGAACAAAACTATGACTTGGTGTTTTTAACAGTGAAATTTTACACATTTACATTTAGTGATTTGTATTTCTTGAGTTCATAATAATATCCATATAATATATATTAAATGAGTTCTTCAGCAAAATCCTAATGGGAACTGTGTAATATCATTTGATATCCTTTGATCCCTTCTAGTTGGGACAAGGACTATTACAGAATTGCAAACATGACAGTATGGTCATTTGAGCCACCCACTTTTTTTCAAAAATGGCTTTTATTCTTTTCAATTGCTAATTTAATCACAGAATGGTTGAAGCTGAAAGGGTCTTCTGTGGGCCATATAGTCTAATTCTCCTGCTCAGGCAGTGCCAGCTATAGCAGGTTGCCTAGATTACGTCCTGATGACTTTTGAAGATTTACAAGGATAGAGACTCCACAGAACAACCTGTGCCAGTGTTCAGTCATCTTCACAGTACAAGTTTTGCAATGTTCAGAGGGAACGTCCTGTAGTTTAGTCTGTGCCTGTTGCCTCTGATTCTGTTCCACTTGAAAATCTTTCATTGCTTTCATTATGTTGAATCAATAGCAGTATCCTTCTTGGAAAGAAACTGGCTTACAGCTACAGGGAAAACTGATTTGAGGATATATCCTCTCCACTAGAAGAAATTTTTTTTCTGTGATACAAAAAATAGGATAAGAAAGCAACTTGAGCAATGAGTCCATTACTGAACTCCTTGTCCACATGAGAATAGAATCGACACAATTCTCTCACAACTGTTGTGAGAAAAAGAGATTTAAAAAAGAAACAGACCTTTTCTCAAAATCAAGTTTGTTCATGAAAAGGAAGCAATAAAAATACATTAAAAGGACATTGTACTACTTGAGCTACTTGAAAATCTAGAGCTTCCTTCTTTTTCTTAGTTTTTGGCAAGGTTGATTGCTTGATGAAAAAGCTTGCTTCTTTTTGCCAGTGAGTAACTGACAGTGGTCCTTCTGGCAAATTCTTACAGGCAGTGGAGTAAGGAATGTGTTAGTGCTTTGCCAAATTGGTCAGAGGGGAAAGGAGCACTGGGTAGGGATGAGTGGTAACAAAAGAACATTCATTTGGCCTTGTTGGATATTTGATAAGAGCAAAGAGTGGATTTAAACATTCACACTGAAAAATTTTGTTGTGCTTTTCCATTGAGGCAGTCAATTACTTAAGTATACTGTCTGTACTGAATGCATGTTTTCCTGCTTGGCTTCAACTGAAGACACTTTTTCGATATTCTGCCTTACTATGGCATCTCAAGACTCTGTTTAGATAATTTGTAAATACCTCATACAGAAATTCTTCTAGATTTTGGGGCAAATTATATCAGTAGAGTAACTTTGCTCCAGACCTTTTTTCCAAGAAATACATAAAATTATTAGAGGAAAAAAAAAGTCAGCATAAGTTAGCAGTCCCACACAGAGAAACCGAACCACATAGTGAGAAGCCTAATGATACAGTTCTTTATTTAAAGGAATCAGAAGTGGTTTATTTACTCTAAACTAACTGTTATAGGCCTGTTTCAAGAGCTCAGTAACTTCTTCCTAGATATCTGCAGTGTTCCTGTTACCTGGTTTCATAACAATATAAACACATACTTTTCATCTTTTTGCCCTTGACACAGAGTCTTAGTATACAGAGATATTGTCATGTGAGATATTTGGTTGTTCTAAGACCATGAGAGGAATAAAAAATTATTTCAGGAATAAAAATTACTTTTTTCCTAGATCCTAATTTAATGTGTGTTTTGTTCATACAATTTTTTTGCACTCCTTTTTTATTACATAATGATAATCAAGTATTTTGACAAGTTGAGCATAACTGGAATTTATCATTTTCCTCCTATTGTGCCCTGAAAGTTTCTACTTTCTCTTTTCAAGAGATTAGGCAGTTTTCACAGCCTAAGGCTAGTGCTACTTTTATAAAGCAGTATATCCTTGTCATTTGGACACAGTCTCTGTATGGGTAAGGCTACTAACAGGTACAAGGAAATTTTCTTTACTAGGAGAATAAACTTGGAGAGATTCCTAGCATAGAAAAACTGAGTATTATGAGTGGGACCATAAAGACACTTGCTGAGAAACTTGCTGCAGCTGAGTGATTTTCCCAGATGCTCATTCTAAAAAAATCTGATCAAGAGTATTTTGGTTTACCTGTGATCGTGGAGAGATGTGCATAAATTTCTACATGTTGAACAAAAATATCTTTCATAATTTCATTTTTTCAACAGTAAGAAATATGAACACTTGACAAAGATAGCCTTTTAAGTCACAATATATGTGATTTTCTCAGTAAGATATAAAAAGAAAAGTTGTAAGAAAATGGATGCTATTTCTGTGCTGAATAAGAACTAACATGGCTATAATTAATAGAAACTATCAATATTGACTAAATATATCAGTTTTAGGTCATTAGTTAAGTCTTTAAGTATGAACATCCTCGTTTTCAGAAAAAGAACTTGATTTTTACCACTGAGGATTTTTTTGAAATCGTAGTTGTAAGAGAAACTGAAAATCTTGGTTCTGCAATTCTATTGCTGCAAACTTCAAGCCTGCAGCAGGCTGAAGAGCAAAAAGTTGGTCAGAAAATGGGATGATGTCCAGGGTCTGAATCTTACAGTAGATCGTAGAATCATAAAATGGTTTGGGTTGGAGGATCACCTACTTCTAAACCCCTTGCCATGGTCAAGGCCACTTTTTACCAGACCAGATTGCTCAGAGCTCTATCCAATCTGGCTTTAAACACTTCCAGGGATGGCATCTAGAACTTTTCTAGGTAACCTGTTCTAGTGCCTCAGCATCCTCACAATAAAGACATCTTCCCAATACCTAGTCTAAACCTACTTTTTTTTTTTCTTTTGAAGCCATTTCCCCTTGTCCTGTCACTACATTTGCTTGTAAAAAATCTCTTTCTGTCTTCCTTGATGGTTCCCTTCAGGTATTGGGAACTGACAATTAGATCACCCCAAAGTCTTCTCTTTTTCAGGCTAAATTATCCCAACTCTCTCAGTCTTTCCTCATACAAGAGGTGTTTCATCCCTTTGATCATGCTTGTGGATCATGCTTGTGGCCTCCCCGGACTTGCTCCAGCAGTTCCATGTCCTCCCTTTGCTAGTGATCCCAGAGCTGGATGCAGTGCTCCAGGTGGGATCTCACCAGAGCAGAGCAGAGCAGAGGGGCAGAATCCCCTCTCTGCTGCCCACTCTGCTCTGGATGCAGCCCAGCACACGTTTGGCTCTCTGGGCTGGCAGTGCCCATGGCTGGGGAATGTCCATCCTCTCACCCACCAGCACCCCCAAGTCCTTCTGGGCAGGGCTGCTCTGATCTGTCCATCCCCAGCCTGTGCTGATAGTGGGGGCTTGCCCCAATCCAGGTGCAGCACTTTGTGCTTGGTCTTGTTTAACTACATGGGGCTGCTTCTCCAGCTTGCCCAGGTCTCTCTGGAAGACATCCCATCCTTCAGATGTGTCAACAGCACCACTCAGCTTGGGGTCACCTGCAAATCTGCTGAGGGTGCACTTGATCTGTGACTGTTTACGTCACTGATGAAGATATTAAATAACTCTGGTCACAATACAGATCCCTGAGGGCACCACTTGTCACTGAAGTCCATTGGGACACGGAGTCTTTGACCACCACCTGGATGGTCTGGATGAGACCATCCAACCAATTTCTTATCCATCTAACAGTCTGCTCCTCAAATCCATCCAATTTAGAGAGGCATATTTTTTTATTAGCCGATATTCTTCACAGAAAAATATGAACAGATTAAATGCATTGATAAATGCATTTGATTTTGACTGAGACTAGACAAAATGGACATACGTTGTACGTACATTCTTGGCACAATGTTAAACCTTTGAGATGACTGATTTCAAAGGCTTTTTCCAAGGGATATCAAAAAACATTGATGTATGATGGCACGGGCAGGGCAACAATACCTGGAATAGTGTGTATTGCTCACCTTTCTGAGAAATGCTTGTTAGGTCTGCAAAACTTCATGATTTAACAAAGATAATTTGACCAAAATGCTGGAAGAATTTTTTATACCAATTATGACAGACTTGACATTGGTGCTACACCTCTTGTCATCAGTTTTGCCTTCTCAGGTTTCTCTGTGTAGCAATGTTATAACCTAAACAGAAATATCCTAAACAAATAATTTTGGAAAAAGTCCACATATGTTATATCAAAATATTAATTTCAAAACATCTTAGCCCTCCTACAGACAATCTTTTTTATTTATGCATTTGTCTGTTCCCTAAAGTAGGGAAGGAAGGAAACAGTCATGGCTGAGTACAAACCTGCTCCTCAGACTGAGGAATAGGAAAGACATGCACAGCCAGTGGAGCAGGGAGAGGTGCCCAGGGCAGAGTAGAGGCATGTGGTTCAGGTGTGTAGGGAGGGAACAAGGAAAGATGAGCTGCAGCTGGAGCAGAACTTGGAAAAAGATGTGGGAATAACAAGGGATTTTATGCGTGCATAGATCAGAAAAGAAAGGCCAAGGAGATTGTATTCCCTCTGATAAACAGGAAGATAACTGGTTACATATATGGAAGGGGCTGAGACAGGCAGAGAGCTCTTCCCCTCAGTACTGGCAGTCAGGCTTCCCATGTCTCTCAAGTCCCTGAACTGGGGGAGTGAAGTCCCTCTCACTCCAAGCAAAAGACAGCTTTGGTTCCAGCTGATAAAACTGAATTACTACAAGGACAGAGGCCCTACATCCCAGAGTTTTGAAGCAACTCTGATGATCTAATTCATGTTGTTGCCAAGCCACTCTCCATCATACTTGAAAAGTTACAGTACACAAGGGATGTCCCTGGGACCAGAAAAGGGGAAAAAAATCTTATGAAAATTAAGAATGGCAAATACAGGGAACTACAGAGCAGTGAGCCTCAACTCTGTGCCTGGGAAGATCACAAAGCAGATCCTCATGGAAGCAATGTTATGGAACATACAGAACAATGCAGAGGTCTGAGACAGCCAACATTACTTCACTAAGGGAAAACTGTGCCTGAAAAGTTTGGACCTTCTATGATGGAGTGACTTCAATGGTCAGCAAGTGAAGACTGACAGATGTCATCTATGTAGCCTTCCTTAAGTCCTTTGACACAGTCACACACAACATCCTGATCTCCAAACTAGAGAGATATGGGTCTGAAGGGTGACTTCCTTCATGGTTAAGGAATTGGCTGGTTGGACAGAGCCAGAGTAACAGTCTATGGCTCTATGTCTGGGTGGTGGCTGTAGGTGGGTGGTATCCCTCAGGACTATCTTGGGACCAGGACCCTTTCATGTCTTTATCAATGACACAGACAGCAGGATCAAGTGCACCCTCAGAAACTTTGCAGGTGACAGAAGCTGAACAGTGCAGGTGACATAGAAGGACATCCAAGTTGCCATCCAAGAGAAATGGACCCACAAGAACCTTATAAAGCTCAACAAGGCCAAATGCAAATTGCTTCACCTGTGTCAGGTCAATCCCAGATTTGAGTAGAGAGTGGAGAATAGCTGATTGAGAGCAGCCCTGAGAAGGACATTGGGGTTCTTGTGGCTGAAAAGCTGGACATGACCCAGAAATATGATCTGCAGTCCAGAAAGCCAATTGTATCCTGGGCTGCAGCCAGAGCAATGCGGCCAGCAGGGCAAGGGAGAGGATTCTGCCCCTCTGCTCTGCTCTGGTGAGACCCCACTTTGAATGTTGAATCCACCTCCTCATAAGGAGGTGGAGCTCTCAACATAAGGAAGCCATGGGCCTGTTGGAACAGCCCAGAGGAGGACCAAAAAGATTTTCAGGGGCTGAAGCATCTCTCCTATGAGGACAGTCTGAGAGCTGGGCTTGTTGATCCTCAAGAAGAGAAGGCTCCAGTGAGACCTTTCAGCAATCTTCCTATACATAAAGAAGGCTTATAAAGAAACAAGAGAGCAACATTTTGCATGGACATATAGTGACTAGACAAGGGGAAATGAATCTTGAATAAAAGAGGGAAGATTTAGATATTAGGTGGAAATACTTTACCATGAACATGGTGAGACATTGGAACAGGTTGCTCAGGGAGGTTGTGGATGTCCTGTTCCTGGAAATGCTGCATCAGGTTTTGGGCAACCTGATGCAGTGAAAGATGTTCCTGCCCATGGCAGAGGAGTTGGAGCTAGAAGATTTTAAGGTCCTTTCCAACCCAAATCATTCTATCATATGATTATTTGCATAATTAGTAGAAAAATTTGTATCATCCAAACAGAAAAACATGGAGAGCTGACCAAATCCTTCATTTTTTTTACAAAAATCAAATACCAAGGTTTACAGCATGCACGGGGGATGGTACAAGTGGTATTGTAATTGTGATGATCTAAAGACCTAAGTAGAGAGACATTGATATGCAAAGGTGTTAATTTTACTGAGTCACTCAGTATGTTTTAAAATACAGAGAAGACTTCGGATTGGCTTGAATAGTCTGAAGTCAAGCCACAGTAAGGTAGGATACAAACTGATATGTTTAAAAAGCACAATATTGTTACAAATATTTTTATAGGGAAGGGTTGTTGAGCTGAAAAAACCCAAAACATACTTGGTCTGCTTGCGCAACAATTTAATCAAAAGGATGTTCTCCCGCTGCATATTTGGTTTTTTGCTGTAAAGCACACTAAAAGTGTTCTGGCACTGAAAAAGTTCCTGCAGGATGTGTTTTGCTGTGTTTCTCTGACCTCGCAGTTACCTATGAGAAATGGCTGGAGAAGAACCTTATGAATTGTTCAAGCTCTCCTTCCTAACTTCTTCAGAGATCATCATGTTTCTGCTGTCCATGGATTCAAAGACAAATAAACATCCTTTTGAATTAATCTACAGTTAATTGCAAACTTCTACCTTCAGTGTTTTGGGTTTTTGTAAGACCTACTTGGCTATGGGAGGGTTAAAAACATCTCTATTATGTATATTTGACAGAAAACCTTGATTTATTCAATTATGTACCCAAGTAGGCATCTACACTTTTTGAATGGCAATTGGTATCAGATTTAATGGGAAAATTGCATGTTGAGCATGAAAAAAGGTATTCATTCCATGTGAAATGCTAAAGTCTGGAAAAAAAAAAGTTAAATAATCTTATTTTTGAGGCCTACAAATTTGTAAGTCTTACATGCTTTTCTTGGACAAACTTATTGGGTTTTTTTGCTTCCATCTGCTACTTTTTTTTTTTTCTTTTTTTTTTTTTTGCTATTTACATCAGTAACCATCAGTTACAACAAGCTTAATTAAGACTTGTGGCTTGTGCTCATGGGCCCTAAACTGGACATAATTCTGGCTTGCAGCTAAGACACATAAAACCCTAGAACAGTCTTTCATCCAAGTACCAGGCAGCTACATTCTACTCAGTTAATCATTCCTGTAAAACAACACTGTAAAACAACAGATTAATTTTTTTTTTTTACTTTCAGAAACTTGAAAAATAGCTGACAGTTTTCAGAATGACTATGGCATGCATCTGTCATTTTTCATTACTGAAAGTAGATGCAAACGTAGTACTTATTTGTTATAGGTACATAGGACATTATCAATTCACAGGACACAAAATTTCCAATTTCCATACTGTGTGCTTTTTCTCAAGTCTTGCTTATACCTCAAGGCTGATTTTATTTATACTTTTCTGTGCCAGAGAGACTGGAACTGAGCATCTTGTTCCAAGCAAGCTTCTGCAAAAGAAGTTTATGCAGTGGAATTACTGGGCTTTTACACTGTAAATATCTCTGTTTAGACAAGATGGAGCCTATTCTATGTATTTAAAGACAGAAGACAGAGAAACGGCCAAAACAAATACTCCCCCCACCTCCAAATATGAAGACTTGACTTCCAAGAAAATGCAAGGAGTTTTTTATGTAAGGATTTCTTTTGGGAATAGTTTGGATTTATGACATTTGGTTTGGTGAGAAAAAATAGTATCTTCTATTTAATTTCTATTGTGACCTCTGCTTTGAGCACATTTTTGTATGTGAAGAAACTGCATCAAAGATACATGAGGTACTCTCCTACAAAAATGAAAAAATAAATAAACCAACAGAAACACTCAAAAGCACACTGCTGACAAACCCATGAAATTGGCTAGTGACCTTGGGCAAGAGGATTTTTTCAGTATTCTCAGCTGTGCTATGCATGCAGCAAGCATCAGTTATTTAACTGTTGCAGCATATTGAACACTGGTTTTTGTTAGGCACCTTACAATGGCACTTGAGATTTTTCCTAAGTGATTGTAATTCATTTAGACTTCATTAGAGAAGATTAGTAGTAGAGATTATCTCTTCTAATGTGCATGTTTTAAATTTATAAACACTAAATTTTAGTAACTGTGACTCTGTCCATTCATTTTGATTCGTTCACTCATGCAGAAATCTCTCAGTCATTTTCCATCCTGGCTATCTAACGGATTTTCCATGCATTCTTATTTTATGTCATTTTTCACAATGTTATTTTTACTGTTTCAGAGCAAAATTGGAAACATTGCTGCTCTTTTTTCACGAAATTAAATGCTGATTTTCTTTTTGTCTTGTGTTTCCTATCCAGCTTTTATTTGATAATGGCATTTTAGGGCTTGTACTTTACTGATTTGTTTGGGTTTGCTGCACAAACATCTGCAATAGCCTGAGATGTTAGTTCCCTGCATCACCTATCTTTAGCTGCTCTTCCTTTATATTGTTATTATATAATTGTTATACACAATTCAGCAGGACAGCACAGCAGCTCAACCAGCTCATACCCCGGATTTATAGTTAATCCTCAGTTAGGTTTATATATTGCTGTGGGTGAAAATATCTGAGAAAATATCTGTTATGTTTAGTCTCTTACACTAAACCTCTGGCAGAAAAAATAGCAAGGTGATTGGGGTTTCATGTGTCCAAATCCTTGAACTTCTTTTAAAAGTTTCAAAATTTTAACAGTCCAAAGGAACTGTGTCAACCAAATGATTCACAACTAATAGGAAAGCAATTACTGAACTTTATGTATTTCTTTAGAGTACTTCAACTGCATATGAATTTTCCATTATGGTTTTTGTTCAAAAGAAATCTTATTCTGTTTGACCCTGTAGAATCAGACATAGCATCCTTGAAAGTACAATAAATATCAAGAGTTTACCTTCTGCTTTTATTTTCTTATCAACACTTTAGAATGCTATGAATTGGGTGTGTGTATGTGTATTTTATGATGCCCACATAAGCACCCTATATAGCTTATATTCAGCCTTTAGCACAGCTGTTTCTTTCTGATGCAGAGATTTGTTCCCTATTCAGGTATAATAATGATTTCATTTACAAATACTCATTAAGTGTCCTGTTTCCATGAGCACAATAGAAGCCAACAAGCGCCAGAATTCTTCATGTGCATCAGTACATGAAATTTCCCTATCTTTCTCCTGCATCTATATCTGGTTCTGTTTACCTCTCTTGCTCCTATTTGTCCCCAAAAATGAGACAGCTACAGACCAATACTATATAGTATTTCTGTGTTCTTTGCTCTAACCTGTAGTCTGGCTTAGTCCTTGGTCTTTTCTTCAGTGTTTGCAGCTCTCTTTGTTATTGTCAAGTCTGATGGAGTGTGTGACATATCATTATGTTAATCACTGCACATTACTATAAAAAAATTAAAAGTAAAAATTCCTGCCTAAAGGAGTCTGAGTAAAGAATGAACACAAGCATACACACAGGCTGCCAGTAAAACAGCAAGAATTAGTGTAATAAATTCAGTCCTAACACGCCAATTGGCTATTCATTGAAGAGGGACATGACTACACAGGTTATCTACCAGCAGAGATTTAAAGAAGGATAATATAATGCTGCTTTTTTTTACAAAAGACAGACTGGGAGAATGTGTGGAGGTTACTATTAGAATAATGAAACATGTTGCAATCCAGGCTTTGACTCAAGTCAGAGGTGGGGTTTGATGGCATCTTTACATATAAGAAATGTGAGGGGTTTTGTACAGAAACATTCCAACCAGTAGCAGTTATCTGTGATTTCAGAAAAAGAACAAAATCTTTCTTCCATCTGTTTTGTTTTGTACTTAAAGACTGAGCCAGATCATGTCAAGATTATTTTAAGGTCAAATATGTGGATGTTTCATGTCTGAATATCACATACTATGCTGAAAATCATCAGGAAGCCACAAAAATGAGAGGCTTGCAGTTCTTCTCATGACCTGTGGGCACGATAAAAAGGAGGGATGATTTACTGTTTGAATCCATTTAATGCATCTGTGAGAGGTCATGCAGAGCATAGCTCTAACCATTATATGATCTTCTAACTGATAGTCCAAAGATAGATTCATAAATCTGTATTGAGACACTTGAAGAATCAAGCTAGTTTAGCAGAACTCAGCACACAAATTCACAGCTTGGGATGGCATTACTCCAAATTTTAGGTGTTGTTTCTCTGAAAATGTAATCAACTTTGAAGTATTGCAGCACAATATAGATTGCAACCTAACCAAATCCTGTTAGAACACTACAGTTAATATTTGTCAGTAATTTATATGGTAATACTTCAGACTACAAAAAAACCCCCAACTTATTTTCCTCTTGTCCTAAGTAGGAGAATGAAGAGTTATGATGTGTCTGTTTTTTCTTTGACCTCTCTGATCAAAGGTGTTAGGCTCCTGCTCCTCACAATGAAGCCTAGGGACTACCTGTGCCACCTTACTCCCTGCCATGAATTTGCAGGAAGCAGTTACATACAGGATTGCATTCAGAATACCTGTTATGTACAGGATTAGAGCCCAGGCGTCCTGATGCTTACAAACTGACACTTAACAGAGAGAGCAACACTGACTGTTTTACCATTAATCTTTTAGCTAAAGATCTGCACACAAGGAATGAGTGTGCAGCATACCTGAGGTATAATTTGGGAGAAAAGCTGTTTGTACCATCTTTCAGGATCAGGATAGAGAGCATTGTCCTCAGTTTCCTTTTACGCTGGTGTAGTGCATGGTCTCTCTTCTCTCAGCTTTTTAGCCTTTATACCTGCATTGAAAAGTATTACGTATTCTTTTTAAAACCCTGAACAAAGGTGAGGGATAGAGGCCTGTAGAGATCAAATGTGCATTACCTATTGTTTCTCTGCATGAGGCTTTTATAACATAAGTCATTTATTTGATTGCTAGGTATGCTTAAAGTGGTTGGCTGGAAAGCTTTGAACTTCAGTGAAGTAAAAGAAGCAAGCTGTTCATTTAATCAGCACATTTAATTCATCCTGCTTTGCATGCTGTGCCACACTGTCTTCTTTCCATATAAGGATTCTGTGGTATCTTCCTGCAGCACCCCTGCCTCTCTTCTGCAAGCAGCCAAAGATGGCTTTGTGCATATTGCTTATATATATGCTATAGGCCCAACTTCTTTTTGGTGTGAAATGTAGCAGCTACCTCCTTCTTGCATATCTCTTCTTTTCAGGTGAGTTGTTTATATTAAAGGTTGCTTCTTTTTTTTTTTTTTTTCTCTTCACACTGACTGAGAGCATGTTCTTAATTTATCTTGCTTTTAAATATTTATCTTTGCACTATGTGCCTAAGTGGGAAGTGAATCAGCAAACTGAGTTTTAGTTACACTAAGAATTTATAACCTTTTTAGGTGTCCTCTACCTTTAGATATTTCATTTTGTTTATTACGGGTAATTAATCAGATTTCTCTTTAAGCAGCCATTGTTTAGAGTGCAATGAGGATATTTTAATGCTATGCAAAAATTTTAAAAAAACCTTCAAAGAAAAACTGAGGAGAGGGAGGAAAGATTTTCTAATTTAGAGATCATATTATATTAAGAAAAAAAATTAGCATATTTGTTTCATGATGTAGTAAGATTAAGGCTATCTATTTTTTCTCTCAGACTCACTCAGTCACATGTGATACATAAATATATTACATGTAATTTTCAAAGAATTAATAGAACCTCTTCTGTCACTTTCAGTAGTCTTTATTTTTTTTATGTGGTCTACCTTCATATTCAAAATTGTTTAAGTGCAGTGAGGCACTTCAGAGCCTTCAGAGATCATCTACCACAAATGTTAGAAAAGGTACTTGATTATCACTTAGTATCTGTTCATGCATACCCCTTTTTTCTCAACTGAATGGCTTTCACATAACTCATAATTTCCTTCAGTCACATCCTCTTTTCCATTCTGTCCTTCCCCTGCCAGATGCCCAGAGAAAGAAGTTAAAATTTATTTATTGAATTATTGATCTATTCAGCACTGCTGTGAGAAATGGGAAAGGAGGATACGGATTTAAACTTTGTTGTCCAAATTACCTTCTCTTTTTCCAAGTGGAAGACTGAAGCTGTCAAAGCTCACCTGGGGGTCAGAGGGCTGCCATGAGAAGCACTAGGTCCATGAGGCTAGCCCTGTTTCTGTGAATGTACTCTGCACGTCCCCCACGGGCTCTGCGGCTCTCCAGAAAAGAGAGTAGTCCAATTGCATTCCAGTTGAAGTAGTAGTTCAGTTGCATTCTTCTTTCCCTGCCAAACCTCCCACATCTGTGCTTCAGGTTGGCCTTCAATTGCATCTATTCATTTATATGGACTGTCTGTCTGAGAAAGGTAGTCATCATTTGTGTCTTTGAGCACAAGCCTTAATGAGACCGTACACTCTGCTTGAAATTTCTTCTCTTTTTTGGTTGTCTTGGGTTTTTGTTTTTTTTTTTTTTTTGGTTAAAAAAGCACCATTGATCTCCTCTTCACCCCTTGGTGTGTCCCACTGGTAATTCCCCAGTCACACAATCCATTGTACAAAAGCCTACTCATAGAGGGCACCTTGTGTCTGTGAGCAGAGCTATCAACTAAGTCCTTGTTTTAGAGGACAGTCTGGAGGTGACCAAATTGGAGGTGACCTGGTCAAATCTTGAAATCTACCCTCACACCGCAGTAAAATTTGGCAGAGCCAGGAACTACTTCCACTTCAGTCAGTGTCTGTGGTCTTTGATTCCCATGCTTACAGGGTTAAATGACTTCACAGCAGCACACATTGTTAAGAAGACAGTGAGGGCTAGCTGAAGTTTCTCAGGTGTAAGTGTTTTATACACAGTGATTTCTTATTCTAATCCCAGCAGATGCTGTTTATACATACAAAGACATGTATAAATGAAGCCAGGTTTGCTGTAACCTCCCATTCATCTGTGAACAACAGAGACCTCACTTTCAAATGTTGCTATGCAGATTTTAGCTTCATTGAAATACAGGAATTTTTCTAGATTAAATCAGCCGCAGCCTCCCCTTGTTGGTTAATACCATCAGGTTTTTCAGATTTTTTGCTCTTCCCTTTCCATCTTTCTTAGCTCTGCTGGTCAGTGTAGGAAAACAAAGGGTTATTCCCCCAGACACACAGTGTGGTTGAGGCACAATTTTGGGCGAAGGGATCAAGTGATGGAAGGAGGCTGGATGACAGGAGGTGCTAACCCTTCCACAGTTCTGCCATGCACACAGAGGGGCACTCAGCTGACCTCTGTGGAGTGTGCCACAAGCCAAGCCCTGCATTTTTCCTTCTTTCTCTTCTCCATGCCTTATAAAGACCTGGTTACCAACTCATTTATTCACAATTACTTGTTTGAAATTGCAGACTTTCATTTCTGGCCATGTATAGGAAATGTTTTATTCTTTTAATCTTTCAGTAAGTTGCCTCACTCTGCTCCACAATACAGAGCAATTCTGATGAACTTTTGATTTTTCTGATGCTTGTCTTTTTAATCTTTCCATGCAAAGATTACTGTCTACTCAAACACCTGTTTAATGAACATGGTTGTGTCCTCCAAGAGGGGTGTTACTCACTGAAGTCAGTGACAAAGTGCCAATAAAACAACATTAAACTGTTCTTCTTTCTTTTTTTTACCAGAAAGAAGTCGTAACCTTTGAAATATATGAGTGAACATAGTTCAAACAGTATGCTTTAAAGACGTCTCAAGCAAAGTGAGATAAACTTTAATTTTTGAAAGTTCAACATGAGCCCTAGGAGAGGGCTCTAGCTTGTTGAAATGCCATGGTGTTCAGTTTTCAAGAGTATTAAAAAGTTTTACATCTAATTGCCATGTTTTACTAGAATGTTTTATTTATGCCTGCATGTGTTGCTGTTAACTTCTGCAATACTCAGGATTTGCTTTTAAATCTGTCTTTTGGGGTCAGGGAAAAACACTATATTTTTGTTTTCAGAACAGAAAACAGAAAGAAAATGAAAATAAAAATATATACTAGCTAGGGCTGGAGAGGTAAAG
>JAODKT010001744.1:17948622-17964140 GCA_027576195.1 Cossypha heuglini
TTAAGATATATATATATATATATATATATATATATTAACCCATATGTATCTATAAACCCAGTCTTTTGATTTGTGAATCATGTAGCAGCACTACTGACATTCCAAATGAATACACAACCCTTTCCCCTACCTTTTTTTTAAAAAAAAAAATCCTACTTTATTTTTAATCCTAGAAATAAAATCTGAAGTCCATCTTCTGTGAGTCAGCAGGAATAAACCTGCAGTTTACTTGCTTGCAGTGTGAGTCAGCAAGACAATTCTGCCACCCTGTGCCAGACAGGATGTAGACAGGGAAATGGTTTTCACTGTTGTCTTTGGCCGCTGGCAGCCCTCACAGAATGAATTTTAATCAGCAGTACCCCAAAAGCAGAATGTGGTCAGACAAAAATTTACACTCATGACCTCAAAGGAAGAAAAAACAACCTACCAACCCCTCCAAAACCCCAGTAAAATTGTGTAAATCATCCTCAATGAATTAACCAGTTAGCATCAGTTAACAGTGAGATTAAGATAGTTGCTATTTTTCCAATCCAGTTCCAGATACCTGCGACAAAAGTCAGAAACTCAGATGTTCAACTTAAAAAACTAGGCCACATTTCAAAATTTTGGACCTCAAATCCGTTATGTTTTCACATGTATAGCACATAGCAAAATTACTTCCAAAGAGATATGGTTGCAAGGACACAGTAGGAGAATCAAAATTTAATACTTCACTATAGTTCTGAATGTTCCTATTGCTCTGCTTCCAGAGGATAACAGGCTAAACAACCTTAAAGACAAAATGCTGCCAGTATTTATATCAATTTTGTGTAAAATAATATTAAAAGAAGAAACACGTCCTTGATGTTTCAGTAAAACAATGCTGTCTTTCTTATCAAGAAGTAAAATAATTCACATGGTTGCCCTAATACTTCCAGGCTTCATAAATCCTTAACAAGGATAGGTCTTGATAATTTATCACAGGTGGCTTCAATAACCTGGTAAGATTTTTCAATTATTACAATTAGGTATGATATGTTTCAACTCCATCTCTAATACTTAAACACAAGCACTTCAAGATTCAATTTATGTGCATATAAGACTGAGTTGTTTATAAAAGAGTTAATGCAAAATACCAAAGGAGACATATAATTCACAATTATCTAAGACAACTAGACATAAGAGGAATAATAGCAGAGTTCATTTAAACTTGAAAAAAAAGAGAAAGCTAAAACAATAGAGGAAATGAAATGCAAATAAGTGAATTTGATAAGTGAGAGAAACTTGGAAGTCATTCCTCATGAAATAGGTAGAAAGGGATTAAGAGTGACCAATGTGCAATGCATTTCATAATGAGATTGGACAGTAAAAAGTCAGAGTCAACTCAGAATTCCTGAGAGCTGTTTAATTAGAAGTTCCTTAAAATAGGGAAGTCCTGTTGGCAGATGTTTGCCATATGTATTCTAAATATGAATCTGGATTTGTTATTTAAAAGAAAAGAAAAATAAATAAATAACCCTGTGTGATCCAGCTCAACGATTCCTATAGAACTCCCAATATTGGTACCAAACAAAGGAACTTGACCATGCCTTTAAGAACTTCACTACTCCCAAAATGCCACTGTTGGGTAGGTGCTCTTTGGGGCTGGAGATGAGAGGCTAGTCAGTAATCCCAGAGGCAAGAGCCTCTTTGGTAGGCAGTGCAGTCCAGCGGTAGGGGACTATTGTGTGTGCAGTGAAAAGGAAATTATTAGATATGAGAATCTAGCACCAAAAGAACTTGTTCAGCATCAGTATTTCTTGCTTAACTATATTTTTTTAAAATTATCAAAAGTCCATCACTGTATGAAAGAAAAACAGAAAATGAGGACACATACATATCTGTCTGTATCTGTTTCCTTTTATATATATTCTTATATATAAGAATACAAAATAGCAAGAAAAAAAATTTAAGTGACAGCAAATTGCTCATTTACTTGAAAGTGCAATATACTCAAGCAGATGCTGTAGCTGTTTTAGTAAATTTCTTCATAACTCCCTTGTTTTATAGCTCTGTTTTTCAAATACCAGAGCTAGAATCAGCTGGATTGATAAGGGTCATTACTTGGAATTCCAGTGACAGTCTGGGCAATCAACATAAATCGGTGATAAACAGAATCATTTATGCGGAAGCATCTGGAACTTGAAAACAAGGGGATAATCAAAAGATATGCAAGTGCAGTCTGTATTTTGCCTTTTATTTTTTCCATGAATATTATTTTCCTGTAAAGACTTTTGTCCATCTCTTTTCAAATCCCTTTTTTTTTTTTTATTGTTTTCACTGTGCCTGTGTGGTAGCAGCTTTGAAGGATGATAATTTAATGGTGGGTTTCTCAGTGGGGAGAAAATTAAAATGTACAGCCTTTTGTCTGTGTGGCGAGTTGTTAAATCACTTCCCACAATATGACACAGCTTGTGGCATAATGCGTGACATAAAAACTCTTCATTAACATGTGTCCTGCTGTGAAAAATGTGCTGTATTAGTTGGTCTGCCCATAAGTAAACCTTGTTGTAAGAGAGGATTTTGTGCTCCTGTGAATAAGAATTAAATATTGAGATGTACTTTATATTGTTTTAACTTGACAAAAAAAATACAAGGAAGTTGCTTGGAAGATCTCTTTGCCCTTAGTGTCTAACACACTATTTTTATCTATTATTCACTGTTTTTATAAATATCCATTCTACATTTTTAGACAAAAAGCCTGGAAAACCAGTATGTAGTATACATCAGAAAAGGAAGAAATGTGACTGACAACTAATTTCCTCACTTTTATGAATTCTGCATACCTTCAGCCAAAGCCCACCTTGTCTTGGATTAGATCATGAACTCCCCCACAAATTCTCTGCTATCTGTCTCCGTGACAAAACAGTCTCCAATGTGTGCAGGTGTACTGTGTGTGGTGACCTTACTCTGCCTAGGGATGAGGTGTGCTGGCTGTGTAGGTACAGGAAAAAGCCCCACCTGGAGGACTTTTTCTCTAAAGAGAGGGCCACCAGAATTCAAGCACAGGAGATACTGGGAGGGGGGATACAGACTATCGTACTAACTTAGAGCACAGCCGTTTTTATTTTAATTAATGCATTGATTTCATACTGGGCTCTTGCTACACTGGTATTGGAAAGCAGTTTCAAGGTTTGACAACTGTGAAAAAAAGCATTTTGCAAAGATTGTGCCAAAGATGTAAAAACTAAGGACATCTACAATCTGATTAATACAAATTGAATATGTCCTGTAGGCTTCTGGTCCTTTATTGTAATGCCAACTGAAGAGAAGTATGTAAAAATTAGGGTTTAAACTTAATGTCTTTCACTAAAAATATCTTCATTTGATATCATAGGCCATTATACAATGGATTTGCATTTTAATGTCAGAAAATAATTTTCAGACAATAACAGATGCTTGGTACTCTTATTTGAAACAACACTGTACAGAAAAGGCACTAAAGCTATAACATGGACTCAAAAAATATTTGTATATTACATGAAAGATGAAATGTAACTCAATGAAGTACTCAGCAGAGAACTCTGGATGGGAAGGCACTTCCATGGGCAGAGTAGGGACAGCTAGAGATGGTTGACTAGAAAGACAATTCTGATTGATGAACATCTATAATGCCTTACCTTTCATTCTAATTACCACACAGAATTGTGTAATTATTAATGCTGGGTCAGTTCTTATTGCATTCTATTAAATGTAGACCCAGAGTGGACATCACTGGGCAAGCATATAATTCCTCATTACAATTATGGTAATTGAATATCACGAAGAATAAATAAGAATAAGGTTCATAAACACACAGAGAATATCAGCTCTTACATCTTTAGCTGTTATCCCTTACCATCTTCTTTTCTGCTTTTAGGTAACTAAGCTTTTTGCAAAATGTCATATTTCCTTGCATAAGGTTATAAAAATGCACATATTAAAGACCTCCAAAAAACTGGATTAATTTTGAATATCTTTACAGCCTGTCAAAACTGAAATGTAACACGTGGTTTTCTAAAATGAAGTCATGGTCTCAGAAGGTTGTAGAAAGGGTTTTTTTTTATTGAAGAAGATGCAATTCTTACCAGAAAAATGAAAACCCGTGATGCTTTGGGTAATTTTGACTAGCTTTCTGGCTGATAATGAACCAGAAATTTGTTAATGTTGCACCTGTCATGCAGCTTCTGCATCATCAGTCTATCTTCCTCCAAGGAAAGGTTAAATGTGAAGCCTTTCTTTGCACGGTGTGCATTCTTTGGGTCTGCACAAGGAAGATAAAGCCTGTCAGAAGAAGTGGTGAGTAATTGGCACTGTTCTCGTTTCTTCAATATCAGTGTTTTTTTCACAATCATAAAGCATTTTTCTTCATTTGCCCTTCCATCCAGACAGAAAACGCAGTATTGTATAAACAACAGCTGACACATCAAATAGAGTCAGTCTTGAGCAATATTCATATATCCTGCTCTGTTGCAAACATGGAGGGGTTGATGTATCCTAGTTTTGCTATTTTTGTGTAAAGGAAACTTTCCTGTCCAACCATCCAGGAGCCACACCTGCCCCACCTGGGCTGGGACCAAAGTCTCTTCACAGCAGGTGGCTCCAGTGACCCTGCAGGTGCCTCGTTTGACTCCCTACACACCCCACACTCACACAGTCAGACCAGATTTCCTCACTGACTCTCCTACCTTTCCCATAACAGAGCCTCACACATCCACAGCAGAGTGTCAGACGTCTGTATTCTTAAAATAATTTAATCATGGTGCAGTAAAGAATTAACAGCTCAAGCTGGTGTCTTTGAGGAGGGACCCCTAATAAAGACATGTTGGGTTTTTATACCCTCAGTCTAAGCTCTCAAAAGTCTGGGGTCATCAGTTCCTGCCGTGCCTGATTGTCTAGTCACCTGGCTGACACCACGGGTTCCCAGGCCTTTTGTTATGCAAAAAGTAGCTCAGGTTTACTTTTCCTGGGCTCCTGCCTTCCAGAGTACAATCTGCAGCTTGAACTGCCCTGCTTACTGAGTTACCCACACTATACATATCCTTAGCACATCCACTTCTCCCCAGCGGAGAAATCCCCAGATCCTTTTCCTCTTGCTGTTTTGTGATACTGAGGCTGGAGTAAATTTATTTTTCTCACTTTTGTTCCCCTTTAATTGCCCTTCTCCATCAATTTTCAGTACTTCTGTGTTGCTGGGTTGTCTTTGTCTCTATTATATGTTAGTAAGCACTTGCAGTTAGAGGGTGTCACTGCTGTGAGTGAAAATAAACATCACAAATTCAATATATCATGCATTCTGGATGGAAGTGAAGATGCTAGAATGTCTGCTGGATTTTAAACCCTCCTTGAGAATGACTGAGGTGCAATTTCCCCATTCTGGTTACATGTTCATCTACATTAACTTTTTATTTTGCTAATTATTTCCTTTATCTGTTGCTTTCCATGGTTTTCAGTAACGGCTTCAATAATTACTAAGGGCTTCATAAATGCAAGAGATAAAACTATTTGTATTAGCCACAATCATGGAGATTTTATGGCCTGAAGGTAGAGTACACCAGAAAGATGAAACAAGTAGAAAAATTTCAAAAGTTGCAAATATCCAAATTTTCCTTGTCAGTAGAGAAGGAAAGATCCTGAGCTGTTTCTTAAAGATAACTCTGTTTCTGTGTATGGCTCCAGCTATTCATCAGTCCAATTAAAATCTGGCAAATGTTAGCATATTCTTTTTTTTATTAATGTCATTATTACTAATTATTTCTAGTATGTTTTTGCTATGACAATAAATGTGGCCACAAAAAGTCTAGTATTCAAGTATACCAGGACCCTTTGTCTTGTTCTTTTTGCTAAGCTTTTTAAACTTAGTACTCTCTTCAAAATCTCTATTAGAGAGCAGAGTTGGTTGGTAAGTTTATATATTTTGAATGACTTGTCTCCCACTAATACTAGATTATTTACTAGAGAACAAATGAAAAGCCTGAGGCCACCTCTCTCCCTGCCTTGCCTGCAGCAAGGTCTAAGCACCCAGTGCAGAGCAGCTGGTACAGAGCCAGATTCCAAATGGCCATCAAGACCATTGAACATTACAGTCATTTAATGAATAATCCTACATATGCCCAATTTTCATCATATCCAAAAGATAAGCATGAGAGAGAGAGAGGAGATACATAAACTCCAAGATGCTGGGGCATTCTTACGGCACATAACCTATCAGCATTGCTGGGAATTATAGGAGTTTAGGAGACATAGAGGGCATAGGGAAATTAATGGAGCCTATGGTGTACACTGAAGTGTAGAAAACACTTGGTTGTATGAAGGAGATCTCAGAATCTGTGCAAAGGCTGGCTTGAATGGGAAGTGTGTCGGAGCTCCTCACAGGCAAGAAGGGTGGGAAAGGATTTGTGGCATGATCCCATTTTCTGAAAAGATGTGAACGACAGAGCCTCCCCTTATCATCCCTGTCTGTATAAGGGGTTGGAGGGGGCAGTGGTGCGTCCTCCCACGTTACAGGATGGAGACCAGAGGAAGGAGGAAAGAGACCCTTCCTTGCTTCAATTACAGGAGGAAAATGATGTCTCATGACAAAGCTGGAGGGCAACCCTTCCTGCTCATAGAGGCATGAACCCTTGGCACACTCTTTAGCAAATAAACACAGGAAGTTCAAGTGAGGATACTGAACACTTTTGGAAACCCCTCCAAACTCATAGGTGCTTCTCTGATACTGCCTCTCACCAAATAAATAAACTGAGAGAGGATAACCTGCGCTCCACCTCAGATCCCACCACTACACTGCGACCTCTAACAATTCAGCTAATGGACTTTGCAGTCACCATGCTGTAGATAAAGATGGGAGAATTTTAAGGATTAATCAGTGGACTCAACATAACAGTAACTTAAAAAAAAAAATTTAGTTAGTTAGTAAAAAATGATCATCTGAAGAAATGCTAAGAGTAAACTCAAGTATGCCAGCAGTGGGTACAAACTGAAATACGCAAAGGGCAGCAAACAGCACATTTGCCTTCATTTTGCAGTTTCTCCAGGAAGCAATGCCGTGCTACCAAGGCACACCAAGTTAAGCCTGAACTCAGGGGAAAATATATCCTGCTGGATCTGACTAAGAGAGGAGAGGCTGCTGCAGCTCCATACCCCACATCCAACCAGTAGTGAGGCTGAAGATCTATTCCTAGCAGGCCATATGCACATAACTCACAGAGGTACAACACATATATATGCATATACACATGACCATATACACACATGACCACATACACACACATATTGCAGACAAAACCACCCAGGACCACCCAGAGTGCTCCCAAAAACACCAAGAGCATCATCATCCCCACACTGCTCCCCTCCAAAACAGTGCAGCATCAAGGTCCGCTCATATGTATCTGTGCAGATTGTGACTCTCTTCATCAGCTGCGCTCATAAACTCAATCTGCCAAGTAGCTGCCCCTGGATCCCAGTCTCCTCAGTTTCTGGCACCTGGACATAAACCTCCAGTGTTGACTTGCAATGATGGTTTTCATGCTGTACATTGGGGCTAGGATTTGCTTGGAACAATCCTGGAAGGGACCTGGCTGTGGTGTCCAGGTCTTTTTCTGAGTCCTAATTTGGTAACCTGCTTCAGTACACTCCTGCTCCACCAGGCTAGTGGACACAGGTTTTGGATAATCTGATGTTTCCTGCAATAGGCCTGAGAGCAGCCAGGGCCAGGATATTACCTGGGCTCTCTCTCCTGCCATAATCTCTCTGTGCTTCTTTTGGATGTACTTTTATCACCTAATCTGATGTGAGCAGTGTAGTTTCCACAGCAGTAACATCAGAGCAGCTCCCCCATATTGCTCTGTGCTCTCTGCCTTGGCTTCCAGCATCTCAGCTGCCTCAGCCAGCCAGGGTTGTATGTTCCTGAACCCCATTCTGTCACACTGTGCAAGCTGACCAAGAGCACACACAGGCCCTCTACCACTGCTGCCTAGGCAGTTATTTAAAGATCTCACCATTTTAAGATAAGCCAATAGCATTGCTTTTATTTCCACTCAGGAGGTGCTCTTTTCTGACAAGGGGCTGGTAGAATTGTAGTACAAGGAGAGCAAGCATGATGTGGATCATGGGAAGTAATGAATCATTGCACTCCTCCATCAACCTGCCCCTCTGGAGTCTATACATTATAAAAATTCAAGTATGATGCAGATTGCCTGTCTACCATAAGACTAGAAAGGGAAAGATTTGCAGGGTAAATTACTATTGACATGCACCAGGTCACTGAGAATGAACAAGAACTGTCTTTTTCAGCTTACTGTAAACATCATCCTTGCCTTTTCATGTCTTCAATCTTCCTGTCCTTTACAAGGACAACTGTTTGTGTTTTGGATTAATCAGAAGCCTTGGTCATTTGAAAAGTCATGTACGCAAGGAACAGCAAAATCTCTTTTTTTTTCTTTTTCAAGTAACCTGTGTGTTGGTTTTGGTGGAGAGTTGTGGGAATCAAAACCTACAAAGTCTAAAAGAAAACATAACAGTGATAAGCTTATCATATCCTTTGACTCAATCTTCTGCTGATGTGGTGTTGGGTATGAATATATTTGACTAATTTTCAGTCAGTTATATTTTTACACTACAGTCTTTTGCAAAATGTAAGCCTTTGGTTTTATTTGCAAGGACAAGATCTCTTCCTGTTACTTAAAAAAGTATGACTAGAAGATGAGACAAAAGCAAGACAGACTTAGAAGTGTTTATGGATAAAATAAGTTGCTTTGGTAATGAGAAGAATTGAATGAACAGACTTGTATTTGTGGAATTAAAAAAATCACATCTGGCTGCTGTAAATGAAGGGACTTTACATTCTTAAAGAAACTCATGTAAAGCTCTGGAGGCAAAGTCTGTAAAACATGGCTGAATAAATGCTCTTTACAGTTGTGTGATGATATTTCTTCAGGCTGAATTTATTCATCAGTTTATTCCATTTCAACTTTAGAGATTATGTAACTTATTCCTTCTGTAAAGCTTAATACCTTTACTGTATATTTTGCTTTTGAAATGTATTTGATTTCCTGCTGACATAAAGAGAATAAATTGGCTCCCAACTAATAAATTGGCTCCCAACAAAATAATTGTCCAGAGCTAAGATCTTTTAGAGACCTTAATGGACTAACATACTCTGACATTTGAGGTACTAGTGTTTGCAAAGTTGCTGTGGTGACAAATGTAATTCTGGTTAAAAAACACTGTAGTAATTCTACTTTGCTCAACCACTCAGCATGATTCCAACAGTGAATTTCACCATTTCTGACAAAGTGATTGCATGTTGTCCTTTTCTTCTGAGAAACGGTATCTTTAGTAAAATATGAGTGTGTGGGGAAATCTGACTTCTCTTTGATCATACTACCTTACACCTACTCAAATTACTATTAAAAATGGATTTAGAGTAGCACAGTGTCCACTTCTTGAAGAAAAGATCAGGTCAGGCCCAAGGGAACACTCTGTAGCACAAAATGTCTGGGACTTGCCTCAGCTTCTTTTTGGTCATTGTGATAAAGTGAAACATTCCTACAGGCAGTGATCCTTTGCTTTAAATTTCTCTGCCTGGCACTGCAAACCCATCAGACATGGCCTAGAGGTTCTTTGACTCATGCACAGAACCTGCAGGCAGTGGCGTTGGACCCAGGGTCACAATGATAGTAGCTTTTGCCTGTGGCGACCCCTCTGATTTTGCACTAAGCAAAGCCATCTGGGGAGATTTGATCCATTTTCAGTCTTTCATTAGAATCAGTTGTCAGACTAGATCATGATCTTTTTTTTGAAAGTAAGAGTCTGCAGGCAGGGGTTTCAATGTGTAGAGATGATGGCTGTGTTATGAGAAGGGGTTCTAGTGAATGTACCCATGCTGCACCCATGCAGACCAGCTTTCAAGACATTTAGATCACAGATTTTTGAAGCTATTTCATCTTTTGTCCAAGAGACTTTGAGAAAAAAGGTCCACGATATGCCACAGGATCCCTTTCCAGGGCATTCTTTCATAAGCGTGCAGTTATAGAAGTTAGTTTCTATTCTATTGCCATTTTCCTAAGCACCCAGTATTTTCCAAGGAGGGAGGGAGGAAGAAAATGGTGTGGGACAGGCTGGCAGAAAGAGGTATGCTCTCTGTCTTTTTCTCTTTCCATTGATCATATAGAGACAGAAGAAATATCCATACCTCACCAGAAACTTAGAGCCTAGAACCAGACACAATCACAAGTCCAAGACAAGCGTAAGTGCTTGGACTAAGTCTCCTGCACTCTGTGTTACCTTCAAGGGCAAGTACTGCTCCCAGTCAGAAGGTGGTAACCAGCAGCATCCCTCTTGGCTGAGCCTGGAGCCAGCTGTGGAGCTTTCCTTCTACAGAGCAGATCTGGGTACCAGCAGAATTGTGGCAGGCAGCAACTGAGAAGCACCACGAGTATGTTTCTAAGTCACCTACTATCTGCTCATGTTCAAAGAGAACATTGTAAGCTGTTTCACTTCCAGCACTCATAGCCCCTTTGGTGTTTCAAGGCCTCAGATACTTCCATTCAGCTGCAGTCATACTTAAGGCTTGTATAATTTAAATGTAAGGTAAATCAAAGTTCAAACTCAGTCCCTGCCCATGGCTTAACGCACAATGTAAGTGTTACTGACCTTCTGGTAGATCAAAGATGTGCAGACGAATGTGCTGGAGAGAAACAACAGAAGGAAGACAGACTAACTCTGAAATTTTTAATTTACATCCTGACCTTAAAAGTAAAAGATAAGAAATTAATACGTTGCTGATTTTCTTTCAGAGCTCTGTTTTTAGATTATAATGTTTGTATTACAATGTGAAAATGGGAGAAAGTAACATCTCTTCTTTCTAAAAGTATAGGAAAAATATTATTTTTAGTATGCAAAGCCTGTATTGATACTGTCTCCATAATAGTAATGCCTGAAAGATGATCATTAGTTTATTTGAAATTTTTAATTAAACAGAATCACATTACCCTAGTTGTTCAAATCAGTATTGTCTTTTTCATCTTTTTGCAACTCTGAAATTGACTTAAGGGGAATTTACTTTGCTTTGACTCCTCTCTCCCTCTCTCTTTTAAGGTCAACTCAAATCAAAACATACTCTTGGGATAACGCCCAGGTTATTTTGGTTGGCAACAAATGTGACATGGAGGATGAACGAGTGATCTTCACTGAGAGGGGAAAACATTTAGCAGAGCAACTTGGTAAGAAAAGACACAACAAAAGCTTTGTGATTGTTTGTGAGAATGCACAAATAAATTTCATTAATTCCTACAGTACTTGTAAATACTTGTTCATGACACATTCAGTGTAAAGGAATATCACACACTGCTTCCCTTTTATTTCTACAGCCTTTATGATATGGAGCAAAGAAACAAGTAAATAAAAAAACTCCAAGCACTTTCTCATCAATTAAGAAAAAAAAAGGGGGGGGAAGGAAAAGGAAAAAGATAAGAAAAAGAAATTAAAAAAAAAAAAAAAAAAAGGAGAGGAAAGGAGAAAATGCAGAAAAAGCTGACAAGACCTTTGACCTTTTTGCAACTTGAATAGATTTGGGTTATGATTATCAATACCAATAATTCAAATATACTGCTGTCCAACTCCCACTGCTAACACTTCATCTGCTGATCTACTGTACAGCCACAGAACTGTAGATATGAACTAGTGTCGTAAAGTCTCCCTCTGGGAAGAAAATTCTGTACACACAGAAAATTGCCAAGCTGTGAGTACCTTTGTTGTTTCTGTTTCTACACAACAGTGTAATCCTTTCATAACATGAAATGTTTTTGAAGTGGCACTGGCCAAACTTTGATGGAAAATCTCCAGAGCATCATTGTAATACTACTACCAGCCTCTTTTCTCCTTCAAATTTCCTGATCTCTGGAGAGTAAGCTTAGCAGGTGTGTAAATCACACTCTGACATTGTTAGAGGTCAATTTATGCATGGAATCATAAATTATGGGCATAGGTTTGTCATTTATTTTAACACTGTGAGTGGTCAAAATATGTGTAACCAAGATCTCCTTGCTGCTACTGCTGTATAGGTAGGTTGATGAAAGGATGTTTTAAGAGGAGATCTAATTTCGTGCTGGTGGTTCTTAAGTTATGTATATTTATAGGTCAACGACTTTATTTAAAAAAACAACAACTTTTTTCTCCTTGTACAATTACTTTTACTAGTAAACAATTTCATCAGAATAACATACCTTTATATTGCACGTCTCTTAGTAAGTGTAGCTTATGTGAAAAAAACTCCTTGAAAGAATAAATTAAAGATTACCATAGGTTAGTCCTTGAAAGATGACAGGAAATATTTAACAGGAGATTATATCCAGAAAACCTTGCAACGTTTTTTTAAAAATTGAGTTTCTCAAACTTCTTGCAACAAAACCATTAACAGAGGATTAACAGAGGATTTCTGTCTTTGCAGAAATACCTGTCATATTTTTACATATATTTTTCTATATCTGTTCTTCCCATTTATGATATTTACCCATGGTACTAGAAGATAGGAAAGTGTATCAATTGGACAAATAGATCCCAAAACCCTAATTGTGTACTTTTACCACAGATTTTGACTAGGTGCTGAAATGTTTAGAGACAACCATAAATTTTCACTATAGAGTTTGAAAATTTTTTTAAAGTTGCATAACAAATCTGAATTTCTATTCCTTGAACCATATTCCTATATAAAAAAAATGCAGTGAATTGACAAAGCATCCCCAAGTTCATGAATTTATGAAGACAAGAAGGAACTTGCATGCTATACAGTGAAGAATCCTCAGATATAATAACCAATGCTTGAAAAAAAGAAAAAAGGGTAATGAGATAGATATCAAAACTCATGTTTCATGCTTTCAAGCAAATTCTAACTCCTAGTGTTTAAAATTCAGTCTTTATGGAACAAGATTATCCTTTATTTCCATATTTGTATACTCACGGGGTTTCTTTTCTCAGATATATATCTTGTGTCTATCTCAAGGGCAGATTATTGTATTAGATAATTTGTGTCTCTGATCCAGTCATTTACTGTAGTCAGACTGCACACACAAATGTTTACATATTTCCTGTACAGCTGTAATATCTTCAATCTGCCCAGAAACCGGGTGAGGTGGTTTCAGGAAGAGCAGAAGAAACACTTTCCCTTAACTGCACTAAGTGCACTGGCCTTGCTGGCTGTTTTGGAGGGCACCCATTGTGTTTTACTGTCTTTTGTTTCTATGGCAGTAAATTGATAACATCTCTTACAGACAAGTATTAAAAATAACAATACAGATTTTTTTGTCCAGCCAGTCATTTTAAAACTGTGGTCCCTTTGCACTCAGTGTTGATCACAAGCAAATACAATTCATGACTGCTGTACAAAAACTACATTGTGACACCTCCTGTTCTCACGTGTGGTTTTATTTTCAGCCCTTGTTTATTTAGTCACTGAGAAAATAAACACATGCACCTTCTGGGGTGAATATTCTAAAGATCAAAAAGAGCATTTAACCCTCTGGGAAACATGGTGTTCTGTTCAGAACAGTGTTATTGGAAAGTTGGCCCTATTTTCGGCTCTTGACTTCTCTGAAAAGTGTGGCCTTAAAGGTCCTTAACAAGGTGTGTAATCACTCATTTATTTAAATCTCTGTGCAGGCTTATTTCTCAAGTGTAACCCAAACAAGGGGTTTAAATGAACCAGCAATAGGTCTCATTACTGGCGGAGGAGATCTGCTGGACTAGTCAAGGGTCCTGTGGTACCTCTGCATACCTCTCTCATGGCACTCCTCAAAGTTCACAAAAAAATGAAGGAATAGTGAGGAACCCAGACCTGTCCTTGAGGGGAAGTTACAGAATGTTTATGAGGTCAGAATCTGTCTTGTTTGCTTTGATGATTTTTTTTTAAATTTATTATTAATAACGTGACACGGGCAATACTCCCATGGATCATGGCTACAAGCAGTGTAGTAGGTGCTTTGTGAAGGATCTCGACTGGTGAATATGCAGTGATGCTTTCTCTGACCATAGCAATTTATATATGAGTCTCATGAACCTTATGCAATACATTTATATTCAATAGCCCATTCGTAGTTTTTTTGTGGGTTTGTACAATTATGTCTTTGAAGCCATATAAAATCATATCACCCACAACATCCTTTAAAGATGCACAGTTCATCTGTTGTCTACTTCTCCTTTGAATTGGCCCCCAACAGTTTTATTTTATTTTTCTTCCCTGTTATATTCTTAAAAACCAGTGTACAATTGTTTGCTATTACCTGCTCTGTACCTCTATAGGTTTCAGAGAGCTCTGTCATAGTACTTTTTTTCTCCATATGGCAATTCCCAGAATATTTAATTGTTCCAGCATAAAGACACAAAAACTTGCATTAGTCATTCCTTATCATCCTATTCAGCACTTTTTAAAGTGCTTTTTCCAGAAATCAGTTTAAGGTTGTTTAACACAATAGAATCATTAAAAGATTAAGGTTAGAATGAAATGAAAATAGATGAGATCAAATAAAGTCACATAACTTTTCCTCATATAAGTATTCCAAGAATGTGTAGAAATGTGACAAACCAGCCAACAGAGAGAAATAATTAATGCAAGATCAGTATTGATTTGGTTATCACAGCAAACACATTTAACAAAGTTTATTCATTAATCATTACCACAAAAGGGCATAGAATATAATTTTAATGATCTTTTTTGTCTTCATGAATATTTGCTCTCAGCAGTACATGGATTGGCTATGGAGTGAATAGAAATATAGTCAGCACTCACATGCTTTAAAACATTTTAGTAAAACAGAGTTAGACCTTGCAAGCAAAATGTATGCACTCTTGCCAGCTGAATTACTTACACAGTTTTCTGAGATATTGCTCTCATGCCTTTCAGCAAAACTCATATATTCATAGAAGTTTGAGGTCAATTTTCAGAAGAGAAAAAAAGGAGTGACTCACAGGTGGCTTGATGTCTTGGTTCTTTTATTCACGGTCTGTATGATATATTGATATTGTTATCCACATTCCAACTAAGGATTAGCAGGTGTGCACAGACCTTTGAGTAGAGTCTGAATAACTGCACAGGCAAATGGATAGTTGCATATGAGTTTGACATATAGTTTTTCCACTTGTTTGGGACATTCTGCTGTGTATGTTAATTAGATACATCAATTTTTATGTGTTCATTGGTTTCTCAGGTTCTTCTTATTCTTTGCCATCCAGGATCAACCATGCCTGGGGGCATTCCTCATGTCTAAGCACACCCTAGGTTGCACTTGTCTCTTTTCTATATTTATCCTGGCATGCTATCTCTCCTAGAGGTCAGCATCCAATGTCAGAAAAAAAAAAAAAATGAAACAGGCCCTTTCTGGGTGAGCTCCCGCATTCTCTTCTGCAAGGGGCAGCAGAAACCAGCCTCACACTCTATTCAGAGAACCTGCAAAGGCCCTTTGAACCAGCAGTCCCTTCCCTTCCCTTCCCTTCCCTTCCCTTCCCTTCCCTTCCCTTCCCTTCCC
>JAODKT010001744.1:17966765-17987059 GCA_027576195.1 Cossypha heuglini
CCCCCCCCCCCCCCCCCCCCCCCCCCCCCCCCCCCCCCCCCCCCCCCCCCCAGCCAACCTGCCATTGCTTTCACATACTGGGAGCTGCATTACTGCAGTAATTTAATAACAATGGGGAGCAAGGGTTTGCTCAACCTGTAGACACATACAAAAATCTTTGCCAGAAATCTAATTTATTGCCCAACTGCCCTCCTTTAAAAGGTATCTGGAAACCAAAATCAAAATCAATACAAAATAAACAATAATAAATAATAATAAATAATATAAAATCAAAATAAATTTACAAATACTGGAACTTATATGAAACCTTCTGTTCTAAAATACTGAAAATGAGATGTTAGCCAGAGCATGACCAGTGACTGTTCCTTGGGTCTGTCCATTCTGCCACAGCTGACAGTCTTCCTTTAGCTTTGTTTTTGTAAATAAATTCAGCCGTCCTAAAGAATGGATAAATACCTTAGCATTTCTGTTAATAATCTTTACTTTCCTTTTAATTCTCTATCTTGAATCTATCTTTATCACCATAAAGCACTGGTCTTCACCGAGATAATACTAGCAGAGTCCTGTTCTGGGGCTTAATGGTGTTTTAATAATTTTCTTATCATAGTCCAGCACTTGGGCTTGTTAGAGCAGCAGAGATCCCATCCTACTGATTTAGAGAGCAAAGCACAACAAACCAGAACTGCTGCCATAACCAGATAGTTGCTAGTGTAGGAGATACTTTAAAGAGCAGAAGTGGTCTCCAGCTACTTTTTCGCCCAGTTTCCTAGGAGAGGTGACCTTTGCAGTCATGGCATGTGTGTCCTTTCTCTCTTTGACTAAAAGATATTGACAGTTCTGAGGAAGTGGACATCTGAGCAGA
Organism: Cossypha heuglini; assembly: GCA_027576195.1. NCBI lineage: Eukaryota > Metazoa > Chordata > Aves > Passeriformes > Muscicapidae > Cossypha > Cossypha heuglini. The sequence continues at coordinate 17,967,628 of JAODKT010001744.1, forward strand.
GGAGAAAGGTCTTGCAGTTGCTTTGACTGACAGACTGTGATATGAATGCAAAACTTATTAGATACTATTCATAGCAGGCAAGAAGGTAAGGCGTGCCAGTGCCCCCCTCAGAACTGCCCACAGGATACAATTCCAAGAAAATAAGGCCTTATTAACTCCTCTCCTTTATATATAATGATATTGTTAAATTATTAATTCCCATGACTTCCTGCCTTTTACATTCCACTCTTACAAAGGGAGCAGCTTCCTCCAGCCATTTCTTGCTCTGATGCTGCAGTCTCCTACTAGTCAGAATTTTGGATTGAACAAGACACTGAGCAGCACTGAGGACCACAATTCAAGCTTGCCTTCATGAAAGTTTAGAAGGATAATTATTGAGGGAACATACCCTTGTGTACATCTGTAAAAGATAACATCGAGGGTGATAAATAAATTTTTTTTTGTTATAGACAAACACTCTGAAACCAAAACGCCTTCCTGATCAACTGGTGAAACATCAGCATAGTTCTTGTCTGTATTGTCTGTGGAAATGTACTTAAAATTTGCAGTCTAGCCTATGGTCTTGATGTCATGTTTTCTCAGGAGGATGAGAGGGTGCAGAATGTTCTTCTCTTTGTGTATGACTCTGCTTTTTGGGCTTTTTTCTTCTCTGTGTTTTGAAAGCAGACATAAACAAATGTTAATGAGCAGTCATGAAGGAGCCTCTGCAGAGCCAGAGCACATGTGGGGCAGAGAGGGTACAAAGTCAGTAATTCTGGCTGTACGTATGATTTAGGAACAGTAATTCTGGCTGTATGTATGATTTAGGAAAGCCATCTAACTGCTGTGTGTGTGTTGTAGATCACCAGGTGAACAATAGCACCAGTTGTGCCCTGTCTAGGGCTGCTGCTGTAGTGCTTTGTAGGAGCTGCCAAGAGTTTGCCAGCTTTCTTTGAGTCAGTAGTAGAGAAGGAGGGAAAGAATCAGCAAAGGAAAACAGAAGTAAACACAAAATAGGCATTTAAAATATCGTATTGCATGTTCCATACACTTTTTACATATATTCAGGCAACACTTGGATGTTTTGGGTTTTCTGAGTTTCATCTCTGTTCTGCCTTACCTACCAACTTACCTCTTGGGCTTGTCATGTCTTTGCAATAATCTCCTCTGCCTGGCCTCATCCACATCAGTAGTACAGATCATCACAGGTGGTGGGAACATGGTGTTCTTTGAGCTCTGCTTCCCTGGGCATCACCAGACAGCTGCCTTGTTTCACACTTATACCCTCATAGAAAATGTTTTCACTCCATTAACAATGAGCAGTGGAAAAAAACCCTGAAGAAAGTATTGAAAGTCATAGAACTTAGGCTGTCATACACAGGGATTTATGAAGCTTAGGGTGTCTAAGAGCCATTAGTAAAATAATTGCAAGATGAGTCAGGAGAGAAGGAGGTGTCATGAGGATAAAAGATCTGCAAAGCCTTCCATAACAGAATGAAAACAAACAGAATTCATGTGCTGATTCCAGGCACAATGTTAGGAAAAATTCTGTATAGCTCCTATAGAAACTGTTCCACAGAGAGAGTTTTGGTCAAACAAACAAACCAGACAAAATAATCTATCTAAATGGAATATCTTGTACAAGGTAATACTCACATGAGAAATTGAATCCCTTGCCCAGGACATTCACTTGCTGTTTGGGTGGCTACAGGAGCCTCTCTTGCAAGGGTCTTTGTAATGGTATCTTTCTCTGCATCAGATGAGATTCTGAACTCCTGTTCTGCTGAATTTTTGTAGTTCAGCTGGTCCTGCTTACTCAGTACATACCATGATGCTTTGACAGTCATTGCCAGAAACTGTACAAAGCTTTTCTTAACTGTCTTAATTGGCTTCAAAAGATTGCTGTGTTTCCATTTCTGCATCTGTGACAACAGTTTCCATAGACCATCTACAAGTGTCTCACCTGTGTGCAGCTGCATCTGCTTTACTGAAGGAACTGCCTGGAAGGAGCTCACATGTGCGCCCTGTTCTCTCCTTGGGAAGATGGATTTTTTATTTCCACATCCAAGCATATAAATAGCACCTCTCATAGGCCTATACACAGCAGGAGCTATTTGGCCTAATTTCCAAGACTGTCCAAAATCCCATCTGTACAGTTCCAGTAAACAATAAAGCAATAGTTTCGTTGTGGAGGGGACTGGGTATTCAGCCCCTTTCTCTCAGGTCTGTCCATTGTCTCATCTATGCAGCTGAGCCTAGCCTAGAGGGTCCAGGCAATTAATGTCTAAGATGATGGAATACTATCATTGCCTGATATCCAACTACACCACTGCTATGATTGCAATTTCTTTCCTATATTGAAATCATATCTGAAATTCCATAGAAATCACCACAGTAGTACTTTATTTGAATCAATTATTTTGTGCATGACACTCTCTAACCCTCCATTTGACTTGGAGAATGGGTGCCTTGTAAGTTTTTTGTTATGTTCTTATACAAAACATCCTCACCATGATAGTGGGCCTGTTTTCTTGATCTTATTCTTGTTGCAATATTTCTTGACATGAGTGTCCTCTCTTCTTTGTGAGTTTCCTTTCATTTTCTGCTTTCCTCTGTCCAGGTCTCTTACCCAGATATTGTATCTGATATTTCATGATCATCTGATGTGCTCATTATTCCATCTTTATAACTGTAAAAGCTGTTGCACTCGTAAATGTCCTTAAGATTCTGTGTTCTTCCTATCATCTCCAAAGCTTTCGTCTACCATTCCCCCATTGTCCCTCAGTCCTTCTGCCCTGTGGTTTTGCTTGTTTCTCTGTGGAACAGCTGCCTTCCTCTTCCTTCCTGCAGAGAGTTGTGGAAGATTCTTGATTGTGTTGCTGGGCTAGAGTTGTGTCTGGGTTTCAACAACATACTGAAATTGTGGAGGATCTTCCTTTCCCCAAGCAACTCCCAAATGATCTGAACAGCTTTCTCCTGCATGGAGCTCTGCAGGAGGCCCAAAGCCACCAGCAAGTGATGCTGCACTGGCTTTCCTCATTTTCCTTCTAGTTTAGAACAAAAGAAATATACGAGAAAAGCTAAACTAAAGAAATATCATATAGATACTAACTATATTCCTGTATGTAATTTTTCTAGAAAATCTTTTATTATTCACAGTTTTTCTGCTTTGCAGAGAAATGTGGAATGGAAAAGTTTTTATGGCAATGTATTCTCATACTGGTGAACTTATCCTTACACTTCTTCCTGATACTAAGAGGAAGACTCCCTGTACAATATTTGTAGCTGTTGTTATCTAAACTCCCTATAAACACTGGCTTTCGCTGGTACTTACTAAGCTCCTATACTCTTAAACATTTTAGTACTTTGTGATACTTCAGTCCAGCACCTTACATAAATTAAAAATATGAAAAAATTCAGAGCAGAGTTGAGTTCATACATTGCTTATTACTTCTCACTGGGTTATCATGCCAAGCTAAATATAATTATCTGCAGTAATTCTAGGGTAGAACTCAAATTGCAAAAGCTGTGTGGCAAACAGTTATAGGACTGAATGTGGAGATTGTATTCTGTTTAGATGGCATACTGAATGCATAATACTATTGTGATCAAAGTACTTGCATTTAAATTTCATGTGGCTTTTCAAAACAGAATGAAATAAAACATTAATAAAACCAAACCAAACCAAACCACCAGACCCACAAAGATCTGTTTTCTGTTCTTCTGCCAGGAGTTTCAAGTAATTGAAATTTTCTGACAGGGATTTTTCTCATAACTAAAGACAGTGATAATTGCACATTAATATTTAGATTTAATCAGAAGGAGTCAAAATAGTTATGCAAAGGCTAAGCCAGACTGTGCAAAGGCTTCTGTAAAACTACCAGTGAATCAGATGTTTTGTAAACTGTTTCAATATTGAGCCCATAGGCAACAGAAAGACAGGAATGGAAGAAAGTTTAGAATTATCAGGGAACGCATGAGCAATGCTGTAACTGGGGAAAAATATAGGAAAAGTCCTATAAAACGATAATTTAAAGAACACAAATTCTTTGCAAAGGAAACAAGCATGTGGGAAGACTCAGCACAAGCAGAAGCTTTCAAGGTTGCAGGCTGATGGCCAAGCTGCAAACCTGGCTTAGATGAATGGGACACATGCGGGAGGTGACCTATGGTACAAATGGAGGCAGAGAAGAGAACTCTAGGAAGATTGTCTCTGGAGAGCTCAGAACAGCTGTCTCTGCTCCATAAAGACTTCCAGCATCCCTTGAGGGCTAAGGACAGCTCTGGTTTTTGCCTTTGGGGTAATCACTGGGAATGAATAGATAAAAAGCCCTTCTGTATAAATGACTTAGGATGTTTTCTTTCTTATATGCATTTCTGGGTTTTTTGTTGTTGTTTTGGTTTTGGTTGTTTTTTTTGTTTGTTTGTTTGTTTTTTTGGTTTTTGGGTTTTTTTTGGTTTGTTTGTTTGTTTGTTTTTTTTTTTTTTTTAATTAGTCTTGTTTGTGGAATTAAGAATCCCTTTGGTATCCTGGATTCATGTCTAACTTTAGTAAATATCAAATTGCAGAAATCTTTTTTTTGTCTTGCTTGGCTTTTTACCTGTACTTTTCTATGCATTATTTTGTATTTTGGCACCACCTTAATAACACAATGGAAATGGCTGTTTCCAACTGAAGAATGCTCAGAGGAACATAATAGCAAGAGATGGAGAAGCAGATTACTTGCTTCCAATGGCTTTAGGGCATTCCTAAAATAATACTCTGAAAGAGGTATCAATTTTTAGATTAAACTGTGTTAAAGTAGAATTTTTCTAAGGGAAGATATTTGAAGTGGTTGCAACTTTATCTGGCCTTGTATAAAGGCAGAAGCACTAGTGTACTTTGATTGTGTTACAATTTTGACTGCTCTTCTTTCATATGTGCTCTTATGTGTCTCCTTTCTGTCTCTTGCTCAAGAGAAGTTTGTGTATTATTGGAGATACCAAAACATGCCTAGACATAAACATGTTGTTTATTTTCTTAGGATTTGAATTTTTTGAAACAAGTGCCAAGGAGAACATTAATGTCAAGCAGACGTTTGAGCGACTTGTGGATATCATCTGTGACAAAATGTCGGAAAGCCTGGAGACGAATCCCACCATTGCTGCCAGCAACCAGAACACACAGCTAAAGGACACCCCTCCTCCACAGCAGCCCAACTGCAGCTGCTAATGCAGCTATCAGCAAAGGCAGCTCCAGTGTGTTCTATTGCCAACAGAGTATTTATGAATGGTCTATATGCCTTTATTTATACTGTCTTATTAACTTATTTGGCAGAACAGCCTTGTTTAACATCAAGCTGTTTGGATATGCATATGGGGATAGAGCAGTTTTTAGTCTGAGTCTGATCCATGTTTTAGAACCTGGCTTTTGCATGCAGGGTATATATTAACTTCTCTTTTCTTTTTACTGTTTTACGTCACACTTCAGCTGGTGCCATGTCCTCAGACCATGTTTGCCTATAATTGTCTCTCGCTTCGTCGGTTTCAAGCTATATAGCTGAATCTTTAGGGTAGTGGTCAGGGTGTTTTGAGTTAGCTTCCTGATGCCACTTGCATATTTTCCTGACTGAAAATGAATTTAGAAGCATTCCTGTAGTAAGCCAATCCCTCATTCTGTCCAGATCACTTGTGCAAGGAGCACTTCCGAGAGCACATTGCCTTGGCAAACTGTGTTACACATCCTGGCTGACTGAAAACTACAGAAATTAGAAGGAAGTTAGATCCTGGGCCCAAAGCCATTAAAATTCCCAGTGAATTTCCGACTGGATGTGGATATTCAGTCCAGACTCTGAGAGATATTAAGTACTTCATCCTGTTTGGATAGCTAGCATATTTACTTTTACATAGGAGCTTCATGTCTATCTAAAAATTTTCTGAAACTGGACTTAATTTCTCATTCCATCATTATGGAGATCCCAGTTTTACCTGCCTAATAGAAGGCTAATTAGCTCTTTCCATTTCTGCCTGCATGAGACATTAACCATGCAGTCCTATATTATGTCTGACAGAGCCAAATCCATTGTGTTTGGTTGTTCATAGCCAAAAGCTGCCTTGTCATGTTGCTGTCAAACCTGCATGCTTCAGTTTTCAGGAATTTCCTCTCCTATTCAATCACTGAGACAGCTACCACCACAGTGGCTACTAATGTCTGTATTTCACTCAGACCTGTTGCAGAAATGCTGGTGGTGTCAGTGAACTGAAGTTTGACCTTGTTTTTTCCCATTTGTTTTGGCAAAATAATTGGTATTTTTTAAAACCTTAGGAGTAATAAAAACTTGTCAACATTTCCAATCTTAGGCTGAATGCATTGAAAAGATCAGCAAAAGACTGTGAAGATAGCAGAATACACAAATTATTTTATGATAAAGTGTTAAAATAGTTATATTTCACAGTTTTTTATTCCTCTAGTAATTGGTGGAAGTTTCTTACATCTGTGTCTAGAAGTGCTTTGTACAACTCTTTACTTGCATTACAGTGGCCTTTTTTAACTAAACAGCATAATTGAAGAAGCACTGTTTATTTTATTTTTCCAATTAGACAGAATTTAAGACAAGGCTGACATTTTTTAAACTGTCAGCAATAGGAAAAGTCTGAAAAATAAAAGAAAATTCAATAATACATAGTACACTGAATGACTCACAGCTGCAAAGAAATCCTTCTTTACAGTTTATGTTTTTTGAAGGTAATTTATAGAACTCCTGATACACACTAAGAGAAAATGGCCACTTTAAAAAAATTTGATTAAATAATCTAAATACATTTTGACACAGTAGAAGTTACTTCCAAACAAGGCATATAGACACATGCAAGATGGATATGCCAGGAGGGTTCTACCTGGGCTGCCTAATGTAAATGAACCAATGCTGTCTTCAGTCTGGGTATTCAAACCATCTGTCCTGTTAGCTAGTTTATTTAAGAGCTTTTTCCCCTGGTAGACATGGAGACTGATTTACCTCCATAAAGAGAAAGCACCCTCCTTTTAAGGGTGAAAAAACAAGCCAGGTGGAAGAGGTATGTGCCATCCAAACCATGATCCTGTCTCTCTCTTGGGTGCTTTTTTTCTCTCCCCCATTTAAGACAGCAGGTGTTGCCAAGAGCGCTGAGACACTTTCATTAGTACATTTTCACCCACTAGGTGCCAGGTGATTGGAAAAAACAGAAGTGATACGAAGTTGAGCAAGCTTCATTTGAAATGGCTACTGGACAGTTTTCCATGCTCTTCTTGTTATGTCACTGCTTTCTGCTCGAGAAGAAGGAGCAGGAAAGCCTTGAGAGACAATTCAGCTTCAGCTCTCAAGTTCTTTAGACAAATCTTAGGTCGTATTATTAGTCTGACGCATCTCAGGCAAGGAGGGGAAATACATAATCACATTGTCAAGGATCTTGGGCATATCCTGAATATGCAGCATGGCTAGAAGTGCAAGTATTCTTCCAGCTTTGCTCTGAGGTGTTTGATGTGAAATGGTCATCTCCTGTGCACAGTGCTATAAGGAAAAGAGACTTCAAGTTGTCCCTTGCTGCAGCCACACTTTGCTTGTACTCCATTGCAATGAATTTAAGACCCTCCCTGCCTGTCTATAATCATTTAGACTCTAATTGGTGGTAGAAATACATTATTAGCATATATCTTTTTAACAAATTGAGTGGTAGATAAATAGTTCTTTATGTAATGGGATTAATTAATTGCTTTTAATTTTCATCAGGAGTCTGGGCAGAAGAGTAACAGCAAAATCTAAGGAGAACACCTGAGACAAATAACCTGCTAGGTGTCCACACATATTTGGCCTTCTGCATGACATGGGGTGGCTGGAGGAGGCAGCTCTCAGAGTAGTGTTGTTCCTTAGAGTGGTAAAAATGTGTTAAAAGGAAAAAGCTAATCAGAAATACAGCAGCAGAATGAGTCGGTATCTAAAATCTCCTCGAAACTTTGTACCAACACTTAGACATTGTCATGGAGTTCAGAGTTAGATTAATTTTTAAAATGTTCAAATAAAATGCTTGGAGTTTTTCAAGATCAGACTGTCCAAAACACTGGGAAAACCATTCAGCCCTCTCAGCTGACACTGTTTTGAGTTGAAGGTTGGAAAGGATGACCTACTGTGGTCCCATCAAACCAAATTTATCCTATTGCGACTTTCTCTGAACTTGAAAATATGTGGAAGTTCAAGCAGGCTTTTTCTTTTCTATCTGGGTTACCTACTGTCAGAAAAGTAGGCTTTGATTTTCCATCACAGATTGGCTTTTGCAGTCACATGCTAACCAGAAATACTGAGTTTTCTGCTATAAAGTTGGTCACATTTAGATCATGAGCATCATGAGCATACCTCTCTCGACTAGAACTTGCCTTTTGTAGGGAAACAGGGGAGACAGAAAAGCTTTTGAGAAGTAACTCACTTTGTCTTCCCCAAATATTCCAAGAATTCTGAGGGGACTAGCAGTGTTAGAATTTTAATTCTGTCTAAAATTATTTCTTGGCCTCCTATGGGATAGAATATCCAATAGCAGCCTGTGTCTGGTTCAGCTCCTCCTGACTTACATGATAGAACTGTAGTTATCTTGAATTCTGGTAGGCTGAACATTTTTGAAGAACCTTTCACAACTTGATCAAGGGCCCAAATTTAAACAATCAATGCCTTTTTCTTCACATATATCCAGTTGTCACTGATTATGAGTTCCTCGAGAAGACAAGCAGGTTTTGTTATATCCCTGATCTATCCAGTAGTTGGGCACAATTCCTTCAAGTACCAGGCTACAAAGCACTATGTTTTGTGATGGAAGAGGAGAGGGCTCAGAGAAAAACTGGGATAGCAGAAGCAAAACTACTTTCAGCCTCATCACAAATATTAGTGAAAAAGTTCTTGCACACCTTGCATTAGTTTGTTGTCACTTCCAACATAGAAATAAGACTGAATGTCACAGCAAATCATTGGTCTAGACATAGCTACTCCCTTCAGCTGAGATTTATTCACTTGGTGAGATACAGTAGTTGATACATAGAGTATGTTAAATTTCTGAGAGATGAGATGCCTTTGGGCAGGGAGTCCTGAGCTCCATAGCACCAGCTGAAGCTGAACTAATACAGCACAATCCTTTTTCCAAGTTATGATCTAGACTAAAGCTTATAGCAGCAGGCTAATCCTGTGCATGGGCAATGCGCCAGCCTTATCATGCTCTGACAATGTGCTGCTTGCTGCACTTTCAAGCTACTGGTCAGAAAATACCTTGGGAGCACCCAGGAGAATGGGGATTGACTGGCTCCTGGGCTGCACTAACCTGCCAAACAGCCCTGCTGGGTAGAACGTTCAGATGCATGTTTTTGATTATTTTAAGAGTTCATGTTCACAAGTTACAAGTGCAACTGACTTAATACTGTATCTGTTATTTTTGATGGTGGTGGTTAGTTTATTTAGACTTGTTCATTTGGTGTTTTAAATAAATATGAACTAGCCTAATTTTCTGTCAAAAATACTCTTTGAACGACTTTTGAACAACTCTTTGAATGGTGTAAGTGACTGTTACCTGGAATTGTTTGTTCCTTTGTGCTTATACTTAATGCAACACCTAAAGAAATTCCCTGAGCAGCTACATCTATTTTCCAGAGGCCTTTTCCAGAGCACCAGTCTGAAAGATTAAATTTTCTTCCCAGTCTGTTCAGCTCTGTATATTCAGCCAGACCACCTGCATCTTCTTTATTTTAGAAATGAAGTGCTATTTCAGGAGTTTGAGAATTTGCTGGAGTTTGAGAATTAACTTTGAGAATTATTTAAATTTGCCATTTTAGGGAAAAAAGTAGCGAAAATTCTACATTTAGTGGTTATACACTTGTTTTTTCAGAGCAGATAAGTGATTTTGCAATTGCATTCCAAGAGAAACCCCCTTACAAACTCCACCCCAACTGAGCAACTCTTTTCTATATTTGTTTTTTGAGAAGTAAATTTTATTATTTAACTTTTTACAGGCATCAGCTAAATTTCAGTTTTGATGACAGACTGATTCCTCCTTGGCCTCCTCCATATAGAGTCACAATGTATGAGCCTAGTTCTTCTTTAGCATGACAGATTTAGCAATGTGAGACCATGAGTTTGAAGCCTCATAGATACATCCTCACGGGGTTTAGCAACTTATCTTCACTTATGCCAACAGGATAATAAAGTGTGTTACTTTGCACCATTGATCCATACATTCTGACTCCAGATTCTCCAAGGCTGATCACTTGTCCAGTCTCATTTAAAAAGCAACACATTTCAATTATTTGAATGACCTCTACTAGTTTTATTTAGGAGTAAATGTAGTTCGCATTTGCAAATTAAACTTGCTTTTTTTCCCCCCATTTTGTTTATCCATGGGTATTCAGTGAAGCAAAATGTGTGACTACTCATTAGGGACATATATACAGTAGTACATCTCTGACACTCATTCATTTCCCACTGTTACTTGTTTCTATTCAGTGCCACCTTTCCCAGATTTACCCTTAAATTGTTTTTACTGCTGGAAATCAAATGTGTTACATTTGAAGACCAAAGGTTTATTAGCCTTGGTTCCAGCAGAGGTAGATGGCTTGTCATTTGTACAAAAAGGTACTTGCTACCTGATCTGGGGGAGATGCAAAAGTCCTGATTTTCCCATAACTTCTTATTCACCTATAACACACAGAAATGAAAGTTAGATAGAGATTGTTTACCACTTCTGGTGATAAATTTCCTCAAGTAATTCTGACATGTACCTGCAACTAGTGATATATGAAATGTTTGTGCTGTAACTCCTGTTTGGTATTTTATCAGTAATGTCAGGTGTGTTGTGACTCAGTTGAACCGTCACAATGTGTAACCTATATACTAGCGTTCGTGTATTTCAAATGTCTTACATGTTGCATGAAAAAATGTTATAAAAATAGATATTTTTTCTATTTTTTAATACCTCAAGACTGAGGAATCATGGGCCAATAAGTGCAATATTTAATTATTTACTCAGTGTATATAAACTTGAGTGAAAGGGAGAAGCATCATGTGTGTGTGACAAGCTGTTGATGATGCCTGTGTGGCTTAGGATTTCTAGTAAATGTACACATCTTGTAGAAATATTATGTAGTAAACACTTTACCAGTGTAGTGTAAGAATATTCTTAAGTAACTTAAACTATTTTTCATATATGAGACTATGGTTAAAGGTATTTGTATGTTTACTGCAAGTGCATGTCAATTTTACTTTTAGAGTTCTGAGTTCCTTTCCTGAGAATTGTCATGTTACACCACTAGTGGGACAGGCCTTCTGTCAGAAAATGCTTAAAACCATTTATAAACTATCTGCCTATGTTTTTTAAGGCATGTTCTCTAAAAGCATTAAAAGAATCTCGTAGAGCTCAGCATTTACGGTGAGTTAATTGTTTATTCTTAAAGAGTCAGTTATGTGCTTTGTCTGCCTGTATTACATAATATCATGTAGACATATTTTCTTTAATCTGATACAGTTAACTCATAATACTTACCTGAAATAATAAATAGGGATGCCCAGTATTCTTGCAGATGACTTGCCAAACTTCTGTTGGTGCCCCGGTTTAACATGTTCCAAACAGCTTCAACCACAGTCAGCAGCATAGCAGAGTGGAAGGTGACCTTAATTGGTCACTTTTGAAAATTCAATTTCTTATCTTCTCTAGATACTAAAGATGGAAGATACCTTCTTAAAGATATTGACCCACATTCTTCACTCCAGTTTTGCATGGCCTTCAAAGTTCAACAATTCCACTATTAGGCATAAAGCTGAGGTACAAATGGAAACAAAATGCAGGCCAGAATCTAACCATGAAATTAAAAGGAGACATCCAATAATTTATTTATTCCTGCTTCCTTGCATAATTCTAATGGTTCTCTAAGAACATGAGCAAGGCCGTCAGTACTCAGCAACATTTTTGGGTACATTTGGAACCTTAAACCCTGAATCACTGAGGTGCCATGGGTTCACAGCAGTGCCCACAGAGCCTGCAGAAAAGCTCATTCTGTTAATTCTTGCTAAATCTCCGGTTTCAAGGGCATGTGTCATCTACATTGGGAATTTACTAAACAGAGACAGGCCACTGAGCCTGGGCCATGGGGAGGAGTTGGAGAACTGGTTTTGCCAGACAATTTTCCTGAAAAGTATATTTATTAGTAACACACTAAAAGGTACATAAGTAGATTTTTTGTTTGATCTGATACATTTTTGTGACAATGTACGAGGTTGAATAAGTTATGGTTGTTTGTTGCATTGTTTTGTTTTTTCTTTGAATTTGCTTGTTCTGGAAAAGAATGAAATTCCAAAGCCTACTGGAAACCAGTATTGTGGGTTTCCTTTCCGATGTTATCAAATACAGTCTCTGAGGAAGCAAAGTAGCCAAATTGCATTAAGTAGCACATGACAGTACTTGCAATGACGTGAAAAGTCCTTAAAAAAGACTTTTTTTGTACCTAATGCCATTAAAACTTCTACAAAATTATATAGACCAGAGCGAAATTAAGATGTATGTAGATAGAAATTTGGGATTGCCTAATATAAAAAGGAAATTCTTGACATCATTGTTGCTGAGCAACAAAGTAAGAGTCAGAATATGAGACACCACTAAAATGGAAATTTACAGCCTGCTACAGGACTCCCTAAACTTTTTATTGTTAAGTGACCTGGCAGTTCAAGGGCTGGCAGATAATTTTACCCAGCTTTTTTATAATTCCTCATAAACGTGATTACATGCACGAAAATAAATGCTTACCTTGATAACGTGTAGCTGTTCTGGTTCTCTCAAACCAACTTGTTTGCTGAACTATTCTTGAAGAAAAATTGAAGTACGTGTTTAGGATACCTTTGTGAGGGGGTGACACTCAATCTCTGCCTTCTCCCCTGACTCTTACTGCAATATAGCTACTGTGGTTTTAAAAAATATGTTAGCTAAAATGCTGCTGGGTGATAAATTTTGTGAATCTTCTCCATAAATCCGTGGAAGCTCTTGTCTGAATGTTCAGTACAAGTTTTATCCACATGGAGAGTTCTAATTCTGTGCAGACGTAGCGACCATGTGTATTCCATTGGATATTCTGTTTGTATGTGATTTCTGTATACCGAGTGGATTTTGCTTGTTTAATTCTTTTGCTGAAAGTTTTTTTTCCCTTTTGCAATTACAATAAATATTCAAGAGACTATATCCACGAATATCTCAGTTGTGGTGACATGGTCTTACACCCCACCTCTCTCCCCTCATTTATTTCCTTTTACTTACTAAAAGTGGAAAATAATAACTTCATTTTTTACTAAAAGATTAGCAAAGATACTATATCTGTAATAATTCATTTCACTAATACCCTCTCAATAACACTGGCGACTGTAGCTCTGTATGAATTTCACAGAATTTACTGGAGACTTTGCCCTAATAGTCAGAAAGATTTTTTAGACATTTCCCTAGCAAAAGCACGCTGACTCTATGCTGATCCTTTAAAATAGGGCAAAGCCTTTTCTTTCGATTTTTCACTATCAAAATTGTTAAATAGTATATGTGCTTTTTGGATACTGTTTTTAGTTGATCATGTAATCTTAGTTCAAATGCACCATCTCAGTTGTGGTGGGTAGTTATTTCACACAAATCATGATGTATCACTGTCCAGTTATTGCTTTTTCCAACACTTACACACACATTGTGCTAGTTTGAACCCTGCTGGGACTCCTGAGTTTATTTTCCCTCCACATAAGTCCTAATCTTCAATCAATCTGTGGATCAGGTTGCACCATCCCCTGTTCCCCCAAACTCCTGCAAGCAGGTGTCTACCTACAAACTCCTTTAGCACATGTGCCTTCTCATTGTTCTACAGTGTTGTAGCCAAGTCATCCTATTTTTTCTAGTATATTTACATCTCATCTGCAAATTTCTCATGACAATTGCTTAATTTTCTCTCCACACTGAGTGCTTGCTTCCTTGCTTACCACTTGTGATCTGTATCTCTAGACAGGTTTTTGCTGAAGGGTCTCTTTGTGCAGCTCACTGCCGTCGCTCATAGGCCATCTCTTTATAGAATGGACTCTTGTCATCAAATCACATCTGAGAATGAAACTCCTTCATTCCTTCCAGATATTGGCAAATGTAGTGTCTTTTCTGTCTACCTCGCTCATTCCGTTGCTTTCTGAGATTGGCCCTAATGTACTTGCTCTGTGTATCAGGGAGAGTAGAAGACAAAAAAATGAGGTGCAAGAGAGGAAGGATAGCAGGGAAGAAACAGATCACTTCTGATGGGTACCTTGGAATGAAGGAATTTTTGAATTGATTTTATTTTGAACATACTGAAACTTTTAAAGAACTAGACTAGGGAAAATCACAAATCGGTAGATGAGAACCGTGATCTACCAGGATAAAACCTCTCACAGCAATAGGTATTTCTTGCTCAAGGAAGACCATTTTTATCCTATTTCCAGTCAGAAGGCTGAAGACAAAATGTTTCTAATGAGAAAAAAAATTAAAAAAAAAAAGAGAAAAGGAAAAATAAAGAAAAAAGAAAAAGAAAAAGACATAGGAAAGGATACTGGAAAGGGGAAATGTAAAGTGACACAGAAAAGTTTCCCAGCTTTGCATAAAAAGGTCAAACAAGCAGAATATCCCCATGAAGTAAGAGTGGGTGGCTTAGCAATGTGATTCACCAAAACTGAGAAGTACAAACTCTGGCTTACACCCAACTAAGGGGACTCAGCAAGATAATAGAAAACTGAGAGTTGTTTTTTGTATAGATGTGTGCAATCCTCAAGCTGCAAATTGAAAAACAGAAGTGTCTTCAAAAATCTGAAGTGCCTTTCTACATCTATGTATCTCTTGGCACCGATGCAAGATCCTGAAGAAATTAACTGTAAGACAGAAGATTTACAGCTTGACTGTCTCATGTAAGAAAGGGATGTGCTCTAAACCATGGTGAACACAGGTCATCAGCAGCAGGCACAGGCATTAGGAAGCTGGTATGAGATCCTGCACTCCATGATATCCCAGCCAGAGGGTCTTCCATTGGGTCTGGTCTTAATGCTCCCCTGGCACTGGAGAAGCTGGAGGTGATGAAGGAGTGGCAGGATTAAAAGACACTCTGGCCCTGGCTAAGCCTAAGAGTGAAACCAGGCAGTTCTGTAACCCACTGCACTACAGTGGAAAATGAGACCAGAGACCATTCTACCTGTGAAAAAATGATGTGGAAGGTCCAAAGACCATCCAAACTCTCAGATTTTAGGAAGATAAAAAAAAATTGCCTTGGGGAGTTAGAAACTCTGGTATTACACTCTTCACTTCCTAACAGCTATCCCTGGGGAGGCTATCGAGGGCCTCCTCAAGCAGCAGCCTGGTTTCCTGAGGTGATGTGCCTTTTCCTCATGTTCAAGCACATGTGAAGAGTGTCCTTGGACTGCAAAATTATCACCCCTATTGAGGGACTGCAGCTAACCCAAAGCAGCTTGGCCAGGTGCAGACAAACAGCACACTCAGCAGAGCAGCCTCACTCTGGGGTCCCTGGATATTCTGAGGCTCCACGAAGTGCATACTGCCTTGTTTCAAATCAATGCCTGTGGTTAGAAAATAAACCTCTGAATAGCCATAGAACATCTGGGGGTATAATACAGTATATGTGCCTCTAACCAGACTCTAGAGATTTTAAAGTTTAGATAGGCTTCTAGGAATAAAAAACTCTGCCCTACTTTTCTTTCAAGAAGATTTGCCCTAAGAGATGTCTTCATTTTTACTGTTTTCCTTAATACTTATCCAAGCAGAAGAAGGCTTAGCCCCTGACCCAGCAGCACCAGCCCCTGTGCAGGCCAGCAGCGCAATGCACACAGCCCATCCAGCCGCGCCCCGCAGCCATCGGCTCCGGCAGCCTCTGCTCAGAGTCTCGGGTGGAACCTGCCTTTGGGCCAGCTCTTTTATTTCTGTTGGGGATCTACACCATAAATCGTGTGGAAAATAAATCCTACTTCAAATTGAAGTTTCTCTCTTTAGTAATTAACAATAGGGAGATGAATTTTCTGGCGTCTATGTGCGTGAGCGCACATAACCATCCACATGCCACCTACATGTATTTCTGCATAACAGAAAACACCAGGATTTTACTCTATAACTATCAACATGGGACAAATGTTGTTTTATGTCTGTGCAGGATGAAAATATTTATCTAACATTACTGTCAAGATGGTTAAATAGCTTCCTTTAATCTTGCAGGGAATGAGGATCATCTACCAGGATGGTACTTGGTGTTCATGTCAAGTCTACAGGAGCACATACAGGATTTCAGATACAGCTATTAATTCATTTCAGGAGTCCTATGCCTTTGGTCTGGCTGCCATCTGCTTTTATTATATTAATGCTCTCTGTGCAATGGTATTAGGGGACATAAGTATCTGGTCCCGGGATGAACATTTCTGTCTAGAAATTGTCTAATTCCTCTTCTGCATGTGACTCCCAATTTTCTTCTACTAATTATTTTCCTGAAATGTAAAAATAGAGATTCCCAAACCATAAGGGGAGGGATTTCTTCCAGTTTTCTTAGCAGAAAATATTTTCATTATTACATTTCAGAGGAAGCCAGAAAGACAATTTATTAGTCTGCTAAGCCTTCTCTCTTGGCTTATCAATCTTGGCTAAAGATAATCCATGTCTGCACAGCCCCATAATGCACAAATCACTAACTCAGAGTGGCAGGTACCTGGCCACTGTTAACAAAGAGAAAGGGAGAAATCACAGAACTACATTTTGAGATGTGCTGGCAATCGACATTCCTCCTGCACTGGGCTCATTTGTGGGTTGGGTAAGAAGCCTTAGTGTTTCAGTGCCAAGCAAACAGACTCTTTCTCCTCCATTCCTCCATTCACCAATTCACCACTTATATTGCAAAGAGAAACTGATCATTTTGTGCTGAGATTCTGGAAAGTGAGGTTTTTTGGGTTTTTTTGTTTTGATTTGGTTTTTTTTGTTTTGTTTTGGTTTTTTGTTTGGGGTTTTGTTGTTGTTTTTGTTTTGTTTTGTTTTGTTATGTTTTGTTGTTTTTTTGTGAGATCACATAACCAGAAGAACAATTCATTGTACCAGGAGAGCTGTGGATAAATGTTGTACCCAAAAAATATGCCACAGCATACATGAATGATGATCATGACAGACAAGCCACAGGGAAAAGGAGCTGGGCCTGTATGGTTTTGGTGACCACAGATAACATCCAAAGCTACTTTCAAGTATGAGCAATGGAAACTTTTATTTTGTGGACAGCCACATCTCTGGCTGTCTGTTTGCCTTCAGACACCCTTCATGATCTAGGCATGAAGTTTCTGAGTACTGCATTTTCTCAAAGGTGCTGCTTCAGTGCAAGAGGTGGGAATCACACAGCTAATGGTCTTATAGTGCTAAAAGAAGATATGGGGAAAGGGAAAAAGGAGGGTGTGTCTATAAGAGTTGCACAAAGTCTCAGTGTAAAGGCAATACTCTTTAAGAATAGGAATAAAGTTAGTAAATCAACAATGACTTAGTCCTTTTGTCCATTTTAGCAGTCCAAGGGTTTTTGGCTAGTCAGAGCCCTAATACAAGCACTTTGTAAATCTTGCTGTGGGTCCTACACCCTGGCCTATGCACACCTAGGTACAGAGATCCAGGGGGTAGTCAATAGAACTTGCTGCTGGAGCCTCACTCTGCTGTGATCCAGTCTAGTGATCCACTGCTGTGATCCATGGCCAGTTTTCAAACTAGCTGTGTTATTTCAGTTTAACTTCAGACTGCCTGGTGATGACAGGCTCATCTAAAAATCTTGCTTTTCTTCCTTCTTTTACCTTTTCTTTGTGTTGAAATGAAAATCAGATGCCAGAAATATCTTTTAATTCACCATCTTTTCTGGTCTCACAAGAACCTTCCTTGTGTTATTTCAACACCCCATATAGATACCACAGGGTAAATCTCCCCCCAGCTGCCTTCCAATCCGCTTTCCCTCCACCCTTTGGGAACGTGCAGTGGGTGCCTCTCTGTGCAGCTCATGATTGCATTCGATAGCCCTCTAATGTGTGTGTGCTGCAACAGCACCGTGCTGTGCAGTGCAGCTGCTCCCCACCACCTGGCAGGGACCTGTCCTGTCACCTGTCACCTGCCACACAGCAGAGCATTTGGCCTTGGGAGCAGTCTTGTGTCATTTCAGCTTTCATGGGAAGAAGTTTCAGTTTTTAAGCCACGCACTCAACCTCAGGCTTCTGCTGAGCCTGGTAAACAGATTGACCTACCCCATCTTGTGAACCCATTTTTACCATTATGTTTATCTCTGTGGCTGAATGTCAGGCTTGAGAACCAAGCCTGGCTGCATTTTCTGGCTGTGCATTACCCCATTCATTCCCTGCAACACACAGGGAAAGCAGGCATGCAACACAGTCTGTTGGTATAAGAGGGGTTGATCCCTAAGACCTGCTCTTCTAACCAGGGCAAGAGCTAAAGTGAGGGCTCAGAGAGCTTGCAATGCACACTGCTGCACCAGTCACAGCGTAGAGTCACCTTGACTGTCTTCCTGACCCCTGGTTGACAGTGGCAGTGTGGGCAGTGTGCCCAGGTGGCCAAGAAGGCCAATGGCATCCTGGCCTGGATCAGCAATAGTGTGGGCAGCAGGAGCAGGGCAGGGATTGTCCCCCTGTCCTGGGCACTGCTGAGGCCACACCTCGAGTGCTGTGTCCAGTTCTGGGCTCTCAGTGAGGGGCTGGAGTGAGTCCAGAGAAGGGCAATGGTGCCGGGGAAGTCCCATGAAGAGTGGCTGAGGGAGCTGGGGGTGTTTAGCCTGGAGAAAAAGAGGTGACCCCATTGTACATGAAAGGAGGTTTTAGCAAGGTGGGGGTCAATCTCCTCTCGCAGGTAACATGCAACAAGACAAGAGGAAATGGCCTCAGGTTGTGCAGGAGGGGGTTAGATTGGGGAGAAGGAAATATTTCTTCACTGGAAGGGTGGCTAGGCATTGGAACAGGCTGCTCAGGAAAGTGAGGAAGCAGCAACTCCAGAAGTCTGCAAAAGCCGTGTAGATATGGCACTTGAGGACACGGTTTAGTGGTGGACTCGGCAGCACTGGGTTAAGGACTGGACTTGGTCTTAAGCATCTTTCCCAGCCTAACCTATGCTCTGACTCTGTGCTGTGATTCCTGTGCCTCACTACACCACAACCGTGTACAGACGAGTATCACTATATCCTAGGGACAGCGCTGCTCTGAAAACTAAAGGGGTCATACCTGATAAATGCTCAGTTTGCCCAAGCCGTGCCCCGGCTGTTCCCGTTCCGAGCGCAGCATTTCGGGATGATTCCCTCTGGGAATTCCCAGCCGGGGCAGGGTCGGCAGCAGAGGGAGCGCCGGAGCCGCGCAGTCCCGCATCGCATCGCATCGCATCGCATCGCATCGCATCGCATCGCATCGCATCGCAT
>JAODKT010001744.1:18002864-18030255 GCA_027576195.1 Cossypha heuglini
GAAGAGGAAGAGGAAGAGGAAGAAGAAAAAGGAGAAAAAGGAGAAAAAGAAGAAAAAGAAGAAAAAGAAGAAAAAGAAGAAAGATAATAAATAAAAAAGAGAAGGCAGTACTTCATCACCCTCTCTGGCCTACACAGCCAGCCTCTCTGATACCTGGTCATCTCACTTTTTCGGCAGCTAGGGTGAACCCTGAGCCAATGGCTGTGTGAACTTTATTTTTCTGAGTGTCAAATTTAAAATCAATTTTAATAGTTGAAATGTCACTACCTGTTTGATCCTTAAGACTTTCCTGACTGTCCCAATGTGGAGTATATGACACGCTTTCAAACTGCAGACAGAGTTTGCTCTGTTGTACAACTTCCCCATGGCTCTGTTACTGTGAGCCATCTTAAGGAATGTCTGAGCTGTGTTCCTCATATATAGCACAGGAACATCTGAGCTGAACATATGTGCCTCTGTGAGTGTGTGTGTTTGCTATTAACTGTGCTTAGCTATGTAACTCTCTTAAGTCTTGCATTGAAGCCATGTGCACTTTGCTGCTTATATCCAGAGCAAGGGGAATGGTGCCTCAGGATGGTGCTCACCCCCAGCTCTCTGCCTCCTGTAGCAGAGCTGGAGCTGTGGGACCAGCCACATCAGTGCACAGCTCCCCTCACAGCTCTATTCCTGTCAAAGGTCATGTCAGTCAGACCCTGCAGGACTTGCATTGCGTCTGTCAATAAACATTCACAGGTTCCCTCTTGCTGACATTTATGCTGTCCTTTCTTATAGGCAGTCTGACCAGTCATTCACCCCCTGTAACTGCTGGAATTGCTCTAGGGCAGACCCACTAATTGGCTGTGAAGGGTTACTGTTTTCTGCAGACCAAAACTGCTGCACTAGAAAAGCATATTCATCCATTCATTCACACAGAATTTCCTCTTTTAACCAGTATCTATATCAATCTATATCCATATCTATCTATATCTATATCTATATCTATATCTATATCTATATCTATATCTATATCTATATATATCTGTATCTATCTATCTATCTATCATCTATCTATCTATCTATCTCTATCTCTATCTATCTCTATCTCTATCTATCTCTATCTCTATCTCTATCTCTATCTCTATCTCTATCTCTATCTCTATCTCTACCTCTATCTCTATCATCTCTCTATCTCTAATCTATATCTATATTGTCTATATTTATATCATCTATATCTATATCTATATCTATATCTATATCTATATCTATATAATCTATACCTATATCTAATAATCTAAATCTATCTATGTCTTTATCTAATCTATTATCTATCATCTATCTATCTATCTATCTATCTATCTATCTATCTATCTATCTCATCTCATCTCATCTCATCTCATCTCATCTCATCTCATCTCATCTCTATCTAGCTCTGTCTGGGTGCATATGCATCTATATGATTTTTCACACCAAATATAGATTAGAAGCACAATAATCTTCCCTAAGGAACTAGTTTCAAAAGCTCACTAAAGTATTAGTGACTTCTGCACTGTACAAGCTTTTCAGAAAGCCCTAACTTGCAGACATGCACAACCACCTCTACTGAATTAAAGCTTGTTAACTGATGTCAAGCAACCAACCCATCATCCTGATATGGATAATTGCTCAAAGAAATCAGACATTAATTTCCCTCAGTATTGGAGGCACTTGCTATTTTATCTTGATGAGAAGAGATGATAAAATAAGTTGTAGAGGGACTAAAATAGGATCCTAATCTGCCATGCCAGTGTTCACCGCAGCTATTTACAAGGGCCTGACTTACTCCACACAAGCTATCCTGTAGACATTCCTCCAAGGACCCTTTTCCTCCATGTGCCTAGGAGTGTGACAGCAGAAGGTTCCTCCTTCACCCTGTAAGTGTGCAGTGACCCCTGCCTCTCAATGCTTGCTGCATGTGCAACTTCACTGCTACTCTAGAGATGCTCCCATCATCCCTTTATCCACCATTTCCCCCTGTGCTCAGATACTCACTATAACATAATTCCTCAGCCTGGATTATGCCCTCATGCCCTTGCCTGAATCAGCCATTCCTGAGAGATATCTGCGTGGGACTTTGTGACCAGGCAAGCAACCGGGCCAGGTACGCTTGCAGGGTGGGTCCAGGAGGCTGCAGGGCACCAAGACCCAGGCAGTCCTTATTTTGCTGCAACCTGCCTCATGAAAAAACTCAGGGTTTTTTAGCTGTTATTTAAGAGATTCTCAGAAACCTCATTTCCCTTTCCTCTAAGAAGCGTGATTGTGCTGCTGTGCCAGCCGTGCTGTAGATGTCAAGGCTGTATTCTCTATTGCGTGTTTGTTTTCTCTTTCTGGAGAGCCTTCATTTATTCACCTTCACTTCACCTTGTATGGTACCTTCACCTTTTGTCACCTGCCACTGTTAGCTACAGCAAGAAGCACAGCTTTCTGTTCCCTTCTCTTGCACACAGAGTGGTTCTTCCCAGAGCCTTGGTGTAAGAGCAGCTGTGTGGATCTGCAGACATGCCCTTTGGCTGTGACAGAAGATAATGCGGCTGAGCCCCACTTCCCCACTGAATTAATTATTAATGAAGCTGAACATAAGAGCAGCTCATCTGAAGTAGCACAAAAAATAAAGGAATGATTCATACCCGCCCTTGCTAATGCTTTCAGATTTACTGGAATTCCAGTGGCCCAAAATTAAATCCCCATTCCCTCTCTTTTTCTTTCTAAATCAGGTACAAAGCTCTATCCAGCTAGAGGAAATTTCAATTTCTCAGAGGCAGAGTGGTCTCTGTATGACACCATCAAGTCACATTCAAAACACTTCAATAGCGATACCTGGAAATGCAACATGGGGTTTTGGATAGGAAGTCTACTTCAAAGGGCTTTCTGATCTATTTTTCACAGTAGCACGCTGTTCTGTACTGAAATGAAGGTGTAGAGATTAGCATGTGCCCAAAGCAGCATTTTCCTCCCACTATGAGCACAAAAGAATCCCATTGCATAGGCCAGTGACTGGCTAAACTGCTCCTCTGCAGTGCCGTTGGCAGCAGCACAGGATGTGCAGCCCGGGGTTGTGGCACAGCCAGCAGCACCCCTGCACGGAGGGTGTCCCCAGAAGGCAGTGGGAATGCACTGCCTGCTGCTGAGTCACTGAGATTTCGTCTCCATTCCTCCCGAATCCTGTGCAGCAGAGGAAAGTTTGAGTACCATCGTGAGGATACCTTTTGCTAAAAGGAGCCAAATTTTAATGTCTGCTCCCCAAGGAAATAAACACCATTAGTGATGCCAGGGAGAGATGCAGGACTCTGCAGACATGCATCAGAAAATTGTTCAAATTTATCTGAAAAAGACCCTCCAAGTTTTTAGGTTAGCTGTGGGAAACAGTACGGGTATCCCAAAACATCACGCTAGCTGCTATGCCACACCCCCCACACTCAGCCCCACAAAACAGAGCCATTGCTTTTGCTTGTGATTTCCACCACTCTCCAAGCACAAAGCCCTGAGGATTGCGCAGCACTGAACTGATCAAAACTGTCAGAGAAAAATCCTGCAGCACTACGCAGTTTCTCCAGCCTGGCAGCTTGTGCAAGCTGATTGTCAGCAGAGGAGCTCCAGGACTGTGGTTGCTGCCATCCCACAAGGAAACAGTGCGGAAGACTCCCACTGCTCCTGGATGGCGGAGCACTGGAACCAGCAAACCCAGCAGACAGGAGGGTCTGAGGCTTGTTGCCAGCTTACGCACAAGGGCTGAATGGTTCCCAACAATGTACTTTTAAAGGGAGTCCTCACTAGTCTCCCTGGACAGCAGCCGGCGTGGGAGAAGCACCAGAAGGCATTAATATTCATGGAGGGAATTCTGGTGAGGAAAAAATGGATAATAGTATCAAACATCTCTAATGAAGCATGAACTTGAGAGTTATTTTACTTACCTGCAGGGAAAACATACCAAGCCATAACTAGTTCAGTTAGAAGTCATGCTGCTGAAGGCTTTTTCAGCTTTGACAGAATAATGAATAAATTGAATAACAATGGTGTTCATTATTACTAATTACTGACTGTGGAGGAGGGTGCTAAGAGACAGCCTGTGTCCTGTGCCCCTGCTGGGGACATGTCAGTGGATTACATCTGCCCTGACCTTGCTGTGCTGTTGAGTGCTGCAGATCAGAGGCTCCAAAAGGTGTAGCACCCCATTCCCATTTGGGAAAACAAGATTTAAAGGCCTTTGAAATTTACAGAGTGCATCAGCTACTGTGATGCTACTGCTGGCTGGTCCCAAGTGAGGGGGCAGTGATACTCCACAGCAACTCACAGCAGCACAGGTTTCTCTCTGGGACAGCTGCTCTTAACAGCACCTGAGAGAGTTTTAGGGATACATTTCAGCCTCAGGGCACAGGCAGTTTTCAGGGCTATCCACCCTTCCAATGGCTTCAGAGCAGCTCACCCCATAGGCAGCATGCTGCATTGAGCAATGAGCACCAAGCCGTGAGTCTGGATGCACCACTGGGTGGGCAAGGAGCACCTGCACAGCCCAGAGCATCAGCGTGTAACAGACACAGCTCACACTGTGGGGTTTGGATGTGACTTGAACCTCCTCTATCTTCCCCAGAGCAGCAGTGGCTGTGGTTGAGCCATTCCTTGAGTCAGGGCTTTTTTCGTGCTTTCCTCATGTTTCTCCCTCTCTGTCCTGACTTCACCAGCCCCTCCACTGCTTATCAGTGTGAAGGCACATATGCCTACTGCACAGAACTTCAGAAGATGCAGTTGGAGGTTGTATCCCTCTAAGAAATGCCAAAACCCTGAGCCAGTTTGCAATAATCTCTTTTTCAAATATTCTTTTAATCCTTTTTTCCCAAACATTTTCTTAAAACATTTCCTCCTTCTCTCTCCTAACTTGTATGTTTCTCTGAGTTTTATACTCCCCTTCAAGGAAACTCCAGACAGACCACTTTTGATAGGTTTCAATGAGATCTTGTCTTGGTTTAACCCCAGCCATCAGCCAAGCTCTACACAGCTGCTTCCCCACAAATGGGGCTGGGAAGGAATCAGAAGAGTAAAAACTGGAGAACTTACGGGTTGAGGTACAGACAGTTTAATAGGGAAAGCAGAAGCTGCACATGCAAGCAAAGAAAATCAAGGAATGGATTCAGTGCTTCCCATGGGCAGACAGGTGTTTAGCCATCTCCAGGAGAGCAGGGCCCTGTCACATGTAATGGTGACTTGGGAAGACAGACACCATCACCCCAAATGTTCCCCCCTTTCTCCTTCTTTCCCCACTTTATATGCTGAACATGATGTCACATGGTCTGGAATATCCCTCTGGTCAGCTGGGGTCACCTGTCCTGGTTCTGTCTCCTCCCAATGCCCCAGGCACTCCCAGTCCCCCTCACCAGTGTGGCAGTATAAGAAACAGAAAAGACCTTGGCTCCATGTGAGCTCTGCTCAGCAATAACAAAAACATCTCTATATTATCAACCTTGTGTTCAGCACAACTCTAAAATGTGAAGATAATTAACGGTACTCCAGATAAAACCAGCACAGGGTAAAATAAATTTAAGTCCTTAAAAGATTTGGCTATTAGTTTTCTGGAGTCTCAACTATCAGAAGATCCTGGGGATTTTAAGCTAACTTTAACTGTCTCTGCCCAGCCTCATGCAACGATAGCTCACAGCCATTTGCTGCATGCCAAGTCCTTGTACAAAGCTTGCCACTGTAGTTTGACTACTGCATGCTGCAAAACCTCTCTTTTGTTTCCCAGACTTCTTCAGATAAATGAAAGATGGTCTCTGCTGCACATTAGAGATGCTGATATCGTAGGCATCTGAACTCAATGGATGTTAGAGAAGAATGGAGGTAGGACTGAAAATAATATAACCAATGATCAATTCTGATCTCAGTATTTGCTGTCTGCCCAGCTCATCAGCACTGGATAAATAACACTATCTGGAGTCCTATGTCTTCTCCCTCTTGCTTTCACTAGGGGGTGTTTACTCAGGTGTGATGTCTCCCACACTAAGGGCTTGTTTTTCTGAGGCAGCCATCCCACATTCTGTCCTTAAAGCTGAGATTAACTCTGCATTGTATCAAACAATTTCTAAATTTGTATATACACAAATGTATCTTTATCTTCTATATCTTTACTTTAAAAAGTTTTTTACCACTACCACAGTAACTTCAAAGAACTGAAAATATTTGCCCAAAAAAGCCAAAAAACCATAGAGCTTTGTACCCAGAGAACTGAGACAAAAATCAAGCTCAAACTCAGTTCTCCTAATGTCCATATTCAAACTATGGGATGTGTTCGATGAGATGACATTATTTTAGTTGGAGAGTATTTCTCCCTGCTCAAGTTTTGCTCCCAATTTGTCACTCAGATTTCTGTTTGGACTTTCTATCCCCCTGTATTACTTTTGCAGATTTGCCAAACAGTTTTACAGGAGGAAGCTAGAGATTTTCTTTATTCTTCAGACTAAACTAAATTGAACTCACCAAAGGCTTTTATAACATCTTTGAACTTTTTTGATTTTTCTTTTCCTGGAAAAACCTAAGCAAAATTAATCACAGCTGGAATGAAATTGGACTCATCATTCCAGTAAACACTACGTGTGCTAGTAGCTGTGACTTTCATTTTCCACCTTGCAGAGAGATTAAGCCAACAAACCTGCAACTATTTAGACTATTTGTCTCATTAGGAGATAAAAGAGTAATTTGTTCATAAATACACTGAATTGCTACAGCAGCAGCTGTCCGCACTGAAACAGAGGATACATTTTGGTTTTGCTCTGAAACTTCTCTATTCTGATTCATTATTTCCGTGGACAGAGACTAACAAAGTAGTGCCAGAGGATGTAGGAAGGAAGCCATGAGCTACTGCTGCCAGCTTCAGGCTTATGCATGGCTGTGGTACCTGATCTGCTTACTGAAAAGGTTTTAGCACTGTCAACAAAAATTTGGGACTCCTTCTTCCTTATAATAATAGCCATGATATATGCAAGCCATTTTCTTACTAGAGCTGCTGGAAACCTGTGAGGAGGAGCCTGACAGGAGTGACAGGCATCATCTAATTTACCCACCAACTGCAGCATCCTTCATCTTCCCCACACAGCACTTAACAGCATTTTCTGACACAAAGGTGTGAATAAAAAGGAGTCCTAAGAATTCATTCTCCTTGCAAACTAACCCCTTAATCCAAAAAAGGGTATAAGAAACTTAAGGAAAAAAAATGAACATAGACTTTTTTTAAAATTCAATCAGGAGCTATTTTCAGTTAAGCAAAGAGTCACACAAAACCTCACACTGATCCTGAAAGCCAGGTACCTAAAAGGTGCCTGGAAACCACTTTATGATTTGGACTTCCATTAGGGCCATATTTCTTCCTCAAAAACACTATAATTTATGAATTTCATTTTTAACAGCAATTTCTTTTTATCATCTGTTTGGAACAGAGATTGTGACAATGTTTAACCGTGGTACACTTTTTTTTTGTTTGTTCTGATTTGGTTTTGTTTCTTTATGGTATCCCAGGATATTGCTCCCCTAGACAATCTCTAGACATCTAGTTTCTTTAAAGCCGTTGAAGCCAGTCATAACATGTCCTGAAAAACAACTACCTTTCCACTGTGCATCACAACTTTGTGGATTAGGTTCCTTAACAAATACCATATATGATTGATTTGCTCACATTTATTTTGTATTACATATGCGAAACACTGTTCTGGCAAAATACGATAATTAAATTATTCTGGAAATGTGTTTTCTCTTAAATTATTAAAACTATGGGATGCATGTAAAAAAAGTTAACTTGCAAAAAAAAAAAATCAAATACAGTAACTAGGCAGAATCAACACATGCTTTTATTTCCATTGCATATAAAATTTCATATGAAGGTATTGATGTACAGTACTAACCCATAGGCTGTAAGAGAGGCTAAGAAACCAGTGAAAGAATAGCCATGTGCAATGTTCACACAAGTTGCCACTCTCAAGACATCCCCAAAGAAAATACCGAATTAAAACAGTAACAAGAAATTGTTCAGGATTTCTGTTTTTGTAGTGTCCCTTTTAGACCATATAAAACAAAAGCATTCGAATTCCTTTGGGCCAGGGCTGCTAAAATCTACAGTTTGTGTCAAAAAGGAGATTCTGGTTTTTCTTGGAAAAGAAACTCTCCTTTCATGAATAAGTCGCAAGTTACAAGGGCTGGGCATCACTGGAATGGAGAAGAGGTATTTACCTCAGTCTGACAAATTCAATGATACCAGCTCTGAGTTGTCTGGAGCAATGTGATAAGCCAAACAGCAAGAGTTGCTCAGTCCAACCTGCAAACCTAATAGTAGTGTTATTAAAACATCTAACAGTTTGCTGCTCTTCTGGAGAGCTAGTGCACTATGCTACACACACCTGCACAAAGCTTTAGCTACACCTATATAAAATAAACTTTGGCTACTTGTAACACTAATATTGGAAAGCATTTCCAAGACTGAATTTGTATATCCTACTATGGATTCTGCTTATACAGTGATCATTTGTGCTACTAAAGAAGAGACATTACAGACAATTGTAAAAGTGTATGAGTTACACCCTCTTAATTCTCATCCTTCCATTCCACAATATGCATTAAAATCAAATGTTTATTAGAGATGCTTTCCAAAGCTGTTTCAGCACAGTTCAGCACTGAAATGCAGCATCAATTATTTATCATTTTTTAGGAACAAAAAATGGCTGCAATAATCCCCAGTTACAGGCTGTAAAAAGATATTCAGAGACAATACAATTACATTACCAGAAGTCCGCAAAAGCTTGAACTTCCAGCAGGGTCAAGAATGAAAGTTTATTGTAGTATTACACATATTAGCTCGTAAGAGTATCCCCCATCAGTTAGCAACTAAAAATATGGTAGAAATGCCCAGCCCCAGCCCCAAGGCTACCTTACTTTCAAATGCAGCTAAACAAGAAAATATTGTGTAAAGTTAAGGCACAGCCCTGGGACCAAAGACCTGCAGCTTTTTAAATCGATATATCTTTATGTATTTTATACTTTTCTTGAATCTTCCATAAACGAGCTCTATGGTGACACTGAATATATTACAGGAGAAGAAATGTACAAGGAATATGTATACACAATAGTCATTCTCTCACCAAGAGTTTCCAGATACAGCAACACCACCCTTGACAAGGATGATGTTATAATAAGAACTGATAATTTACAATTAACATTACAGTATGTACATTACAATAAATACATGGTTGTAAACAGAGACAAACAAGACTGTATTACAGGTAAGGTCATTTGGTGAGAAAAATGCATGGCACAAAAAATAAATAATGCATTTGAAAAGAACTGTCAAAGCTTTCTATAAAATCCTTTTCATTCAAGTTTTTAAACTTCTGAATGCTATTTGTTCTATCTATATTCTTTCATTATCCTTTTTTAATGACACAAAACAACTTAAGAATTTAAATACAGCATTACTGAGTACAGCAACTTGCAAGCTAAAGTGTACTGTTATAAACAAGGTGATTTTTCTTTTTTTCCTCCAACTCAATATCCACTCACTGCATGGTTTTATGGCAAAAATATTCACAACACATAAAGCCACTTGTAAATTGTATTGTTTTAAAGCAGTGTACAATGCTAAAACACACTTTGGCAAAAGAGGAAAAAAAAAAGATTGTACAGTGCATTATATCCCCAACTCTAAGAAATGGTATAATTTTCTACGATTTGATTGTCCACATGTACAGGTGTATATCTCACAACATGGTTTTATGTTTATTTACTTTCCATTAGTGCAGAAACAAAACCTTCCAGGTCCTACTGGTTATTCTGGAATTTATATTGCTTTTCCACTGCTGAGGCTCCAGGCACTCTTGGGGGCTGAAAGGACTTTTAGATGTATCAGGTTCAGCAAGAAACAATGGAAAAAAAAAAGAAATAATAATTAAAAAAAAGACAAAATGCAAAAAACCTCATGAATTATCTTCATTCTTTCACTCCTTCTACATCTTTTGTGCTAAGGCCCTGTGAGGGCTAACGGTAAAGAAAATTATGACCTGGATAAAGGAGATGCAAAATTTACTTAAAAGTTGATCTACTACCCAATTAGTTTAAAACAGGGTTTTATCCTAGATCTCTGGTAATTCAGAAGTACCTTCATTCATCTCTGCAAATCTGCCACAAAAAAATCCAAAGGGAAAATAATGGTTGATGCTATCATCTTTTGTTAAGAAATTATCTTGATGTTGTCGTTTTAACAGAATTTTACAGTATGGGAGTCTGCTAGCCTCCCTAGGCAACAATTTCCCATCTTCTACACCCAAAACTACAGTTCTAATGAAGAGTAAAGTGGAGGAAATACAATCTTCTTCCATGTGACCAAACAACAAGACTGAAAAATGACAAATATGAGCTCCTACCTCTCTTTAGCTTTACAAGTTATGGAAGCTTTCAGTACCAATCAAACTGAAAGGCAGGATTCCCTTAGCACAAACTGGATAAAGGATGAAAATATCTAAGATTGAAATAATATGGAGAAAACTACAACTTTGATGATGCACTGCTCACTTACATAGTAATATAAAAAGATAAGACTGGCCTGGCTCTTCTTGCAACAAAGACATGAAAAAAGAATACTAATCATTATTTCTATGTTGTC
The DNA here is from genome assembly GCA_027576195.1 of Cossypha heuglini. NCBI lineage: Eukaryota > Metazoa > Chordata > Aves > Passeriformes > Muscicapidae > Cossypha > Cossypha heuglini. Next base: position 18,013,513 of record JAODKT010001744.1, read on the forward strand.
CACCTCTCAGATTAGCAAATGGTTTATCTAGATAGCTACCCAGATTAAAAGTCACTGGGAGTCATAAATTGGAAATATTACACTAATGCTTTTTTGCATCAGAACAAATAATTCATACAGTTATTAGTCTGTTCTGATTTAGCAGTCTACAGCTCCCAGTCAAAAGCAGTCTGAAAAACCTTGTTTCAGAGGATCAAATTTTATTAGAATAGCAAAAGAGGTGCTTTTGTGTTGATGACAATTCATTACTCTTTCTACAGGCTCTGGTCCTGTGAATCCTATACCCAGCTGGTATCACTGGGACCACTTCTTGCAGAAAGACAGAGTCGGTAGGATCAGGCCACTATGAGGGCAAAAGCACTGTGTAAGTCCACTAACACATCTGGGAAAATTGTGATGAAAAAACAAATAAAACAAGCTATCATACTGAAAAAGTTTTATGTAACAAAGAATATTCATGGAACTCCCTAATATATATAATAATAGACTTTCAAAGCTCAATATTACCAAGACATTCTAAGGTGCCAAAAAAAAAAAAAAATTAAAGACAAAACCCTTAGAAGTATTATCCAGTGTAGTACAGATTTGTACTGAAAACTTGTAAGTTACTCTTTCAAAAAAAAAAAAAAACCAGTAGCAGATGAAAGTGGGTTTTTTTTAAATATAATACCTCCGTATATTTAATAAAAGTAAGTTTTAAAAAAGATCTCTCTTTCACATATTATACAAAATGGAGAGGTTAGTGCAACCCACTGGGTCACATTTTTTTCAGTCATGTCTCAGAAGATTAGAAATTAGAAAATTATGCAATTTTCACAGCTTATCTTCATGTTGGTAACAGAATCCATTTGTCTCTCATAATTTTTGTGAATTTGTTTTCCAGTAGGAACCTCAATGTTTTTTCTGTCTGTTTCCTCTACAAATGAACATTATCCAATGTCTTACAATACAATACAATGAATTCAAAAACTATCAAAGCACAGCAACATTTTTTTGGCAGGTGGTACTCCTCTGAAAGCATTTGCTTTATTTAATGGAATCTGCCAAATAGAGATCTTATTAAAATGTAATTTATGGATATTCTCCCTCCACTTTCTGATGCCATGGAGGTGAAAATTCTGGTTACAATATTCCTGAGTGCCGAACTGAGTCATCAACTTCAGTTTTGATCAACAATCATCCTGGCAGATAACACCAAGTTCTGACAGCGGTTGTAGTATGTGACATATACTTCGGCAATAATTACCTACGTTAAAAAAACCCGGAAAAACGAAACACAAAAAACCCAAAATCCAAAACAAAACTGAAACTGCCCCAACCCCATACCCCCCACAAAAACAAACAAACAAACAAACAAATAAACAAACAAACACCTAAAGGAGAAAAAGGAAAAGAAAGGGAGAGAGAAAGAGAGAAAGATACTGCGTTTTCATTGTTATGTGTCAGGAGAATGTTCTTCTACCATACAAGGCTCTGCTGTTTGGTTCTCCTCCTCTTCCACTTCTTCCCCTACTTGTTCATCAAGAGGAATTTCAGTGGATTCTGAATCCTGGGTGCAAAGAGTCTTGGAGTCGCTGAAGCTGGTGTCTTCTTCTACTTGACTTCCACTGTCCTTTTCGGTGTCTGACTCACCATCTTCCTCCAGTGTTAGTTCAAACTGGAATTTTTCAGTTTGACCCTGCTTTCCCTCTTCTTTTTCTTCAGGTGCAGGAGAGGGACTTCGAGGGATTGTGCTCTGGTACCATTCTCGATTGTCCTCCAGTGTATCTAAGATATCCTGGGCATCCGGGTGAACAAGATCTGCCCATGTCTCCCACAAAGGATGAACAATGTAATCTATAAAACCCACCTGTTTCAAACAATAAAAGAATATGATTATTCACAGAGAAATTAATGTCATGCAAAGTATGAGAAATACAATGTTAGGAAGAGACACAAGACACATTGCCCTTAAAGATGGCTGAAAGGAAATCATACTAGTTTATATAATAGATAAGATCTTTTACTTTTCAAAAGTCTGATTCAGGATATTGGATAAGGGCATGAAAAGGATTTGTTTTCAAGTGAACTGCTCATTTTAAACAACTCTAGTGCATCTAGTGAGCCAAGTATCTGCTTTATATTTAATTCTGTTTTTGAAGGAAACCCTAATCAGCTGTACAGTAATCTTTTTTGGTGTGTATGCTGCTTTTCAGGCCCAGACAGTGATGGAATCCCTTCAGCAAACATACTGCCATGCACTATGTTTTCATAGTAAAAGTCTCAATTTGCCTCACTTACTACTGAGGAGCTGAATTAATTAACTCAGAGGAAGAAAAGGAAAAAGTGCATGCAGAAATTATTCAAAACATGACTACGTAGCATTATTTTCTTCTAAAAGATATGACTACCTTATCAAATCAATTACCTGCGATTTTTCTACAGACGCATTGTGCTTATCACACATGGGACTTATCTCCATTCCCCTCTCTCTTTCCCGGTCTCCCTGACGGAAAAATTCCTCCATTATTCTGTCTGTCCATTGGCGGTACAGATGGAGCGGCTTGGTAGGGTTGCTCAGATCTGCACAGTGCACCATATTCTGAAGAACCTAGAACAGATTGAACATCTGTGGTGTCATTACACTGAAGAAAACCATCTCCTGTTTTATTTACGTTTCTGGTGACTGTAAAACAAAATCTTTAAAATACATATAATGCAAGATTTATTCTAAACAGCCCAAACTTATGGGCTTGTGTGCTTTTTACACTTGCAGTAATAGCTGTGAATTAGCTGGCTTCTGCTGCTTCTGGCACCATAAGGGTGATACATCCCTTGTGAGAAAGAGGATCACTTTTGATAATTTGAAGGGAAGGACAAAGCCTCATTTAGTCCCGAGCTACCCTAGCACTTTGTTAGCCTCCCAGAGTCACTTAGACCATGTCACTTAGACCAGGGAGGAAACAGAGGGAGGCAGCAAATCATGGTGTGAAAGAGGCAGCTCTAATCCATGCTCCAGAATGCAGAGGACAATGTTATTAAGTATGTAATACAAGCAACCATTTTCAATGCATTTCCTTACCTGAATCCTGTCTGAATAGTTATCAAGAAGCAGGACACCAGAACTGGTCACTTTTTTAGTTTCAACCATAGTTTTTAAATCAGCCAGTAGATTCATATGCTTAGACATATCTGTTGCAAGTACCTAGAAAAAAACAAACCAAAAAATGAACACTATATAAATGATTCTACTGGGGTTTTTTGAAAAATAATTGAACATATAAAATCAACAGTTTTGGAAGGAACCCATGGCTTCTATGTCTGAATACATAATGCAAGTATGAGTCCTGTATGTTCATTATAGTAGGTTCTCATATTAGTTATTTTAAGAATATGACAAAATCATTGTTCTGCATTCTTCAGAATAGACTGATCAGCCCAAATTTATTATTGATTCAGTAGCAAATCTTTAACTCTGATGGTAGAAAAGCATACATGTTCAGTACAAAACCAGTTTGAAACAGAACTGTATACCTTCTAGAAATGCATAGAAAGTTATTGAAACTTAAACAAATCTACTGTTTGTGTTTGGGTAAGACATGACAAAACTTTCACTTCATTGTTTACAGGCTTGACGACATGTCATTTATCATAAAATGCTTCTGTGCTTTATTATTCCATGTACTAGCTCTATGGAAGATGGAGTCTCAACTCACAATGTCAATGACCATTTTCCTCAATGATTGTCTCTGTTTTTTGGTCAAATTCTGGAAAATGTCACAATTTTCTTCCTGCAGCAGCTTGAAACCCACAGCTAAGTGATGATTCTCCAGGACTGATGAGTCATTGTACATCAAGGCGAGTTCAGAATCTGCAATAACAATTGCAGGGCAGAACGTTACTAAAGCCTGCGCTTTTATCAAATCTCTTAAGATTTTTTTCAAATTCATTAGATGCATAACAAGATACTTTTAGTAACAGCCCTGAAAGTTACAGAATTATGGACTGAATGTCTTACTAGGTCAAGCCAAAGTATGTTGAACAAAACAAAGAAAAGGCCTTGCAATGATGTATGTACATGTGCCTGGAGTGGCAAGTTAGAAAAAATATAAGAAAGGTAATTTTCAGAATAAATTTTAATATCTGCATGAGGTAACTTAGAAAATATTATATGCATAATATATGCACAAACACATCTCAACTAAAACATACTCTGTTGTCTTCTCATGCCTCTCTCCATCACAGCACCTAAAATTCTATTGCTAGTCAAGTTTCAGCTTTCCAGCACTTTGACCTGGGAATACACAGCTGAGGCTTTTCTGCAGGTCTGCTGCAGAGCATACACTTCTTGGTTTTCACATCATGTCTTTCTGCAGTTATCTAAGATGCTCAGATGCCTAGTGAACTAGGCTTAGAGTTGTTAGTCCACGACAACTGAAAGCTGGTAGGATGGTAACAGCTACGCTTCTGTCTTTTTCATGTAATGTCACGTAGAGTGAAACTGCAGGCAGTGGCCTTGCCTGCTGCCTTGTTTGAGTGTGGTTGGCCCCTGATGCTGTCTGTAATATTGCCTTCACCCATGGAATTATTCTTACCTCAGTCACCCCATATGGCTGTGAGAATAACCCACACCTTCCCAGCCATGCCTGTGCTAAGGCACACCTGAAAGGTCAGCTTAGACCTGCCAAACAGACAGCTCTCAAAAATCGAAGCAGTTACAAAACTTTCTGCACAGATTTAGCTTTAACCCAGGAATACTGCAGAGTCAGCTTGCATATGGTTTAAGATACAGCTTGTTAATAAATCTATCACAAAAAAGTCAAATACCTTCTCTGCAATCATGCTTTTCATGTGCTATATTAGCTTCTATTTATTACAGCTGTTTTTGCCTAAGTCTAAACATACATCAGTCTATCCCACTCTTTGTCCTCTTTTCTTCTTTTACAGAAGCTATGTTTTAAAATGCCTCCAGTTCAATGGGAGGCCTCTAACAGCTTTGATCTTCAGATTTCATTAATCTCATTATCTATTCTCCTGCTGTCTTCCTCTCTGTCTTGAATAAATCGATCTGTTGAATCAGGAAACTCTTCCTGTGCCTTGCCTTATCCCAAAGGCGGCAAAACCATAACAGCAGAAGTAGAAAGAAAGCAAGTTTGTAAGACGATCGCTCTTTCATCTTTCACAGAACACATACAAGGCTTGCACACTTGTTTTTCTTATGCAGAAAACAGGTAGTAGTCTATTTTCCTTTCAAACAGCCTTCTAACAAACACTCCACATTGCCAAAACACTTTGGAAGAGCTGGAACTACCGAAACAGCTAAAATGCAGTCAACTTCAAAATGGATGTAAAAATGGAAGAAAGTTTCCCTTTGGTAACCTGTATAACACATTATGAAATACAAGAATATTTTGCTGGAAGGACAGAGTTACAATGGTAAAATAAGCATCTTCTCTGATGCTGATATACTTCATATTTTTTTTGTTCTCTAGCAGCATTCAAGAGGGATCAGTTTAGTTGACAACTCTGTAATAGACTTTAAATAGGAAAATAATAGTCCAAAAAGTCACAAGACTAATTATAAAAAAGAAGATGGAAATATGTCAAATATGTACATGCTTTAAGTAACTCGGTCTATCTTTTTTTTTTTTAATGCTTTCTTATATTTACTGAAATCTTAATACATTGTTTGGTTCACTGGAAAAACAAAATTAGATTGAATGCAAATTATCTTCTTAATATTTTGGATTTAAGAAACCAACATTAGATGGTCTTTTTCTGTCTCTGTCCCTGCAGTTTCTTTCTTGTACACAGAAAAATTTAAAAGAAAAAAAAATCTTTGTTTCTTTCAGCCTTGCAACTGCAGTTTCAATTAATGTTGTTATTTGACTGACACATAAGTCTCCTTTATCAAAAGCTGAATTGAGAAAAACAAGATATATTTTCTAAGCGGGTAATTATCAGCATGAATATGACTCCTACATTAGCTGAATTTCAATCTGTCTAACTAGAAGCAAAAGCTTTATGCACCACTACTCATCCCCTCAATTAAGTCAAGCCCCTTAAACCTAAACAGTTCATTGGTTTCCTCACAGAACCTTGGACCCACCACTATAACCTGGAACTCAATTTCTGACACAAAAAGCAAAAAACCTATACTTACATATGCCCACTCTGAAGAATTCAGATATTATACACATTGTTTTTTGCACAAAGCTTGACTCACTCTCTGCCTGTACTACACTGCTGAACTGTACTTGTCCCCAGTAAAGCACAAAAATCCAGAGTCAATCTTAATCCTCTTCCATGTAGGTGAGTCATCTAATTCAATTTCATTATAGATGGCCCTTAGGCCATTGAGACAAGCAAAACTAGGTGCAGGCTAAACTGAAGTGCATGTCTTGTTTGAATATACAGCAGCAATGAGTCAGAGGAGGAGCTCCCTTCTTCAAACTCGACTGCTGATTTGGGGTCACCCTCTTTTAACACCTGTGAAATAGATTCACCCATGTGCAGAAGTGACAGTATCTATAAATGTGCAACCAGATAGGTCAAATACACAAGCCTAGGAATGTTTCCATTTCTGTTACTTTTTCTTCTTCTGTGCTTGGATTATTAGTGCTTCCCAGTCAGTTATCATAAAAGGAGAAGTTGTCAGAGAGAAGAAGAAATAACATAATATGATGGAACTTGTACTGACCTACAAAGTCCTACCCACTGAAAATAGTGACATAAGGTCAACAAAATCCAAGCAGGCTGCTGTTGGGCCAGAAACGATTGAGTAAACATGTCATGATCAGGTTCAATAAAGTGTTTTTCTTTCAGTAGATGAATAAAGAGGGGATAGAGGTTCAGCAATGCTGCAGACAACAGCCTTCAGGAATGCAGAAATGCATTGGGTTTCAAATTTGGAGATGACATTAGGGTCAGAAAAAAACAAACAGGTTTATCATAGCTGCAGAAACAGGGTGAGGAAATTCAGTCTACAAGGCATGAGAGATCAAAGCCAAGTACAAGATCCAGGCAGAGATCATCCTGACTGTCTGTTTGCTAAAAAGAAACTTGCTTTTCTGCTTTCTGAATTTCTATCCTTGGTCATGTCATATGTTTCCAATACAAACTTTAGTCTTTTTTTTTTTTTAAACAAAACAAAACAAAACAAAAAACCCCAAAACATTTCCTTCATTCTCTTCCTGAAATTTTATCTATTTAATGTAAATCAACTATATTTCCAGAAGAGACAACATGCAATACATGGAAACAATGCCAAGTTTAGAGTTCATACCTTAGTAATTCTTGCTAGAGCGTACTATGTAAATTATTTCTAAAGTTACAAAAAAAGTAAAAAAAAAGTAAAAATACAAACATCTATCTATTCAATGTGAAAAGTTAGAGATAGAAGCCAACAGGGAATGACCTGTGTATTTTACAGGTGCTATGTGGAGGTCTTACTGCAAATTTTTGAGAAAACCATTAAACATCAAACTTACTTGTGTTGATAAGAAACTGGTTTGAAACTCCAGGATGATCTACATCATGTATTGCACTGGCAAAAATTGCTGCAAGAATCTCCAAGTCAGTAAACACCGCCTAGAATATAATGAAACAGAAATGACAACCACCAGCCAGTGAAAGAGTGTTTTCAGTAGAAAGGACTCTACCTTGAATCTGGATGTGAACAAGCAAAACACTTTTGAAATATACCATGGCCTCTAGAGACTTTACACACAAGCTATCAATCCTTTCTAAAATCATCAATTATGTAGAATTTAATAAATATTTCAAGTTTGGCCACAGTAAAGTGATTTGTATTTCATACAGAGAGCATTACAAAATTCTGTCACAACTGAAGTATTTTCAGCTTCAGTCTGTAAATAAATCCACCTTTATTAGACAATTAAGTATAGGTTTCTAATTTATATCACAAATTAAATATTAATTAAATTAATTAATTAATTGAATATTTCAGCTTGATTCCTGTATTGTCCTTTACTTGAAAGATGCACATTTCCTATATAATGCTAAAGGAAATAGTGACAGACTACACAATATGTCACTTAGAATTTACTGATTTTCTGATCTATGAGATTATTAGGAAGACAGGAAAAGAGGACTGCAATGGACTTGGAATGTCACTGAGCTCAGTGCCCTGCTGTCAGAAGCACCCACATGATGCAAATGCTTTCAAAATTGATCAAGGACAGCTCAGAAGTGCATAGACCAGCAGTGATACTGGGCAGACATTGCCATTTCATCGACTAAAGCTCTGCTGAGAAGAAGGCCATGAACAAAACTGATCTGGGAAAAAAACCCCAAAATTTTACTGATGACTAGTTCAGCTGTGTGGTGAACTGAGTGGTGTTTTAAGAACTTTATCTGATCTTTCTCCTTGAGGGTAAGAAATCTTTCGCAAGAGATTTCCAAGTCTTTGAGGATACAAACCTGTCAACAGTCTTGAGGTCCACTTATAACCCTCTTTTTAAGAAGAAGGTAAAACAGATGTATTCAGTAACATGAAATATTGGCCATTATAGGAAAGAGTCAGAATGCAGCCCTTCTTGAAAATGGAGGTAAATCCTTTCGAACTAATAAAATTTATACTGCTTCATTTACCTGAATTTTTCTAACCATTTGGTGGGATGCATCAATGTCAACGTTTGCTATGTTAAGACCTGAACTGGGCTCAAAGGAGGGAAAATCTCCAGCTTTCACATCCTTCTACTTCAGAGATTTAAGAACTTTCAATAAGAGAATTGCTACAAAAAGAACAGATTAATTTTTTCCCCCAAACAATTTTGTAATATTTATGGGGCAGGTAAAAAAAAGAGATAGGCAAGTGAAAATCTAGTACATGTTCCAATCTGTCTTAGAAATAAATATAAAAGTAGTCTTTCCAGATCAGAATAAATTTTCCTAAGAAATTCCACTTACTGTGGTTACATAGAGTCCCACTTGGGAAATAACTACAGGATGTAGCATAAATAATAAGATGGTGGAAACAAGATATGCATTGTCTTACAGTGAAAAAAGTTATGACAGCAAAAATCTGCATGATTTAAAATGAAAAGACATGATATTTTCTGCACAATATTTACATGGAACTTTGAACTTCACAAAGTATCTTTAAAAGAACAGAGTTCATTAAAGAGATGCTAAGATCTATTTTATAAATATTGCAGAAACTAAGATCTTGAATATTTAGTTTAGAAGACTCTCAGTGCATCCCCTTCTCTCACAACTGCCACTTTTCAGTGTAGTTTACCTCTAATGCTGGTGTTGATAGTAGGACATGAGTTGACTGAACAACATCTGCAGCATGTATGTTATTGTGGTATGCCACATCTGCATGGTAGTGGTCTTCCAGAGTCATCAAGTAAGTTATTAAAGTATCTACTGGAATCTTAAAAGTTTTTAACAAGTCCCGCTCCTATAAAAGTAAAGGAAAAATAATTAGATTTCAAAACACAGAACAATCTCCAAGATAAGAAAAAAAGCAGCAGGACTGCTACTACTTGCCTGAAAAATAGTGTGCATGATGACAGTCAGAGGTCTGTTTCCAGATAACTCTGCTACTCTGAAAACCTGAAGGCCCCACTTGTTCAAATCTTCAAGTTCCTAGAGTAGAATCAAGCAATGAACAGGTTGAAAACTAACACAAAAATTCCTGCAATTTTTGAGAGAAGCAATCACAAACAGAGGACTCATTCACACGTGGCCACTGTGCAAGTTACATGCTAAACTTTGCAAGGGCTAAACTCTAAACTCTGCAGCTGCTGCTAATCTTGCAATATCGGAATTTACATCTACACATGTTTCAGATTTTACTTGTCTAAGCAGGAAAGACTGCCTCTTAAATGGATTGCTCCAGAGGGAAAAATTCTACAGTATCATGAATGAATTTAACTGACACACTTCGCTATCTCATTGTCCATTGACAAAGAAGTTCAGTGAGGAGAAAACCTCCAGAGATACTGCAGTTCTGCTGCTCTCAGCCTGGTCCTCAGAAATACTCTTAAATGTTAAGATAGGCATATTTTAAAATGCAAAACTCGATCAAAAATCCCTCTATACCAATTTTCTGTTATTACCAAGTAGTTAGCTGCCAGTGCGAAAAATAATAAGAAATTTCATTAAAAAAATAAGAGAAAGGATGTATGCAAAATGATACAGCTAAAAATAGGAAGGGTAGCTCTAATGCTATATACGCTTGTGCAATTTTAAAAAATAAGGTTGCTATCTATCCATTTTCATTTCTGTGACATTATAAAATACATTTACTCTTCAATCTTCAGATACTATTTATGAATTGGCAGTTTTCTTAATGCATACACAAATGATAATTTACATTCCATCTCCAGACGAAATTATCTTCATGCTGAAATTAACCCTTATGGTCTGATTCTGATTTTACTTGCTATTCTACTCCAACAAATTTGGATTATTTCAAGTGATATCCATGCTTGGTGCTGCAGCTTGAAATCAATGTATATAAGCAGAGGATGGAATAATATTCAAAAGCCCACACTGTTTATATAAATTCAAGGATATATATTCTCTACCTTGGCAAGGACATCTTCTTGGTCTGTTTTAACTCCGAACCTGGGAATACTGGAATTAGTTAGGCTGGAGCTGTGCATGAGTTTTTTGACTCCACTGATCTGGGACATTGGCCTCTTCTTTTTCTCTTTCTCTTTCTGTGTCGGAGAAGGGATTTCAACTTCATGTTGCTTGTCTTCAAAAGAAAATAAAAAGATAACAATTTATAAAATATTTATAAATATTATAAAATTAATAAGTTGCAACTTATGGACTTTCTAATTCTGAGAAAAACTTCTTTTACGATTTTGCAATAGATTCTTTCTATCAAGATCATTAAACCCATGAAAAGTTAAGTATAGACCTATACTTCAGTACAAGCAGACCTCTTTTACTCAAATTGCCTCATTATTTCTGAATTGGCTTTAAAAGCAACTTGTGACTGTCTGATTACCACTTCTACCATATCCCTAGTGCTATAGAAAGGGTCAGTCATCTCAGTCTAAAAATGATATTACAACCACAGAGGAATGCATTTTTCAAGAAAAAATAATTTTGTTTCTTTTTTTCAGGAGAAACATTCTCTGAAATTGTATTTCAGAAACTGTCTATGTGTGTCCTCCTGTAAACCTTTAGAAAACTTTTTCAGGACTTGAAGGATTTTCAGACTTGTGGACTGGTCCTGTCTACGAAGACTGTATAATTTGGAAAGCCTTTTGCCAGCCACATCTACGAGCACTTTGGATTGTTCATGACACCAATGCAGCGACTCTGCACCTCCCAACTAGAGTCAATAATAATGACAAAACGAGTGCTTTGTTAACCTCTGAATTTTGCTGTGGGCTTTTGCCCCCACAGCAGTATCAGCAGCATCACTTAATAAAATTTATCAACATATGTGACAGCAAAACTTTAGACAAAAACTAAACTGAGAGTAAAGTATATTTAAGCAACTGCCACAGGATTGCTGCAAAAACAGTATGGGGTTGTGTAGCATTGCAAATATCTGCTCCAAAGAAATCCAAGTTAGTGCAATAGAGGGCTTTTCTGTCAAAACTACTAGGAACATGAACTATTTTTGTTCCTTTTATTCATGCTGCAGTTCAATCTAGAGTTTAATGACTCCCTTCAAACTATCTCTTTTTGTTTGTTTTTTCTTTTGCTGAAATGTATCTCCACCTTTTCTAGATCCCAATAAATATACCAGTAAAACCACTAAAATCCAGAAAAGATGTTTCTGACAATTTGGCATGAGCCAAAATAGCTAAAAAAAATCTTAAACCAAAATAAAATAAAAAAAAAAAAGTAAGAAAAATTTGAATTTTTACATGTGCATTTTTTTCTTTTCTGCAATATTTATTTCCAATACCACCTTTGAAACCAGAGGAGGTTAGCAAGTCCATTTCTAATTACCAGCTTGTTATATGTTTACACCTTTTTTTTTTTTTTTTTTTTTTAATTATCCTTTAACAGATACATTAATGGACACCTCAAATTCCAAACGAATCACAATGAAGAAGACACTCTGGAAATGTCACCAGGTTGTAGCCTGCAGCAGTGAGTCCCCGAGTAGCCCACCATACTTCACTTGCAAGGAGGGAAAGGGGAGGTGCAGCACGCCAGCCCCTGTCTGGTGCAAACTGACAACAGATGAGGAGCTGAGACTCGTGCTTGTGTTTGATGTTTATGGTTTCAGTCATATGCACAAAGTTTAGACCCATCAAACAGAGGTTCGTTAGCTGAACTGTCAGGCTAACTCAAGTGAAAGGAAGTGTGTGTCTGAATGACTTAAGATCTCCACAGAAACTCTGTGGGGCTGCCTCTGCTTTTGTAACTTTGAGCACACAGGGCTGTGCCCATCTGAACATCCAGAAAAGACAGCTTGCCATGTTGACCCTGTTTAAGCTATGCTCAATGACAGGTTCTCAAACATTTTCCATTCATAGAAAACAGGTTAATGATGCTGAAAAAGAAAAACATTGCATGTTACTACACACAATGTAGGAGCCTTATGTCTTATACACAGATTATATTTCTTGTCATTATAAATAACTTCAAATCTTCATATAGCCCTAAAGGAAAACAGTTTGGATTTGTTTCTTGGTTTTGTTTTTTTTTTTTAAATAAGAAGAATGGAAAACCCAGTTTTCTCATGACACCTTCCTAAATTACAAATGTGAGAAAATTGTAGATATTGAGGAGATAAATTATGTATTTTAAAAAATGGATAATAAACTCATTAAATATTTCTAGGGAGACAAAGTTTTCTCTTTACATAGATGTTCAGAATCTATATACTTAGACTGTATATTTTGAAAATATTTAAGCAATATATCTGTAGACGAGGTGTTTTCACTATTGTGCTGCTCTTATACCTACAAATTTAAATATCCAGTTTTTCATGCAGACAGAAAATAGTGCCCATGGTCCAGAAATTAGAAGGGATTGACATTCCAGCCCTCTTTCTGCTCAAGACTGAGATCTCAAGTGAAAGGCTGATGGATGCATTTCTTTACCCTGTCAAAGTAAGTCTTAAGCTTTCAAGTGAAAGCAGGCAGAAGCTGGAATCCCAGTCTCCACAGCCTAAGTGGGTCATCCTTTCAGGCAACTGCACACTGTGGTTTTCAGGGCATCTGAAGCTGGGCAATATGCTTGTCCGTGAGAGAGGTTTATCCTTCTCCCACTGAGAAGGATATCCCTCTATCCTTCTCCCTGCTGTGCTACAGCAGTTGTCACACTACTGCAACCATGGGCAAGCTGAACAGACACATCCAGCCATCCATTTTGGACAGGATGGCAGCGTAAAACGTGCTTTACAGAAACCCCACTTCTTTCAGGAAAGCCATGAAAAGAACCAGCTATGGTATCTCACAAACAATAAGATGGATCTTAACATGCATGACTGTCACTTTTTAAAGTCCTTGTTATCCTAATTTAGATGTATTTGACTGTGCCTCTCTTATTACACCGTCTTTATGAACCAATGGCATTTTTCTCAGAATTTGTTTTGAGATTAGTATAGTACCTTTATCTTCATGTTCAAAATCAACAATATGGAGCTAAGTTTTCTTGATTTTCATTAATTTGGGGGGGAAAAAAATGCCATGGTGAAGGAGCCATACTCTTTGTAATATTGTCGGGCTTTTGTCAATGCTCACATCCCAGCATGCCAAGATCTGGAGCTGCAAAATCTTCCAGGAAAAAGTCTATTCAGATGTTTATTTAGCCACATGCACTAAACTGTGCATGTGCAGGCAGGGAATACCAAAATATCTTAACTGCTTGCTGTGAGATTTTATGAGGTTACATGTACTTATGTGCTCCTAGCACACTGAAACCTCTGCAGTAATTCCAGTAGGAAAATACTGTGGTAAAATTCTCTTTACTATATAAATATATATATAATTACCACTCTGACATTAGCCCAGTTGGTTAGTGCATGGTGCTAATAAAGCCAGGCTTCCAGGTTTGAGCCCTGTATGGGCCATTCACTTAAGTGCTGGATTTGATGATCCTTGTGAGTCCCTTCCAACTCAGAATATTCTGTGATTCTCTATAATTCATTATATTAATTTCTTTATATGGTAGGAATATAGTACTTGTAATATGTACATGAATATTTACCTGTAATTACACACACAGGAAGTCACATCCACAAATTAATTGAGCTGTGAGGAAAGGGATCTAACCTGATCACTCTGCACAAATGCTGACAACAATATACTAAATGCACAGTTTCTGAAAGAAGAAATTAGTATGGAAATCAACTTGCTTTTAGGCTCTAACACAGCCCAGAGAGATATAAAAACTGCCCAAAGGCAAAAAAAGTTAACTCTTTATAGTCTTACCTAAGAAAGTGTTTGATATATATTCTGAGACCTGATTGCCCGACCTGCTCATTTCAGAGAGGTGGGTTAGCTCACGGTTGAGCATTCTTTTAAACTGGAAAAAAAGGAAAAAAAAAGTAAAAAGTTAGTTACATCAAGATATATTTCAGTTAGGATAAGAAAATGCAGTCACTTTATAACTGGGGAAAGAACATGGCATTAAGAATACATACTAAAATAAGACAACTGTGAAAGGAGAAATCCCATGTACCAAAGATCTACCCAACCAACTGGATTGGCCAATATAATTCTTAACCTTCTAAAATACACCACAGTGATTCAATTACTAAGGTACAGTGTCCTACTAGTAACTGAAAACTGAGGCATTTGCACACACACAAGTTATAATATTGTCTTTCCAGTTTTTTTATTTTCATTTGGAAAGTAAATATAAATGTATTTATGTAGGAGCTCTTTTCTACTAGTTTTCTCACAAGATTTGCAAATTAATCTATCTTTGCATTTTTTGCAATTCATTAGGTAACATTTCAAGTCTATCTTACCTCTCATCATTAATCTACTCAAGGTTATTTGACAGCATTGCTCCAAAATATCTGAATATCTTATTGATTTCATACTAGTCAATATGAAAAGAGGTAGGTTTTGTTGTCTCTGACTTAAATTATTATATTCAACCAGTCCAATGACTTGACCATTCCACTAACTCAGAAAACTGCAAGCATCTCCAAGAAACATTGGAGTGGAAAATACCCATCTGTGGAAATCCCTTCTATTTCCGTCTTAGTTAGAAATTCTCTCTTGGCACTCTATAGGATAGAGGCAGGTACTTATATTCCATGAAATGTATAATTAATTAGGTACACATCACTGAGCCTTTCTTGATTCCTTCTAGACTCCAGAGTGAAATGATATCCTGTGGTATTATGTTTGACAGGTTAATTGCATAATACAGCTCTCACTGTCTTAGATGCATTTTTCATTTACTACAGCTCTGCTTTGATATTACCAACAAACAGAAGGCAGCAATACTTACTAACAAACTCTTGCCAATGAAAATTAGCATGCATCTGTCACTATTGAATTTTGCCTCCTATTGTGCCATCCTTTCATTTTGTTGTTAGATTTCTCAGTCATCTTTTCTCTTTAACAAAGACAAATTTTTTATGCCACTTTCAGAATCACCTTTTATCTTCTTCATGCAGTCATGACTATCTGTCATATTAAGGAATAGCTACACTTAAAGTATATACATGTGAAGAGTCCTCTAAGTTAAAGACTGGTCATTTATAGTTTATTCTTCTTCAAAGGAGATAAACCACTCTAGTAAATATTAACCATCCCATTTCCATCCCACTGGAATCATCAAAGCTATTTCTTCAAAGTGGCCTTGCACAGTGAAAGGTGTTCTTTTCTTCACAATATCTTTGTAAGCCACCAATTACCATATTGCTCACAATGTGCCCAACAAAATTACCTTTAATAAAACATTCTAGCCATTAGTCACTGCATTTTCCTGCCATCTTGACATGTCATCAGCTCAGGAAGTTCCAGAGCTAAAAAGACTGGACCCTACTTTAGTCACAAGCCAAAGGCTCAGCTTCAATCTCAGATATAGACATGTGCTAAGAAGTGCTCAACACATCTGAACATTAGAACCATACTGCAAATACAGCTACACATACTATGAGAACTACAGATCTATGCATTCTAGACAAAATCAGTCTCAACCTCTTCAGCAATCTCTAATGTTTGTCACTAATCTCAAATGTTGAAAAATCAAGCCAAATTTACCATACAATAAAATGACTGGTCCAAAAACCCCAAGATCTTTTTTAAAAGTCAGTCTTTAAACTTTTAAACACTTAGCACACTTAAGTCATGCTTACACACTTTTTCTTCTGTTCCCACAAAAGGTGAGAAACCATAATATATAAGAGCAAAATTGAAGATGTCATGGAAGAGCTTGTCTCCAGATGGCATCCAGAGACTGCAGCTTCAAATTAAATATTGCATATAGGAATCTTAATAAAATGTCAGGAGTTGACAAAACCACAGTAACTTCCAGGCATGTCATCAGTTTATCCATTACTACTTCAATATTCTCTCTTCCCTAATTTAATTAGCTAGTTCATTGGATCCTAACTTCAATAGATCCTTATCTGCCTGGCTGTAAGTAAAGATGGAAGTAAACTCTTCTACATAATACCCAACATGGTGATGCTGTTTCTGCTGCAGAAAACCACTAATTGTGTCATGTTCCACACTCATGAAAAAAAGACGATCTAGCCACCACTGGCATGTATTATTCAGGAAGTCTTAAAAGTTTCCCAGCTTTGAAAGTGTTTGCAGTAACCTGACACAGGAAATAGGAAGGATTCTT
>JAODKT010001744.1:18043569-18060258 GCA_027576195.1 Cossypha heuglini
TTATTTTAAAATAAAAAAAAAAAAAAAAAAAAAAAAAAGAAAAAAAAAGAAAAGAAAAAAAATTAATGCGTTCTTAAAAAATATATAATTCAGTACATTCAGTATTTGTATTTACTGCCCTCTAGTGATAATAAAAGCATTAGCTATGAATATGTAGGAATATTGAGCTTTTTTCAGATCATATATGTCACAATGTGGTACACTAATTTTCAACCATACCAGAGTAGGGTCTTCACAGGTATTATCTACAGCTGCAGTATTTTCAACAGACACTCATAAGCAATTGCACAGGCAGCAGAACAACACCCTATTTAAACTCTTATTTTGGGGACCACTATCAATCCTTTATGACACAATATATACTAATCATTCTCCTGAAATTTTTCCACATAATGATAGAGCACATACGTATGTAATAGTCTCTAAAAAACACCCCACACTAAATGAAGTTTAATTTCAACAAATATTTAGCTTTTTACAATATTCTGCTTTGTATTTATTTTCCCCTGAACCTGATCCTAACAAAACTGTAAAATACAAAGAAGCTACTATTAAAAGCTAATTTAGATCAAAGAAAAGTCACCCAGGGTGTGACAACAGCTGCAGTTATGACAGTAGATTTGTGGAGACAGAAAGCAGTAACGAATAGTTCAGATGGTTATTGCTCTGACAGATCAATGATCCTAAAAATGCAGAATCGTATGAGAACCTTATTTCTATTTTTGTATGTAGATGCACCCCGCAAGTAAATAAGCACCCTGTGTTTACCATACCCACCAAAGAAGTTTATACCTACATAATGCATTTTTGCAGAGAGCTATATCCAGGAAACATGCAAAGAGGTGTAATGCTTAATTCAGAGAGCTGCAATGGCTCACTCATCCTGAGACTGATACAGCTGTACTAGTACAAAGCTTTACAGGGATTCCTATTTCATACAGAAAGTTGGTTTGCTATGTAAGAACAAACCTCAGCTTTTCACAGGTATTGCTGGACTAGACTTACTTCCCCTGTAACATGGCATTCTTATTTTAATGATGTGTTCCTACTGTAGACCTTGCCAAAGTCAAGCTTTAACAGTTCATCAGAAATACTGCTGATCGATTGTAATTCAATATTAAAAGAAACAAGTTTTTCTGCATCTTTGTACAGTATGAAAAAAGAAAAAAATTCCACAGACAAAAGCAGAGCTTTGTGGAAAATGAAGTGATTACTAACACTGCAACAAGCTCAATACAGCCCTGATGAACATACCTTAGCAAATGCCCATAAATCACACACTGTAGATACCAACATTTTGAAAGCAAACTGCAAGTTGTTTCATGAGATTTTGTTGGTTCACGCTCCAGTTCTTATTAAACCATGACTGTTGTATTTCTTATTAAGGTGCATGTGATAGCATCATTGTTCTTTCAAGGAAGGTTACTCACTAACTAATACTCTTTTCAATGTGTCCTTCATACCTTTCATTTGATTATTTATTTAGGTGCTATAAATATGCTCTACACCTATAGAGATTCACAAAATAATGAACATCTATTCATCTGGAACAAGAGAAACAACCAGTCTCATCCATTACATCCTTGTCTCATGCATACAGGGAAACAAAACAAAATTTCATGCTTGTTTTTCTGTGTAAGTGAGCATTTCACTTGAATGCCTCTAAGTCAAATTAAGCAAACAATCACAAAACCCAAGTGATTTCCAGTCCCACAGTCAGGTGTACTGCAAAGCTGGGTTTATGGGTCCACATGAGGGAGATGGAGACATGATAACCAGGCTAAAGGCAGCTCCGTGGTTTCCTGAATAGCATTTATTACCTCTGTGATTTAAAACCCTCTTACAAGAAGTTTCAGTATTTGTGTGAGGCACCTTGTGGTACACCCATGTTTCCTTACTCCTTGCCCATCGATGCCAGTGATCTGCCTCTCACCCTGCACACAGAAACAGAGTGAGTGCCTTTGGGGTCTCTGCCTTCTCGCGCGGCGGTGGCAGCACGTGCTGGGTCCTGCTGCACGCTGACCAGGGGGACTGGCTGCTCTGCCCCATTGCCTGTGCTCAGCTCATCAGCCAGGGATGACTGCACACACAGACAGGCTTAGCAGGGCCAGACCAGCCACGCTCGCAGACCTTGGACAACGCTGACAGGAGCAAGTGACGCGCCCACGCCTGATGCTGAGCACTCCTCACTGTCCCCAGCCACCACGTCCCCTTTCGAGGTTCTTCCACGAATGCAGACCTGCAGCATCACTCTATCCCAAGAGCGTTTTGCTCCTTCCTACTCCACAGCATAGGTTGTTGTGAGATAGAGATGTTAACCTGCAGCCATTCTTGTGCTCAAAGGCTCACACCTCGCCAGCTCAGAGCCCACGGGCTACAGCCAGAAGCCCTTCCAAATACAGCCAGCTTTGCACCAGGTTCTAGCTAAGAGAGCTACAACTCACACAAACCCTACATCTATTAGTCTCCAACACAGTAATCACAACAGTAGAAATTGTTTTGTAAAAGCCCTCTTACTTGCATGAATTTCTTTTTTTTGAAACTAATCTAACAGCAAAGCAAGCACCATGGCTATCTCAAATCACACATATTATGAGTATAAACTTACACATTTCTCATTAGCATTGTAGAAATTGATTTTGGGTGAGAGGCCCCCATTTAGTCATCCTCTGGGATCTTTTTCCAATATTTTTATATTATTCACAACCGACTGTTCAAATGCAGAAAACGCTTTTATGCTAATTTTTCTTCAAGAATAAGCATTGCTCCTGAGAAACCTCAGTTGGACAACAAATCCATATTTTCAAGTAAACAGTTTAATAGTTAAATCAATATTTCTTTTTTAAATAGTTAAATGTATTGTACTTAGCAGTTTCCACTATGTACTGTAGTATCAACACTGCTTTTATGCATGGTCTATAATCAGTTAATATTTTGTACTTAACAAACATTAAAAATGCATTCATAACAAATTAATTAATATACTTTATCTTTCATAATTTAATTCACTTATGAACATACATAGCACAGAAAAGGCTTAAAAGAAAATTTCATTTAAAATTAAAAACCTCTGTTTAATCAAAGATAACCCATAAATGATCACTTCTTTTCTGAACACTAAACTAATGAATCTGGCCATTCATACAGAATTTGAAGTGAAAAGAAGATTGAAAAACATGAAAGTAACACGGCATACTGAAAACTGATTAGGCTCCACTAACTGAAATACAGCATTAGATCGAGGTGTATTCTCTGATGGACTCACAATATGGATACAAAATATACAGACATTATTCAAGTGAAAGATAATCTATTAATCTTTCATTATTATTAGGTATTTTAATAAGAAACAATGCATTTTTTATATTTCAGTCCTCTTAAATAGATACTCTTACATCTCTGTAAAAATCATCCCTAATTTGAAAAACATCTTAAAATCAAGCAAAAACAGTAAGTGCTAAGTAGGCATGGCATCATCATCTTTGGCTCACATTTTCATTTGTGAAAAAAAAAATAAAATAAAAAAAAACAACCTGGGAAATTTTGTGTGCTTTTTTGGCCATTTACATACAGTATTTGGAGCAGCTCAAAAAGCTCTGAGCAGTGCATGAAACATTGGAAAGACCTCGGCAGATGCAAAAGGACATCAGCCTATCAAGGTACTTGGGCACCCATGCAGAAGCCCACTTTTGCCTTGACGAGGTTAGAAAGTTAAAAATGCTCACAATCTTCTTCTAAATAAACTTTCTCCAGTCTTCCAAAGAAGCTCATGTGTAAGAGCTGATTCTATAAGCTCTTTATCAAAGTGACAACAATGACAAATATAACCAGCTTTGGGCTCCATTCCCAGCCTGATGAAATAAATGCAGACTCTCACTAACTCCAGACAGTCGAATTCACACTAAGTGTTAAAATGTCCCAGGCAGCAGGAGTAATGGCCTGATACATCAGTCCTGCCCACCCCTGTCCAATGCCATCTTTTGTTCAATCTCCAAACCAGAGAAAAAAACCTGAAAGGAAGTAATAAGTGCAGTTTATCTGTGCAAGACTGTAAAGTTAACCAGGAGTTCACGTCTCATCTAAGGCAAATTCCATTCAAAATGAGATGCAATATTTGGTAACTTCAGTGATTATTTAAGTTAATTTTCATACTCACTTCACGAGATTAGTACACCTATATTGTTGATTACTGCTTAATTTACTGCTACACACATAAAAATCATAATATTAGCTTTTAAAACAAAACATTTCTTATTTTTCAACTCTTCTCTGTGCATTAGGTCATGAGAATTCCCAATATCACCCAGTCCAGTGTAAGCACACTTACCTTTCATTACTAAAATGAGGATTTGCCTTGGCTATTGTCTAGTGCACCACTATATTAGTAACCTTGTATTAAAATATAAGTTACTAATACCAACTAATGTCCCAGACCTTGATTACAAAATTTTCTGAGAGAAAAAAGACTATGAAGCAAAGCAGAGCTATATGTCCAAGTTTGAAAATAGACTTTTCAAGGACTCCGGTCAAGAAGTCAAGAAGTACAAGTCAAAATGGATCTTATCCCTTCCAGTACTGCTACCTATGAGTCTATCACATCAGCAACAATCAGCAGACACAGTATATGTCTGTGTGACCATTCAACAAAATTATGTGCAACACCAAGGGTAAGACAACACCACTGGGCAGGACGTGGGGATGAAAAGAGATGCTGAAGAACAGAAAGATTTGCATACAGCACACTATTTCACAATATCCAAGACACTGTAAAAGGAAACAAAGATAGAAAACAAAAACAAACCCCATATAACACTTCCCTCGAGTAATTAAGGCATGGTTTCATACTTAGCCATCCTATTGAAATGATGGGTTGTAATAAGATTTAAAACTCAACATCTGTGCTCTCATTCTGCCTCTGATCAGTAAGGCAGCTTTAGTTTTCTACAACTGGGGCTCTGATAACAATTTCAAGAACAAACCAGAACTGTCTTTGTACATCAGCAAGCTTTTATTTATACCACATCTATACAATCTAAAAGACATATGACCGCAGGAATAATATCTAGCTCAAAAGACAAAATACCACAACATAGTTATCAAACTCTTTTTCTTTCTGCAGAGTTTTTTTATCCCAACAGCACAGTTGTATTTTGTATTATCATTCATACAACCTATCTTTCACAGGCCTGAGAGAAAAAGATCAAATTACAGATGTATACTCCTGACCACAAAAAACCAATTGTTTTAGCCTCCAAATGCAAAGATTTGTTTTTGAACAGATTTTTGGAGCACTTCATCATTTTGTATTTAAAATTTAGCTGTTGCATTTTTAAAATAAATGTATGTACTGAAAACCAAGCTAGAAACACCAAGCTCTGACTCAAAAACTTCTTCATCCTGAAACCTTTTCAGTAACAATCAAAAAAAAAAAAAAAAAAGAAAATCCATCCCGGATAGAAAATGCACATCAGTGTTTACTGATGAAAAGAAACGGGGGAAAAAACTACTAAATTTCAAAACGCAATCTAACCTGGGTCTAATATTCAGACACGCAAAACTTTGGCCATGCTTCAGAGTATAGGAAAAATACAGTCATTTTACTGAGAAATCTGGGTGTCAGGCTTTAGAGCTTATGTAGCCAAACAGATATTCAGTGATTTGTCAAAAAATTCATCACATTTACACTTCTAGGACTAAACATGGTTATAAGTTTTCCAGCTAAAGCTTCCATTGCAAGCCAAAAATAAATAATTTAAAGGCACTCTTACAGATTGAGTTTCATCTTTTGGTTTTTTCAAGCTGTTTTCCTGCAAGCAGTGTATAACAGAAAAACTCTGACGCATACACACAGAATAGCTTTGTTAAAGCATTAAGGATACTTTCTGCCTTCTTGCTGAGACCCCATAGGCTACATTTACTACAAACGGCACCCTCATCTCTGCTTGTTGCCTTGGACACGACATAGGTCAGGCTTGCACTTTTCCCCCCAGGACCTGTTTGTTTAGGACAGGCCCAGGCTCTTCCTATCAGGGTGCCTGGACCAGCAGGGCGAGCATCCACAGCAGCAGCAGTAGCAGGAGCAGGCACTCTGCCGAGGAGATCAGCAAGCAGCAGAGGGCAGAAAGGCAGAGGAATCCGAGCACTCTCCCTGCAACACCAAACACAAGCTTTGACACACACCACATCTCATGCAAAAAATGCATCCGGATTAGGCTGCAGAAGCACTTTTAAGCTCTTGTTCTCTGTGGCAGCAGAAGCTGAACAGGGGTGAGGTAAGGGTAAGAGGGAAGAATCCCAGATAGCTACAGGTTTAGAAGGCAAAATAAACACTGCATTTTGCAAGGTCTTAACTACCTGGCTGCCCCCCTAGTTCTGAGATGCTGCTATTGAACCTCAAAGTGAGCAGTTTAATTCAAACAACAAGAGCTCAGTAAAGAAACATGCTTACAAACATGCTAACAACTAACCTTCATAATTATTTTACAGCGTTTCATTCATTTCAGCCACCAAACTGAAAACATTATTTAATGCGTACTTGTAGAAGAGGTCCCTTTGTGAATGGAGAAAGTATGGCCAAAATCAAAGTGTTAGAGACTCTGATGTGACCATGCATCATTTCTGATGTATCAGGGTGTCCCCACTGTACAGAAGGTAACCAAGCCACCAATGCCACTATTGCAGCTACAAAGCTTACCATAGCCAAGAATCCCACTACTGCTGACACACCCAACAACACCACCCATCTGTAAAGCCAGCAGTAGTATACCTGCATAATCATTTGCAGATGCACAGACCATTTTTTTTAAAGTCATCATATCTTTAAAAATACAAATTCAAATGTTCCTTGTATTTGCCGTTACCTATCACAGTGCCAATAAAGTTTGACAAACACATCAACTACTCAAAACAATATTACATGTGTAAAAAAAGTCTGTGCTGTAGTCTGTCTTGGCAATTTTTCATTAAAACATACTCTAAGATGCTCAGGTCCACAATGTCTATCCAGCAGCCTGCTTTATATTTGTTTGTGTTCCATAGACTCTTTTTTAGTGAAAGAGCACTATCCTGCTATTCTTTTATTCTCACACTAAGCTCTTCTACTCAGGAGGCAGTGAAGAAGTTTGTAGGAATACTGCTAAAGAACATAAACCAAACGAAACCTAGGATGTTTACCCTTTGTTTTTTCTGATCAACTCTGAAAACAACCAACTGCTTCCTTGTGTCAGCAAGTACTCACATCCTCAATTATTAAAAATTGCTCTTCATTTTGATGACTTTCTGAAGCACCAAAGGGGGGGGGGGGTAGCAATATGTTATGAAAAGTCATTGTTTCTTCATAAAATAATCCTTCCATTTATATTTTACAATGTTCAATATACAAAACCAATACATTAAGAAAGAGTAGGAAAAAATATCTGACACCTTCATACCTAGTCCCTGCAACTTAAATAACTTTTTAAATACCAACTGGTGCAGGTGTTCTGAATCTATTGACGGGTATCAGCATAGAACAAGAGAACTGTATTTTATTATAAAATTCTACCTACTCAGTTTGAAGTCTTCTTAGAATTAGATTTATGGTGACTAAAGTATCATTATTGCTATTGATTTTACTCTTGGTCATTAGAAAGACATCTCTGTTACAACTGCTAATTCTGGATCACAAATTCATGTTTATGAAATATTAGTATCTCAGCTGGCAGTGTGAGGTTGTTTGTAACCCTAGGTAAAACTACTGAATTAAGGCGGCACAGCCAACCTTGAACGCAAATCAGATAGCCTGGTTTAAATACATTAACGCCTGCTTTTACAGGTGCTGTAAATCATGCAAAAAATTTCAATTAAAAACCACACATCTTTACATGCATCAAAAAATACTCCTGGACTTATATATTTCAGGACTATGACTGATACAGCGGAATGGTTAGAGGGTTGCAGTTAACCATATGTATCTCCTGTAAGGCTTGGTTGTTTAGTCCAGAATAAAATTAACATTTACTTCATTTTGCATAAACCAGAAGTCTTTCTTATTGCAATTCTGAGTGGAAGGTTTAGTTGATGATATTGTCTTCTTGTAGGATCTTATACAAGTGTTCAACCAGCTCATTCATCAACTGGACTACAACTTAATAAAAGCAGCAAGCTGTTTAAATTTTGTTTCTAGAGAATCTTGTAAATAGGATTGACATATTAGCTTGATTCAGTGCTGCTCCACTGCTGGTGACTGGAGATGGTACTATTGTCTGCGCAGCAACACGTGGAGCAAGCAAGCAGAGAGAACAACAGGCAGAACTTGAACTTGCCCCAGCACAGCAACGTGTCCCTTGGCTGTAGATCCAGATGAAGCAGCAGACCCCATCACAGCACTTGGTGCCCACCAGGCTCTGCAGTCACAGGGCAGGCTCACCTCTGACCTGCTCAGAGGTGAACAAGCTCAAGAGGCAGGTGCTGGACACCACCCTGCTCACGTGACTTCAAGGCAGGACGAGTAGCATCACTTTCCATCATGCCTTAACTTGCCCAGATTCAGTTTTGCAGCTCATATGGGGACTGGTTGGGAGTTAACCAGAACTGGGATCAATTTCTATTGAGATAAGCTTTATTTAAACCACCCCCCCCCCACACAAAAAAAAAAAACCCCAAACCAATAAAAAATCACAGACCAGAAAATATCCATCTACAATATACTTAATTTGGTGGTGAGTCTCCTAAATGTGCAAAGTTTTAGCAGATTATACCAAAACCCCTACTAATATAACTGAAACAGGAGAGTAGTTTCTTAGTATACAGTGTCTTTATGAGACAAAGTCTGATGTGACATTTCAGCAAATACCACATTTTTTGTACCAACACTTCATATAGTAGTAGAAGATGCCTCTTATTGGAAACACAAAATTGATGCAAAAAAAAATGGCCTCTGGTTTCCTAAATTCTTCATATGTTACAGTTTAACATTGACTAAAGCAGCACCCTACCAGGAATACTATGACAACATTCTTGGCTCTAAACACTGTCACAAGGAGCCACAAGTATTTAGATACTTCTCATACCTTTCAGTTGTCATGAATACCACCTTATTACTAAGAAACAAGTTACTAGATACTCATACCCATGAAGAACCTTCTTAAGTAAGAGTTTTGGAAAAGGATTTTTTTTTTCTAAATGCCAAAAATAGGCCCAGTGATGTCTGCAATTTAACTAAATAATTCAACCCCTGGAAAAATTTCATAATTTTAAAATCCATTATAGTTGTTGAAAAGAATGTTATTTTCCCACATTAAAACCTGATTATTCACTCTGTAACATTTTGTCTGTATTTTTCTGTCCCATTATGCTAAAGGAAAGAATCTTTCATACTGCGCTATTTCCTATAATTAAAGAAGCTACAAAAAAGGTCTGTTTGTATGTTGGCATGGACCAATTGTTTATATTTCTGGAAAAAGTTATCAAGTTACTAGGGACTGGGAAGCTCTGCAATGTTAGAAGCAGCTAAAAAGCTGAAAAGTGTTAAATAATAGCAACCCTCAGAGAGGCATAATGCCTCTTTTACACACCTCTTACATACAGGACATTTCAAAAAAGCAGTGAATGAGAGATGCAAAAGCCTACTTCTCTAAAATTTAGCCTACAAACTGAATCTGTGAGATTAAGAGTTCCCACCTTGTTTTTGAGCCTTGAAATACCAATGTTCTTTCTATCAAATGTTATGTCTATGAACTCTAGGCTCCTTTCCACTGGTGCAGAAGTGCATAATTCTGTTGAAGAAGAGCCCCCAAAAAAGTGGAAGGGGGCTGACCCCACTACAGATTCAAGATGTTTTGAAATTACACTTATCTGCTTGTCATGGCCTGAGGATACCAGTGATTGCCATCAAGTACCCACACAAGGAGTAAGGGCTACTTACAGCTCAGTTGCCTTGAGCCTCACTCACCACATTTACTTCACTATCCTGGCAGAAAAACTATGTTTCACGATTTTTCTTATCTGGCAGCAACCCCACAACCTCTATGGAAGCAGCAGGATTTGTACAGAACAGATTCAGCTGCAGCTGAAGTGGCATCACTACTCCATCCACTTGTTTCTGAGAAGATAGAGGTGTCCATAAATCATAAGGAAAGGCTGGTGCAAACCATCTGCAGGAAAGCAAGTCTCACCCTTTATCTTGCTGGAGCACATCCTTGTACAATACAGCCAGGAAAGTGCTATCTCCTTTTATTTTTTTATATATACATATATATACACCTCACTCATCACTGCAGTTACCCAAGGACAAATTTGCTCTCCAAAAGCATGAATAGTCTTACATGAGAGCAAGTAAAGTTGAGTACAGGGAACTGCACACAAGCCCAGAGGCCTTAAAATCCTTCCAGACTGGTTTCAGTGAGTGGAAGAAAGAGCAGTCTTCCTTGAAAACCAGTCCTTCCTTACCTCCACAGTAGTCTTGCCCTTTTCTTTGGCTATAAAGAACAACAAAACTGGTATTAAATATGCATTAATTAAAAATCAGGCTTGCCACATATCAGTATACCTTTATTTTGTCACTGTACAAACTGAAATCCTTAATGAATAAAAGATTTCCTGATGCTGCACTAAACAAGTAGTCTTTTGATAACAGCTGCCCCTTAATCATAATCTTCACCAGAAGCAGCACTCTAAAGAGCTAACCAAATCCTCAGATTTTCTTAGAGAGATCCGAGAATTTAAGACCCAATTAAATTATCACGTCAGCCAATCAAATGCAATGGCATTGCCAGACGTTATATAAGAGGATTGTCACATAACAAACCCTATATTTACTCATGAAAGCAACAACTTTTTTTTCTACTGCTACATTTCCATTACCTATTTTATATGTGCAATAGCTAACCCAGGTGAACGACCGATGTTTCAATCCTCTTAAGTGGATATGACATATTATCTTGTCCCTTAAGTGGAAACAGGTCAATCTGAACGGTCGCTGTGACAGAGGAGACAATTTTACTCTGGCTGAGCTTCTGCATTTAGAAAAACCATTGCAAAAAAATTATGCTTTTACATACAAAAGGTAATTTCTGAAGACAAGCTCCTTACTGTGCCATGAACCTGACCTCAAAGTTGGAAGCAAGAACACAAACAAGACAATGCTAAAATCTAGCCTGTTAACAAAAGACTGAGTCACACTGATTAGTTCTAGACACAGCCCATCTAAGACCATACAAAAGTACTGGCCACCATAGCACTTAAGCTTTTTCACAGAACAAGACTAAGACAAGTAAATGGATTGACTAAATCAGAAGTCAGTCTGTCATCACTTCTATTTATTCAGGGCCTGGGTAAACTCAGAGAGCTACTGTCATCCTGAGGTAAAATAATAATGCTTCTCCATTCAGTGGTGGCTTTTGTGAAGAGCTGCCAAGGGGCTCTGGCCCTGCTTTTTTCGCAGTGAAGGTAACACAGCAACTCTGTTTGAAGCATTTTAAGGTTTATACATGATCTATTATTTGACCTAAGTAACAAATTCAGCCTCACTCTTTCCCCAGACATTATGTTAGTCAGCTCCCCATTACCTGTGTAAGCTTTTTAGTGTTGAAAAGATGAAAGGAAAAATACTTTTTAGCAGCAAGAAAATATGATTACAAACCAGCTCAAATTAGCTGAGGAGAAAATGTAAAAAAAGAAAAAGTAACTGAACAGATTTCAAGTTGCCTTCAAATATCATTTTAGTTTACATTCAACATTTACAGATAAGTAATTATTTTTTAAAAACTATCATTAATATTATTGTTTGAATGTGCATAGTGGGTGACAATACAGGGCTATAAAGGACTATAAAGCCATGTTACACTAGGGTAGGCTTTGGATTTTAGTTGGTTGATAAAATTAATGCTTTGGGTATTTTCAAATCACTGAAAAAAATCTCTAAACATTTTTAAAAAAGTAACTAGCACTAGCAACTGTCTTTAAATAGCCTTCTACTCTAATCTGTAAGCCTACTAGTATACAAGCTGGATCATGATAAGAAAACGTATACTTAAAAAGTAGATTTGCAGTTAACATGGTCCGACTAAATGAAATCAAAATTTTCTCAGTTCTGATACCTAAAAGAGACTCCTGGAGAAGGGTATTCACTTGCATTTGTAGTGGGAAAGAAGTACCCTATGAATGACATCTTCTAAACTCTTTCTCTTTACCAGTTATTAGAAAATCCTGCAGAAAACATCAGCTGCAAGAGACGTAAAGCTGAAACAAAAGCTACTCAGTTTGAAAACTTTCCCATGTCTAAGTTCAGGCACTTAGACACGCAAGAGCACCAAACAAGAGATGCTCGCAAAAACATGAATATAGAAGTGAAAATACACTTTTGCAAACAAGCTTCATTATACATACTCTTCCATGTTTGACTAATCTACAGATAATGCTATCTAACATCTTTATTACTAGAATTTTTGAACTTGTGTATAGTCTATCATAGAATAACTCTCAGATCCATAAACTAGGTAGTGCTAAACTGAATACTGGAAGAAGACAGTTCTCACAAAGAATGTAAAATCTATTAAATTTTGCTTCCATCTTATTTAGCAGAAAACAAAAACCAAAACCAAACAAAAAACCCAACAAAGAGGAAACAGGGTGTTACGCATTAAAAAAAAAAACTATTAAAAAGACAAAAAGCAAAAAATTATCAGTTGAAAATTTTAAAATACTATTTGCTTGTATATGTGCATAAAAGTGCTGCTGTATCTGAAGCTAGAAATCACAATCAACAAGCTAGAACCCCATAATTTTAGGAGATATTACTCACAATTCAGTTTAGCAAAAAGTGATATGGGTTAGGATCTGTGGAAATCTGTCTGAACAGTTAAATAGTGACACCTTATGATGCCTTGGGATCCTATCTTTAATGACCCAGATTTGTAAACTATTTCCTAAAATTATTTTTCTGTCTGTTCAAGAAATCATTACTCAGAAAAACGCAGCAATACTACCGTCCACTGACATTAGGCAATATTAAAAGGACATGATACAGAAAACCAGAAAGAGTTCTCCAAAAATGAAAGACATTTTAGTCAATTTTCCAAATTTAAGGTGTTTCTTATGTGTTTCCTTTGGAACCTTTCAAAACTTTTAAGGGTTTCTAGAGGAGAACTAAGATGACAAACTTTCTGCACTTTTAAAAAGTTGGTTTTCTCTTGCCAGTACCCAATTTCAGAAGCTAGCAATGTAAGTAAACACGTAAACACCAAGTACTCTAAGATTCATAACAACATAATGACAAGTGTCCTCTCAAAATCACATTGATTTACAAACTCTGCACCAGAGATCCATCAGTTACTTCACACAATGGCTGCAGGCTTTTGGAAATTTTTGTATCACAGGGATGGCTGGGAAATGGGAAATCATCTGGATATTACAGTCGTACTGATGTAATGTAGGCAGCCAAGTAGCACAGCAGGCTTCCTACAGAGCAGACCTACAATCTGTTTTCAAAGTTTTTGGGTAACACTTAGTCCCACAACATGCTGGGGCTCATCCAGAAGTTGTGGATAGCACCCTGTCACTACTGCTTTAATGAATTTTAAACCGGGAGAAGAAGAATCTTCTTATGTACCTGTGTCAGTCCATTTTCTGTCATCCAAAGCAGTGAGCTGGCATGTCACAGACTACTGCTAATTGAGCATGAGGGGCATTTAAACAAAATAAATATCCCTGGACTGGGATGAGCTAATGCTAGTCCTACACAAGCATTACAACAGTAAAGGGATTCCAAACAGATGAAGCCAACAGTTCAGACTGTCAATTCACTGCACAGAGAGGGACTGGACTCACTCCCTAGATTACTCCAAGCTTTCAGGACATGAAATACTGCTCCCACACTGTTTTTTTCCTCGACTACAGCAGCCTTTCCACAATGGACAAAAGTTCCTTCCTAGTGCAGAGCTCAATTTTTATGCCAACCCTTATGTCTTGCATGTGCTTACATAAATAAGGAAGACTAATGCTGATGAAAATGCTGTTGCATACAAAATAAAGAAGAGAGAAATAAGTAAGGGAAGTGGCTGAAAGTCCAGGGGGAAAAAGCCCACACCAATAATCAGTCAGTCTTGTGGGCTGGCTCCTGAAGAAACTCAGACAAAAGGAAAGAGATAAAACGCAGAGAGAAACTATACCATCAACATCCATTTTCCTGACTTTCTCATCTGATTTTACAGGACTTACTCTTCAGATAGAGAACAGAGCACCCTTGCATGTTCACTTCTCTACAGAACTCTATGTTGTTAGCCTTGAGAAAAGCGTTTCTACTTCAGTCTCTTAATAAACTTAAACAGTGTAATTTACCTATATGCATCACTGAGAGGTCAAATTTTGCAGCTATATTACAATATGAGGTATAAATGCTGGGTATGTTTCAGTAATCAGAACTGAAATTATTTTTTAGAACAATCTGCTGTACCCCTGAAATGAAAATCCTCCTGCACTGATTTTTCTCACACTATTGTATAGGCTTGCTGATTTATATTCAAGATAGTTCACAAGCTGGTCAGGCACAGATTTACACTTTGTTGTTGTTGGTTTCTTTTGGGCTTCTTTTGTGGGCTTTTTTTAATATCTTACCAACCAAAACAAAAACCTCGCAAACGAACACTGAAAGATGACACAAATTTGTATAGAAGGAGTCAGATTTCGAAAAAGAGAGTGAAGATGCTTACTAATTCAAACAAATACAAACAAAGCATAGTATCATAGTATCAGTAGCACCTCTAAGTCTACTTACAGATACAAATCAGTCATCAAATTTTATTTTTAAAATGTCCTCTTTTTGTAAGAATCTGAATATACTTGGCAAAACTTAAAAAAACCATTGATTTGCAGTTAATTTTACCTCATTCTAGAAACAGCTTACCCTCACTGTTCAACAAATACCTTGTATATCTTATCTATTATAGGGAGTTAAGAAGTAAATACTTGGAGAAAATGCAGCATTTTGTGAAAGATTGGTTATACAGATATCACAAGTCAGGAAATCGACAGGTGTCCAAACTCGTCAGCAAGGAAAGGCTGGGTTGCACCTGTCGGTCTGTTCTCACTCCCTTTGGAAACAAAGTCTCAGACTCATACAGTGCTGAAACAGCCTTGGAAGCTCTTGACTTTATACCTTATCGATGCATACACAATAGGTACTGAGAAACAAGATCTTCCAGCTGCAATAAAAACTGAAAATGCAGTTCTGAGGACAGTGTAATGCCAGCCAGGTAACTCTTAAAACAGAGACAGAATTGGTGTTAAGAGTGTCTAAAGCCATGAAAAGCACAGGGAATATTACATTGTGGGATTAAACTGCACAAGTGTAATAATGCTTCATATCTGACAAGCACGCACACTTCAACGGGAACTTAAAAACAGTCAATAACAAAGAGCAGATACTTCATAAAAGCAGTCACAACAAGACAGTAGAGTATTAAGAAGGCATAAGCTGAGTCAAAACAAAATTATTTTCCAACAAAATACTAATTACAACTGAAATGGTTAAAAGATACTAAAATATCATCAGCTGCTTTTGCAGACATAACAGTAGGAAAACTAGCCTGTTTAATTAAAGCTTTCTTCTCATTTCTATTTGTACATGTTGCTGTTCACGTACTAAGTTGATAAAAAAATATAACAATACATCACAGCACTTTTATTAATTCACCATAAAAAAGTTAATTCCAGAAATGTACCTGCAAATTCCCTGCAAATAAAAATCAGGAAATAAAGTTTACTTATAAACTAAGGATGTGGACCCGAAGCACATACAGACCATGGCAGATCCCGGCACAGAGTTCCCAGATAATGCAAATCCTCAGCTTCCAGGATGCGAAGGGAGTGTGCACTCTGTTGCAGAAGCACACCTCTGGATGTGGGTGTCTATTGTGGTGGCACTTTGGTTGAGAGCGTGTTCTTTCATAACAAATAGCATTATGAGAGCTGTCATCATCACTGTTTACAAATAGAATTCACCATACAGCTCCTCTGGGCTCAAGAACTATCTTTATCACCTTTCATGCTACTTTCTACATCGTTTCTAGGAAAGATCCCTAATTCTGTATGGGATTCTGCGAAAAGAAGGAGCAACTGAAGAGATTATTGCCAGCAGCCCTGAACAATCTCTTTTTGTCTTCAAACTGACACACACAAGAAACCAGTGTAGCTTTACAAGATCTGCACCACTTTTACAACTTGCACTGAAATTAAAAAGAATGGTATACAAAACCACATCAGGAGCCGCTCCCGCCCCTGCTCCCAAACCTACGTTCGGACACTGCTTGCCCTCGCCAAGTTTCTCCTCCCGGGGCCGCTCCAGCGCCCCGTCCCCTGCGGCCGCCCTGACCCCGCGCAGCCCCGGCTGCCGCGACCCCCGGCCCCCGAGGGGCTCCTACCTTGTTCGAGGCCATTTCGCTGACGGAGTGCCTGGTCTGCAGGGTCTCCAGCTGGTCCAGGCACCAGTCCAGCTCCTCCATCGTCTCGCTAGCCAGTTTTTGGTAGGCCTCCTCTGCGAAAAGACAGGGAAAGGCGCGCTCAGCTGGCAAGCGTCTCACGGGGCTCAGGGGGAGCGGCAGCGCGCCCATGCTCCGCCGGCCGGTGCCCGGACACGGGCGGCGCTCCCTCATTCCGCCGCCGCGGCAGCGCCTCTGCCCCTCCGCGGCCGCGGAGCACCAGGGCAGCGCGGGC
>JAODKT010001744.1:18073297-18083455 GCA_027576195.1 Cossypha heuglini
CAGGTCCTTTCCAGCCACTCTGTCCCAGCCTGTGGCACTGCCTGGGCTTGTTGTGGCTCCAGGTTAGGATGCAGCACTTGACCTTGTTGAACCTCATACTGTCAGTCTCAGCTTATCTATCTCTCCAAACTCCTCTGTAAAGCCTTCTGATACTACCACCAACATGATGTGGTTCCCAAACTTACTGAGGGTACACTCAATCCCCTAATTCAGATAATCAATAAAGATACTGGACAGGATTGGGCCCAATTCTGATTCCTGAGAAACACTGCTACTGACCAGAATCAATTAAAAACGGATTATTTTAAAAGAAATGTGTACTCACTAGAAATAAACACATAGTAAGCTAGAACAAGTAGTTGAACCTTCTGCCATAAGAAACACTAAATCAGGCTTTGATTATGAGGTAAATTCTCTTAATCTCTGTGGCACAACTATCGTAGGGCTCTAGATTGCTTCTTAATGGCTTTCGCAACCTGTTTTAACCTTGAATATGGAAGAAAGTTCTGATTAAAATTCCATTAGGTCCAGTGTAAAGGTCACCTTTTTTTTAAGGCAAGGAGTGTTTTGTACTCAGAGGTGCTGTTTTAATGCCTTATCCTCTAAAGCACAGTACATCTCAGCAAAGGAAATAATAGAAAAACAAATGGCTACATCTTATCCAATAGGTAGACATCAGATTTTAATAGTGGCACACTGATTCACCGTAGGTGAGGATGTGGCTTGTAGCTTACATTTGTTTATACAAATGAATTCAAACTCAGGAGTAAGAAGATAAATCTGTAAAGTTAGTCCAGCAAACAGGAGAAGCCATGTGTTCCAGTGAGTTTGGACAAGTGGTCAAGGTAAAAAAATGTGAAAGGCAAAAATGAGTGTTTTACATAATCTACAAAGTTACCTCGCACAAACCTTAAAACAGTTCATTGTCAAAACAGCATTTGTTTCTCAAAGAAAAATAGCAGTCCCTGAGCTTGGTTGAGTGCTGATGGCCCTGCTTGCCAGGCACAGAACACTGGTGAGCAGCAGCTTGGGCCACCCCAGAGTGTCTAGTACAAACAGTCACAGGATGAGGCTGTGCTGGTGCTCTGTGTGCTGCAGAGCTCACTGCAGGAAGGTATGTGCTGTGCACAAAATCAGACAATCTGATTTTCTCCTCTGGGATCGTGCATTGAAGTGAACCACATGCACCTTACCATCATCAAAGTTGTGTGTTTTTTACCTCCTGCCAGAGATGCTTCATAGATTCATAGAATCATGGAGCAGCTCAGGTTGGAAGGGACATTTTGAAGGTTGTCTAGTCCAAACCCCTGGCAATGAACAAAGACATCTTCAACTGGATCCGGTTGTTTAGAGCCCTGTCCAACCTGAATTATTCCTACAGAATCCTGTAAAATTCTGACAACTTCTAACTTCTGGGATTCAGATGATCTTTGCTTTGACTGTGGATAGGTAAAGATCTAAGTAGTTTAAAGTCTTTGGGCTTTTCCCTGTGGATAAGGAGAAATGCACCTTCAATCTCTCTTATCCCTTGAAGCTGAAGGAGAAAAATATCACAGCACAGACTAAAGGAATATGTATAGATGAAGAGTAGGAGAAGCACATTAAAAGTGTTTGGAGACAAGAAAACAAGACAGATTCAACTGACCAAAGAACTCAAATGTCTCTACATGTTACAGATGACAAATCTGAACTGGCAGAAGCCTGCTTTTGAGAACATTGCAAAAGTTTAATAAATGACATTTATATAAGGATATAACAATTCTTTTATCAATCCACAAAGAGCTCCACAACTACTCTTGCCATCTACCTCTATGTGCCAGCAAAGGGGTTTTAATGATTGGCAGAATATGACAGTCATTAGAAAAAAAATGGAATGAAAAAGACTCAGATTAATTTCTTTATATCCCAAAGAGAACTCTGCCCATAGCTGGAAATGACTATCTCTTCCTCAAGTGGTGCATGTAGCTTGCTCAGTAAATACATAAGGAAATAGCCCAAAGGAAGCTCAGCTTTCTGCTGCAGATTAATGAAATGCTTTGAACTACAGTCAATATGCACACCCAAATTACATACTGTAATACAATATTTGAGCTGCTCCACACAGTAGAAGCCAATTATTCTTAGCAAGCATCCTCATCATGCCTTCCAGCTTCCCATCCTTAACATGTGGAGTATTGTCACATAAAAGGAACCCAGGCAAAAATTCTGTAATTTCTTACAGATGAAGATCTTCAAGTGGAAGAAATACTCAATATTTTAGAGTAAGATTTTACATAAGAGTAGCATTCATCTGCTCACAGGTGTTATCAGTATAGCTTTTTGCAAGCAAGAATAACAGCTGAAAATTCAGTTTAGATAAACTTATGGTGCCTATCAGTCTAATGACTTTTTGTTCTACTACAGAGAAATAAAGTGAGGCAATGGGAAATATGAATTACATTACATGAAAAAATCAAATAAATACAATTCTTGTTATGGAGTTGTCCTTTTCTACAGAAGCTTGGTCACTAGCTGGTTTAAGGTGGATTAATTATACATACTATAGAAATGCTAAAGAAGTTAAAAAATTGAACTTCAAGTCTCAAATGATACTTACTGAAGAACATTGCATTAAGACACACTCCACAACCTAAACTATCTGTTTTCCAACAGAGAGGCACAGAGGGGAAATTAAGTTATGAAATTTATGCCATATACCTTGCTTATCCACAACCATGACCAGAAGTCAGATCTCTGAAATTCAGCTCAAGATTTCACCCAGGAATCACACTTATCTAGAAGTAATGTAATTAAAAATGGTTCTCAGGTACTCTATTACCGTCAAAATCGTCTGTTTTCTTCATAAAACAAGAATCATTTTGGGTCACAATTTGACTTGCATCACCAGTTACGGGAGAATAATTTTGGGCCAACATATGACTTGCAGCTAAAGTTAATATAGTAGTGAATATAGGAGTGACAGAGAATATAAATGACATGTCTATCTCAAGTGTTCCACAACACTGCACTACCAAGGGCTGTGATACTCCAATGACAGTCCTCAGTGTATCCAAAAGAGCAAAATGTTATGTTTGGGATGGGAGCAAGTATTCCATTTATATCTGCTCTAATAAATAAAAATATGGGAAATTTCTGGTTGAGTCTGCTAGGGAAGCAAATTTTAAAAAGTGAGATCTGCTTGCTTATTATGAGAAAAACTTTACTGTTAGCAAAACTGTTAGGTGGAAGAAGAAATTCATGATGGAAGAGAATTTAAGAAGAAATGCAATCTCCCTATCATTCAGGCAGAATATGATATACTTGCTAACAAAGGTCAGGCTTTGCTGGTGCAAATACAATTAGTGGCTGACTATAGCCATCAGCCATCAGTCCTGCATCAGGGCTGGGGAAAAAAAAGTTTGGGCAAAGCAAAAAAAACCTCCAATTATTGTCGTGTTGCTTAGCATAATAAGGAGGTGTGTGCAATTATCTCTGTCAGAAAATGAAACTTATTACTAAGAAGGAAAGAACATCAGATTATAATGCTTTTAATCAACATCATCAACACAACAGAAGTCCTGAGATGCTTGGGCTATGCAGCCATGATGTGACAGAGGATGTATATGCTGAAGGAAGTGTATTCCTAAAGGAATTTTGCTCTCTGCTGTTCCATGGAGAAATTTGGAGTGCAAGAAAACAGACAGTTCTGTAATAATTTTTTTTAATTCTGAATTATCATTTCACCAGAAAAAGATTAAAATTATTTCATCAAAATTCCTAATGTTTGCTACACTTAGTTTTTAATTTAAATATAAAATGATATTTTGTAATAAGTCCCTAAAGCAGGTATGAGCTTTTGGATGGGGTAAGAGCACACTACTCAACAATGAAGGACAAGGCCAAAACATAAGTGTTTCTAGGAACCAGGGATTGTATTTACCTAATCTATCACAAATGAGTCTCCTACCTACCGAAACTGGTCCTGAGTTAAATGGAAATAGAAACTTTTATCATCCTACAACAAATTCCCAAATTATTCAGTCCTAATACATAGCTAAAGCACATTCCGTGTGATTAGTATCCCATATTTGCAATTATTTTGGAAATTTAAAGTCAACTGTTATGCAAAATGAAAAGGTTTTCAGGGTGAGCTCAATACCACTGTATCTTATTCATTATCATTATTCCCACAGATGTGTGCAACAATGGGGTATGTCCTTAGATCCTCACACTTGGTGACGTCCTGAAAAAGACTAAGGTTAATTTTCCCTTCACTCATATTTTCTCTCCTACTTTAAGATAAATGAGAGCAGTTTTGGCTTGTTCATGATTTAAAATAATTCAGATTACTTCTGTTTACTATTTTAGAGGCAAATAATTCAGCTAGTATCATTAACTAAGCTCTAAGTTGCTCCCAAAATTTGGCACCGAGTTTATAATTTTCTTACTTTGTTTTCTTTCTGCTTTTTACATAGACATTGGTTTATACTCCCTACATATAAACTACATTTCACTGCCCTACTCATCTTGACAAAGGCTTATTGAGAAGCACTTCATAATCTGCTCAGATTAGCATTTTTGATCACTATAAATAGGATGGTGTAAGGACACTCTATTGAAGTCCCTAATATGCATAAACATTCAGAACCACTCACTCAAATTCATGACATCTGTAGCATCAAAGCTCATGAAGGTAGTCCGTGGTGAGATGTTAAGGAGAAAGAAACCTGTGCTCCATACTATCATTTAAAGGTTTGAGAAGGTTGTTTGTCACTGTGCATCTGTACACATAAATTCAGTCTGCCCTGCCATGTCTTTCTAACTCAGAATCACAGAAGCACAAAATAAGCTGAGCTGGAAAGGACCTACAAGCATCAAGTCCCACTACTGGTCCTGCACAACACCATCCTCAAAAATCCCACCACTGGTAAGAAGGTTGAAAGAGTAAGGGATAATAGATGTCAATAGACTTCAAAGAGAATGCCAAGTTCAAATGTAAACAAATGTAAAGCACTAGGAATAAAATTTAAGTTAGTGCTTTGCAATGATGTCATGTTACAGTATGATGTCAGGCCCGAAGAAAACAAGGTACAGGCAGAAAAGTGAGGCATTTTTGTCCAAAGTCCGCAAGAAAAGACTGTCTTTACAGTAAAATAAAATAAAACTAACTAAAATAAAATAAAGTAAAGTAAAATAAAATAAAGTAAAGTAAAATAAAATAAAATAAAATGCAGTACCCAGCGCAGGATGCTTATTATTTTTAAGCTATTATTCTGTAAGTGGCAGTGTATTCATTTCTTTCTTCCCCTTTGTCTGTTGGAACTCACTGACACAAAAGGGATATTTTTGGTACAGTTAATATAGCTGCATGCACATGATGTCAACGAAACAAAAGGATGTTATTGATTTTATGGTTTCTTTCCAGTTGTGTTTTTGATGTTCAGATAAACTACCTAGGAAAAGCAGTTTATTCTTTTATCATCAAGTTAAACTCAAGCATGACCTTTAAAAAACTCTCTATAACAACCTTCATGGATGCCTAATGGTTTTTTATTGTTGAACATTTCCTGAGCTATTCCATTATTTCACTGAATATACTTACACAACCTGTATGCTTTTCTTTCGTTTCATACCCCATTTTGCTATTATTTCTTTTATTGAAAATTATGAAAAAGTCATAATGACTTACAAGGAATTCCTGTATTTAACTATCAGAAGTCACAAATAAACATTAAACATGCAGTTTTATTCTTAGAGTTTCCTTGAATTCGAAGTCAGAGCTATTTAATAGCAGCACAGCCCTATCCATTATTATCTTTAAACAAAGTCACCAAAGAACTTTAAATTGTTCACCTAGCTAGCATGGAGGCATGGCCTTTCTAATTTTTCTCAAAATATTGCCCAAAAGACCCTGGATTTTATTGTTTATATCGATTAAGTGTAACTTACTTTATGCTTTAAAGCCTATTGCTTTTTCTTTTCATGTTGTTAGCATTGATTTGCAGAACCTAATAGTTCAGGCTTGCACAGGCAAATCTAGAAAATAAATAGCTCCTCTTATGAGCTATTACATGTGTTAACTTGATCAGTAGGAGACCTGTAAGCATCAATGCAATTCCAGTAAAAGTTACAAAAGCATCATTAAGGTAGAAAGAAACATGTTTATTAGATAGTTCTTAGAAACAATTTCAGGGCTTGAGTAAGAATATACCCAGCAGGTGCTTCATGGCAGCAGGATCTGGCAATTGGCACGACCCAAGCCATAACTTCCACCAAGAAAATAGATAACAAAATGGTTTTAAAACTTTGTGAATAAATGAATATAGACCCGATCTCCATAACTTGCTCAGTCTCTGTATGTTCATATTATTCATAACATCCCTCTTATGGCTACTTCTTTTCCAATGTGCCAAAAATTATCTGTTTGCATTAGGGTCTAAATACTTTACAAGCTGTTTTCTGATCTCATTCCTGACTCAGCCCTGAGACATTACTTATGTGGTCCCTTCACCTTTAAACTGTGACATGTGCAGTTCTACTGCAGTTTCACACATGAAGGATCTTGTCTGTATGTTAGCAAAGCTATGCCCTTCAAAATTATGCCCCTATGTTCCAATTGCTGTGATGTTTCTAAAACTGCTAAATCCAAGACTGCTGCTGTTTTGTGTCAACAGCCTCTCGTGTCAAATAATGCCATCAAGGTTTTCCTTCATAATTTCATCATTCCTTTCTTCTGAATCTACCTATCTATACCATCTGCCTTCTTCCTTTTCATTCTAATAATAACAAAAACCTCTTTGAGAGGCAGACCAGCAGCTATAGCTTATCAGTACAAGCCTCACCTAGGCCTGGAGCTCCTTACTGGTAGAGTGGTACTGACAACGAAAAACAAGTCTTGTTACTAAATCAGTCATGCCAACAATCAAGAGCATCAGAGTGTGGACTCAAACATCTTCAGAAATACTGAAAAATCCCATTTTAAAAAGTTGATTAGCTGCCACTAGTTAATTCTTCCAGTACTAAAATATTTACTGTTTTAAAAACTTTAGCTGGAACAAGTTAGTCCTGACCCTGCAAGTTATAATCAGGTGACAAAAGTAAATCAGCCTAACATCCTTAGTATTTTGACCTTTTCACGCAGAAGGTCCAACTAACTTCACTGCCTCTATTATTGCCTTCCTACCTCTGATTGAGTATCAGAGGATAAACAGTTAACATCCAGATTTAAAACCAAATCTTCCAGGATGCCCATGTTAAGTGTTAATCTGGTTCTAGATTTAGAAGTCTGCATAGGAACTGGTGGAGGACAAAATGTACAGAAATTATATATGTGCTCATTATTTTCCAATATCAATAATATTCTC
Source organism: Cossypha heuglini (assembly GCA_027576195.1). Taxonomy (NCBI): domain Eukaryota; kingdom Metazoa; phylum Chordata; class Aves; order Passeriformes; family Muscicapidae; genus Cossypha; species Cossypha heuglini. The sequence goes on from JAODKT010001744.1 coordinate 18,080,641, forward strand.
TTACTGGATTTTCTTGGTTTTTTTCTTTTTAAACAAGTAAATCTGTAGTGTTAATCCTTTAAGAAAAACTAAGAGTGTTTTTCTAAGAATGTGATTCTGAAAGGTAGCAAAACACTATTGTGCTGCTGTTTTTCAAAACACCATTGTTGCTAGAGGTTTTGCAGCATGAGAATATCCAGGACGCTTGCAAGAGGCATCAGTTGCAAGAAATCTCCTGTGCAAACTTCCCTGAAGGTGATTGTACCACAGGCACTGTGCAGAATGGCAACTGCTTCATACAGCAGTCCAGGCTGGGGACAGTGGGCTGACAAAGACCATGGGACAGGATTGATATTTTGTCATATGCATCAGTGCTGGATAAGTAGACCTGGGAAACACAGTCAGACCTTTGCTTCTGTGATTCATGTCTTTAATACAGCATGTGTTTTCTTAAATTAATAATTTTCTTAAATTTATAAGACATCACTATGCATACTACTTGGGTATAATAATGCAAATTTTATTACACGAAGTGATGCAAACACAACCACTTCCATCCCTTGTAGATCTTATACCTTTATGATACCAATAAAAATAAAGTCCTTCATTATGGTATTTTAAGCTAATTTATCAGAAATGCAAAAGATAAAGGCTAATAATGAATATTTATAATAATAACAACTATTAGATAACTAATCTAACTAATGACAACAGCTTTCTAATTCAATAATTCACATGGTAACTGGTACAATTCAAGGTAGAGTTCCTTATTTCAAGGACAGTTCAATTACAATAAAGTTACTGTAACAATTAATGTACATTGTAATAGTTCTGATACCATCTAGGGATTTTATGTGGTAAATATAATCAAGTCAAGCACCAAATAAAGGACTACAGCTAATACCACTTGCACTGTCCTTAACCGAGTTATTTCACGGAGCACAGTATCTAAATGCAGGAAATTTGTCATAAGAGGGTTTGGGAAAACCCTTTGGAGAAACACAGAAAGTATTGTAAATTCTGTCTCTCTTTCTCTTTTTAATGTATAACTCTCTTATTTCCAAGATATTTTATGGATTACCGAGCAAATAGGTGTGATATTAATTCACAGTATCAGATACATGATGTATAGGATTAGGCTGAAGAAAACTATAAAAGTAACTAGGAAAATTAAATAGGAGCTAAGCAAACTGAGAGTGTTTTACAATGGTTGATGTGTACTCAGCAAACAGGGGCATTCTCATTTCAGGGCAACCACTGTTCTCTGGGAAATCAGTTTAAAAGTGTTTCATTTAAGTGAATTCATGTCCACATCCATAAGGCTATAGAAAGCTAGCCAATTTAAGCAGCATTCAGTTATAATCCAGTTACAGAGTGCCACAGTTGGACAGGCACAAACTGTCTCTTCCAGCTATATTTTCTAGACTATCTCATAAAGTATCTACTTTTAAATCTGAAAATGGGAACTGTTTCACACTGCTAGCAGGAGGATTTTCAGAGATCACACTGACACATCCAAAGTCAATTGAGGGAAAGGCACACAGAGTTAGAAGATCCTCTAAGCAGACTGCTGACTTCCAGATGTAGGAGGAAAGGAGTTTTTTTGATCACATGTTAATGTTCCAGACAATTTTGTCTCTTTCCTGGCACTATTGCTGTCTAACATCCTAATTAATGGCTCTAGGGTGGACTTGAAGAACAACATTCTCAATCATTGCACAGACTCTCTCAAGATCTTTAGAAATGTGTACCTCTCTCCATATATGCCTTATGTGCAGTGTATAGCTAAAGCCTAAACCAGAAAAAGTGTCATTCTACTGACACTAAAGCCGATTTTTAAGCATGCATTAAGGAGTAGGGACACTAGAAATATCAAAAATCAAAAAAGGAATAAAGCATGAATAACATTAAATGGAACTGATAGGGTTGAATAAGAGATGCTGAGATTTACATGCAGATTGAAAAGCACATCTGACATCTGATTTTGATTTGACACTTTATGGAAATTGCTGATGATTTTTTTGACTTTACAGGGATATTGAGGAATTAGAGTAGTTAATTCACTAGGTAATATTGAAGGAAAAAATACAAAATTATTTCTACATTGTATGGAAGTGCATCGGTTACTACCATGGTGTATTTTAAAGGTGATTCCAATTAAGACACTGTTTTCTTCCCCATCAGAAACACAAATTTACAGGAGCATCTAAATCCTCTCCCTTACTAATCCAACTAACTATACAAAGTTAAGGGAATTGGGATTTTTCAGCCTGGAAAGAGAAGGCTTCAGAGTGACCTTATTGTGGCTTTTGTTTACATAAAGGGCAGCTTACAAGAGAGCTGGAGAAGTGCATTTTAAAGCAAGCATAGCTTTAAACATAAAGGAGAGAGGTTTGCATCAGATATCAGAAAGAAATTCTTTACTGTGAGGGTGGTGAAGCACTGGAACAGGTTGCCAAGAAAAGTGGACGCCCCGCTCCTGAAAGTCTTCAAGGCCAGGCTGGATAAGGCTGTAAGTAGCCTGGTCTGGTCTAGGTCTCCCTGCCCGTGGCAGAGAGTTTGGAATAAGATAATCTTGAAGGCACCTTCCAGTCAAACCATTCCATGGTTCCACAGACACGACCACGCAGATTGCAAACACGTAAGAACTCGGTTCCAAAGGCGGGCCGTGGCGGTGACATAACTCCAGCTATGTGTTCCCTGTTCGGAATGTTACCGGACACAGACCGCATCAGGAGGGAGGGGCGGAGAACAGGGGCGGACGCACCGAGCGCCCCTTCCCCGCTCCGCAACCCCGCTCCCGCTGGGGTCGGTGCCCTTCAGCCCCGGGATGTGC
>JAODKT010001744.1:18083555-18096874 GCA_027576195.1 Cossypha heuglini
CCTCCGGCCAGCCCCGCTCCCGCTGGGGTCAGTGCCCTTCAGCCCCGGGATGTGCCCTCCGGCCAGCCCCGCTCCCGCTGGGGTCAGTGCCCTTCAGCCCCGGGATGTGCTCTCCGGCCAGCCCCGCTCCCGCTGGGGTCAGTGCCGTCCAGCCCCCGGATGTGCCCTCCGGCCAGCCCCGCTCCCGCTGGGGTTGGTACCCTCCAGCCCCGGGACATGCCCTCCGGCCAGCCTCGCCCCTCCAGCCCTGTCCCTGCCCCGGACAGTGCCCGCCGCCGGACGAGCCGCATTTCCCTTACACGGGTTACTCGGCCCGGAGCCGGCTCTCGTCGGGCAGCCGGCACCACGGGGAGCTCAGCCGAGAGCCATGGAAAAGACGTTTTCCTAAAGGCACTGAAGATTTAAACAATGCGGCTTCCAGCCGAAGTGTCTAAAACATTCACCTCGAGTCTTTTCCCTTCCATGGCAGTGTCGTGTCACACCTAGCATCTCCATTTTCCATCCCATCCCGCCTGACTACAGCAGCAGAGTATGAGAAGTACCTGGCACCGTATGGTTGGTTATTTTGGCACCATGGGTAGTGGGGTTTGACAACCGACACTCCTTCCGGAGTATTTAAGCTATTTAAGTATTATGGAAGGCTTGAATATTCAACATGATGCTGGGAAAACCGTGTGGAAAGAACAGGCATTAGAAGTGTGTGTGGCAGCTGGGAGGTCAAGGCAGATCATGTGGACAGAGTATTGCATCAAACTGCAGACACTGTGTTGTAGAAAAGAAAAGGGAAAAGAACTTATGAGAATTTCGGAGATAAAACACATTCCAAACCTGAACTGGTGGGAAAACTGTGGGAGAGGACAGTGATTAGTTTGTCAGACTGGCTGGATGATACCACGTCTTACAGGATTTACACTGAAATCTGCAGCATCCTCATAGTGTGTCAGTCTGGTGAGAGCCTCATAACGTGTGACTCGGCTGATCATCACTTATCCTTGCCAGCTGTTACTATAAATGCCCCCAAATGCCTGTTCATACAAACTTTCCTGTCCAAACCTCTACTATGTATCCATGCCCTCATACCTTGTCTGTAACTCCCCAACATACTCTAAACATATTCATATGTACAAAATCTAACAAACTCAATTTTATAAAATTACCCCAGTTTATGTCCTTGAATCTAAACCAAAATTACCCTTCGAATCATTTAATCATTTAAGCCCCAGGCTTTTTCACATACTAATGGCAATTTCTGGATTCTGATTTTACAGTCAGATCCATTTTAACAAACAGTTTGTAACTGATGTACTGTGAATGTAATGAATCATTAGCACTCCCAACCCACCCAAAAGTGAGAGCCAAATATTCAGTCCTAGCAAAAACACTTCAAACTCCATTACTTTGCAAAATAATTACAGCTGTTGGTCCTGTGTATGACTTCAGCCCACAGAGTGGGAAGAGGTACTTTGATGGACTTTTAGAGGTAAAGCATAACAGACTGGCAGAGCTGTAGACACACCTGCTGCTGCTGAGGTTCTTGCATTGTTTCATTGTAATATCTGCACTTCACAAATATTGGTGTTACTTCTGTTTTAAAAAGCTTTTCTTCAAGTGGATGGTTACGCATGGATAAGGAGATAGAAGAAGCATGTAGAAATTATACATGTTCTCTTTCTGCTAAATAAGCTCATCACTCATTCCAGATGTATCTTTTTTCTTCAATTATCGGAAGTGAACAATTTCCACAGAAAGCAATAAAACTCCAAAAAGGTTGAATTAGAAGAGAAAAGAGTGGAAATCTAGCAGCATTTTCTTAATCTAATAGTCATATATTATTCTTGCTCATGATGGCATCTGTCTCTTACAAGAATGTAAGGGAGGAAATAGAAAAACAGAGCCTGTCCCGTCTATGTTCTTCAAAATAGTGATTCTTCTTCAGAATGGCAGATGTGTTATAAAATTGTCCTGCTGCAGCAATAGGATTAAGCTACATTTGGCCTTTGCTTTAAAAAGACTGGAAAAAACTGTCAAAAGTGGTTTGAGGCAACCAGGCTTAATCCGTTTATAGACAGCTTCCTACAGCCATGACTAAATTCCTTAATTTTTAAAATTGGACTGTTGTTGTCGTCACTCTTCCAGCCACAGCAAGAAAGGTGCAAATACAGACCAATCTTCACCTATTTCAATGAAAGCTGTAATACTACCAAGCAGAGAGTCGTGAGAGGACTGCTATCATTTATACCACCTGTGTAGTAACGTGAAAATCCAGAGAAACAGAAACAGAAAAAAATTAAGTGAAAACTTGGTCAAGCCTGCAAAAACGTAATTAAATTCTACTCCCTGAGGTTGTTACTTCAATTCCAAATGGGACAGTCAAACCAAGGGCAGTAACTGAGAAACGAGTGAAATGAAATGCAGATTTCCACTCATTAAAATATACTTTTAAAAAATGGTTAAGATTCAGGCATAATAGTCAATGAAAGAATCTTGAAAAACTATTTTGACTGAATTCTGTTTATATTGAATGCAATAGTTTAGGATCCAGTGGAACTGTCAGCTCTGAATGTGGAGTTTTGTAGGAGAAGTCCATTGATTATTGCTTGTGATGAAATCAAGACTCTCTGGCTCTGGGAAAACAATGTATTTGTCTTTATGTGTAGATGTCAAAAGAAATTCAGAAGTTATTGAGAGGTTTCTGAGTCTAAGCTTACAAAAACCAATTCTGATTGTGTAACTCTTTCAAATGAGATAAGACTTTTATTTGTCTAGGACATAGAAGACATTTAAGATCATTAGTATAGCAGCAAAGACTACCAGAAAACAGTCTCTTCATCATATAAAGTGATTTGTCTGCGCACTTACAGGAGAAAATAAAATTTTAAATTTACTGTTCTTCTTATTATATCTTAAAAAATGAACTTGTAATGATTTTGAGTCCAACATGAAATTAGTAGAACATTGAATTGGCAGGCAACTACCTATACAAAGTAGGTTTGTACAGTGTTTCAGGATAAAAATGGAAAGTAAAGTAATTTTAAATTTAGAAGCCAGGTTATATTTTTTTCACCAGAATTAGTAGCCAGAGGATATTTATTTCCTCAAATGTAATTTTTAGCTGCGTGTTTCTGATAAATCCACCTAACAGACTCATGCACAATGACAGCCACTGATCCATGTTCTTTGCCTTAGGAGTGGCCTTGAAATTCCATTTCCATTTACAGCTGTGACAGACTACAGCCTGTTGTGCTAACATTTCCACTTCATAGTAGAGCCTGACATTTATTCCCAGCTACACATTTCCCAAGTGTTAGTAACACTGAAGCCATGTTTTCATATTACAGGAGTTACTGTAATGGTGAGAAGCAAAAATTGAAGCCTTGAAATATGGCCAGATAGAAATAGTGGCCATGTTAGTATCATGAATAACATTCCCTTCATGGAGAAACCTTTTACAGAAGAATACAGTAAGCAGAATCCCTTCTTCCCTTCCCTGCCCCTTTAAAGGACAGTTTCTGTTTCCAGCCTCAGCTAACAGACCAGACTGTATGAAGTGAACCAAGTCAAGAACGCTATTGTCTGAGTCTTGTTCCTCTGCTAAACAACTTCACTACTAAACAATAGATGTAGGAATCAATCTTTTCTATGAAACAGTTCATACTTTAGTTTACTGTACCAGTATTAACAAAGCCTTTGTTAATGATCCTGACCTGGTAACAGTCCATCCTCCAGCAAGGCAGCCAGCCACACAACACAGAGACAAGTTTGAGAACTTCTAGAAGCAGTCTTGTGAAAAGGAAAGTTGCTAGTATGGACTTTATATATGTGATAACTTTTATTTAAAGCTATGTTGCTACTGATGCTAGAGACCTGATCAGCTTTAATGTGCTAGCCATGAATCTGTGAGACTCTGGGCTTCAGCCAGGGGATTTACTAACACTGAGCATTTGTTCTGGTGGATGAAAGTCACACTGTGCTTCTTCATTTCTGTTGGTGTCTGGTCACTAAACAGAATGAGCTGAGGGGTATGTATACATAGTAGTTCTCCTCATTTGCAAGGCTGCCTGAGAATGCGCTAGGGAAGCTCTTTCGCTGCACTGAGTACTAGCTTCCAAATAACCTTGTCCAAGCACTGCCAGATGAGTAGCTAATCAGTAACTCAGACAGTGAAATGGTAATCTGCCTTTTCCAGTAACTTGCTGAAAAAAATGTAAAAAATTATGTTAATTACATCTTATTAGGAGAAAGATGGATTTTTATGGTGCATTTTTGACTGATGGAGTAGTTACTTTGAAAGAACAATATTTTTAAAGAAAATTTTTTTATATTTTGATTTTATTCTGTGAAATTTTAGTCTTCAGAATACTTATGTAAACCTTTTTTGTTTTGCAAAGGTAATGTGGCCACAGTAGATATTTTATAATTCAGCTCTGCAGGATTGAGCTGTGATTGGAAATAATGCTTGCAGAACTGACATCTCACAGAACCATCAAAGCATACAGTTCTCAAAAAGGAATACATATGAGTAAACATGTATACTGTGAAGTAGAAATATCTATTTATTTTAACAATCAATCTTCAAAGAAATTCTTGGAAAATAAGTGAAATTTTTATAGCCCTTCTTTTATAGAGAAGGCTAACATCTTCCTTGAAGAATTTTCAAAGTAGAACTGGCAAATATTTTAGCACACCACAAACATATTTGTTGAAGCAACATTTATTCCTTTGACCATCAGCTCTCTGTTTCGGTGGATATGTTTAGACAATAGTATTTGTGGAACAGAACTGTGTCCTTTTCTTTTGGACTGTGTACTGAGGCTCTAAGGAGCCTTTTTCTTCCTAGTGTCTTCCCACACCATGGCATTTCACTGCATCATATCATACAGCCACCCCTGACTCCTAAAGAAGGAATAACCCAAACACAAAGCTCAAGGGAGCATAAATCTGCAAGGAGAGTAGAACAGCACTAGACCAAAAAAATAGTGTTGTAAAAGATTAATTGGTGGTGCAGTTTCAGATTTTACTCAGCAAAGCAAAAACCCACAGATCTCATTGTGAGAATCAGCAGAAGCAAGGCAAACAGATTTTGGATTCACAATATCATACAGTGAATATCTATGGCTGATAGGTAACATGCTTACATACATCTCCAAGCAGCAGAAGCATGTGATAACTACATGGTTTAACCACTTGACTGTTGTTTCCCCATGTGAAAGACATACGCATAGTAACTAACTCAGCTGCTCGCTGTTCGAAAATACCACCTCGAACTGCAAGAACATATACTGCTGTAGGACTAACGCTTCTCTGCACACCTCTTTATGTGGTAGGTTTTTAGAGTTGAAGATTGAATGAGGAATGATGAGATTCCAACAAACGGATGAGATTGTGATGAGATTCATGAGATGAATTCTGATGAGATTCAAATTCTCTTTATCGTGTATCTGATATGCAAAAATGCTTTGAGATTCACCCACAAATCCACCAAAAATAAAATAAAAAAAGAAAAAAAAGAGGAAGTCACTAGAAAAGAAAAACATTTCTGCAGCTGAAGTGCTGAAATAGATGATACAGGCAGAACCCTTTCTGTTCAGGAAACAGAAAGGGCAGAGAAAGGGCAGAATATTAAACACAGTTTGGGGGTCAGGCATCAATTGCTATTGCTTGTATTAGCTGAAATCCAATTTAAAAGAATGAACCTACACAAAATTCTGATTTTTCTTTTTACCTCTGAAACGCAGAGTTCAAACTCAGTAATATAAATAGCAAAACCAATAATTATAACAACAATATTGAAAACTCTTCCCCAAACAAATAGTGTTTTCTTTCTCATTAGTTGCCTACAGTCATCTGTTGGACCTACCCAAATCCCGCTCATAGCATTTCGTTAGTTCAGCTTTCCAGGTTTTTAAACTCTTGATTGATTTTTTCCTTCATTTCTACAGCACAGACTTCTTCTTAGGCTTTTTATTCTAGTCATCTTCATACTCCTTAAATCAATAGTTGTTACAATATGTGCACTAAGTAGGCTATTAGCATATTATTTACTTGGTATGAGGGGAATTTGTAAATGCTTGCAAATCCAATAGTCACTTCTGTAATATGCTTCTGATTTAATTAACTTATTTTTTTAGCATAGTAGTAAGTTACATAGTGGCAAAATTCACTTACTTGGATATAATCCTACCTTGCTCATTATAATTAAGAAAAGAAATATTTTACTTTTATCATAATATCCTATGATTTAAGAGACAGATCCTGATTTTTTTTCTCTCCTCATATTTAATTTACATGTTCAAATATAAATATCATTGCAGAAATTAATTTAAAATGTGTGCAAAATTGATCAGATTGGCAATTTCATGCTAGCATTTTACTACAAATATTTGGGAATAATTTTTAATATTTTATAACAACTGAAACTATATGCATGTGACCACAGATACTTCATTAACTCAGAATATCATCATAAGGAGAATAAAATCAAGATTTTCCTAGTACAAAAAAAGTTTCCCTCTACTCAAAATAGAGATTAATCTTCTTGATGGTGAGCTGATTAAGGACTATGACAAAAGCATATAAATTTTACAAGTCTATTAACAGAAAGCAAGAGTTATTTAGCTGTGAAAACCTGGCTGAATACTATGGCATGGGTTTGATTAGGAAATTTTAAAGTCATATCCTGGCACATTTAACATTTCAAGTGAAGGTTCTCCAGTAAGAACTACTGGCTCTTCCAGCATTCCTCCCATCATTCCTCCCAAAGCCCCAAAGTCAAATTCGGTGATATTTTCCCTGAAGCTCTTCCTGAAAAGTTTCTGGTAGAGAATACTTTAGAATACTTGGGACTATGCTAGGACACCCACTGCTGATGTCTCTCATGGATGGTGACATCAAAGTAATGTTCATTGGATAACACAAGATTTTGCATGGGCAATGTGGGGGTTTAGGGCCTCTCAGGGCATGTGGGCTCCCTGAGATGCCTGCTTGCCTCCCCTGACTGTAAAGAATGCGTGTGGTTGTTCAGAGGCATTTGATACCAAGAGAGCCAACTGGAAGGATGAAGCACAGGGGCATGTCTGAATGCATGGCTGGATGCCAATCAGTTGCTTCCATGGTGATCAGTTCCCATTATCAAATATTTTCTGAGTTAAGTTACCTAACATGGGAAAAAGAGGTCTTTTTGCATGAATATGTTGAAACTTTACACCTGAGAGCTGAAGACTGAATTTTAGGCACTACTTTTTCTTGAAATTTTTAATTCTAGTTCCTGAGAAAGTACAGTAGGTACAAGTGGATGTTCCTACAAGAGCCGGAATTACACCTTTCAGTTGAAGATGAGTCATTTTGCAGAATGTAAAGCAAAATACACGAGGCCAGAGAGACAAAATACAGAAAAGGGAGGCTTTGTTGTAGCTTGTCTCCAGGGCTGTCTGACCATGGCTTCTGGTCGCTCTGATTCACTGCTCTGTTCAGGTTCCTTGCTCAGGAACCTGCATATAATAAAAGCAGAACTTATGCACTTCAATGCGTGATTTCAGTGTAGCCCTTACTTTTCAAATGGATACTCAGGAAAGTGAATAGACTTGAATAGGCCAGTTTCTCAGTTATCTATTACAGGGAAAAAGATCTACTTTCAAGTATATCCTTTAAACTGGACAGATGAAAATGTATCCCTGACCAGAAATGTCAGAAGCTGAAGATGTGAAGAGAAGGTACACCCAGGCTTCATTCAACTGTCATACCAGAACCCACATCTACTTCAGTTTTATTTCCTATATTCATCAGACAGAAGCATCTGTAATAGGAATGAGAAAAATGACACAGGAAAGCGTCCTATTTTTCTTTCTGATTCTTCTTGACTCTGTCCTAAAAACCAAACTATGGTTTGGTATATTCACTCTTTTCAGTTGTTTTGCTTTTGTTTTGAATACAATAAACACGTACGTATTGGAGTCATGTACAGCTCTCTGCTGTGCTATACTACTAGTGCCTGTAAGTGGCACGGGCAGAAAGGAGAAGAAGCACAAGAAGCTTGTCACCCTGTCTCTCTATCTTGTGAAGTGGACAGTTTGGGTGAAATGATAAGGACTTTTACTGGTGCAGCAAAACATGAGACCAATTTGAAAGTAAGAAGCAAAGATTAATGTGGGGTTACGTATCAGATTAGTGATGTGGAGATTGATAATGTTTTATTTTTAAATGGATCCCTAGTCTAATTCCAAAATATGTGAGTCTGTAACAAAATCAAGGCTCTACTACACTGCAGTCTTATGAAAAAGTAACCTGAAGTGCTAGATGAAGATAACAAGCAGAGGGCAGCCCTATGATGCATTCTGGTCTCTATGTGCTTTAATAACCACCTCATATTTCTACTGAAACAGACTGTTAAAAATTTGAATTCATACACAAGGGCCAAGTGTTGTCATCTACACACTACAAAACATCTACTTTTATTTTCTAATTTTTGATTCAAGTGGTTAGTTTTAATTATATTACATTCTTGCCAGAAATCTTGTAAACTATGATTTCTATTTCTTTGTTTCACTTTCTATTTTATGAAACTTACATATTTGCCTATCAAGTATCAGTGTTAAAGAGCACTATTCAAATATAAGAGTATTCTATTTTGTACCCTGGTTTTATTCACTTCCTTGAAAGTGAGATGATACATGAACATCTTATCTGGTTCAAAACCACGTCAGTCCTCTTCCTGCTCTTCTGCCTTAAGAAGGTTAATCAATGTTTTACAAACCCAATGACCCTAAAGGAGCCCTACATGGAGATTTCATTTGAAGCCTTACAGTTAGAAAACTTTTGCAACGTTAATTAAAACTCTACAAATCAAGATGAAGAAAGCATTCAGCAAGCCTTCACAGCTGTATCCTGTTAATAACAACCTCTTCCCTAAATTAATGTGGCTGAACTGGAGACAACACTTTCTGAAAAGGAAAACCAGTTTACTGAATGACTCCATTTAAGCAGCTTTTTTTTTTTTTTAACTGTAGCACATGAAAATGCTGCACCATCCATGACACTGAGAAATTCTTTCTGAATGCAAGTAAATATGGCTTTCTTTATTAATATTAAACACTCACAAACTCTGCATGGGCAGGAGGTAAAGCTGCTATTCAGCCCCAAAGATGAGGAAGTAACTGTGAAAGTCAGGGTGGGGAGCAAACTCCAGACTCTCTGATGCCTTACCTGTTAGTGCATACCTTACTTTCTATGGGTCAGGGGATATATGAATGAATTTCAGTCTGAATGTAATTTGTGCCCTGTATCTCAAAGCAATATGATTTTGTTTGTGTTGTGGCTAACAAGGCTATAAGTGAGATAACTCTCTGTTTGGTTATCATGACCTAGATAAGGCCTTTTAATGATTAACTGAAAAGAGTACCTGGTGTAAATATGGCTGTATTCCAAATCTGTCTTATTTACGAAAAATAATACTGATTGCTTAAGAAAACAATTTACAGGTCACTTTAAAGTGCTTTTCACAGTAATGATGGGGAACTGGTTCAACTCCACTAAAATTGCTCAACTCCACTAAAGCTGATAATTATCAATCCTATATTCAAAACACTTGCTGGAAAAAAATGTAAGCTTGTTTTTGAAAAATGAGATAACTGAAACTAGCTAAAACAATGGACGTCTGCATTGCTGCTTGGTTACTGAACTTCATTGATCAGATGGAGGGATTTCAATGGAAGATATATCTAAATATGCCCTGGACTGAAAAATATAAATGTGTTTCTTTTTCTCTACGATTAGAATTCAGAGAATAATAAAATGGTTTGGGTTAGAAGAGACTTCAAAGATATCTAGTTGCAACACCTTTCACTAGACCAGGTTGCTCAGAGCCCCTGCTCAAACACTTCCAGAGATGGAGCACTCAGAATTCCTCTGAGCAACCTGTTCCAGGGCCTCAGAATTTCTTCCTAATGTCCGCTGTAAATCTGTTCTCTTTCATCTTAAAGCCATTTCCCCTTCTCCTATCATGGCAAACCCTTGTAAAGAGTCCATCTTCAGCTTTCCTGTAGGCCCCTTTATGTACTTGAAGGCTACAACATGATCACCCTAGAAACTCCCCTTCTCTGAACAGAGAAACACAACTCTATTAGCCTGTCCTCACAGGAGAGGTGATCCAGCCCTCTCTGATCATCACTGATCTTGGCTTCCCCTGGACTGGCTCAAGAAGATACAAGCCTTTCTTATGCTGAGGGTCCCAGATTGAGGCACAGAACTCCAGGAGAGGTCTCATGCAATGACTTCAGCAAGGCCTTTGACACTGTCTCTCACAATATCATCATAAGCAAACTCTGGAAGTGTGGATTGGATGAATGGACAGAGGTATAAAACTGGAAAGCTCAATCCTTAAGTCACAGATAGTTTCATTTTTTTGAAAACAAAATTTGTATTTCACTGGTTGTTTTAAGAGAATTACTGTCAGTTTGAACTGAAACACCAGAAAGTATCTATATGGACAGAAACCCCTCTTTTGGTTGAAGATCAGAACACCAATCATGACAGAACTGTTCAGCAAACCCAGTTATCCCAGGCTGGTCTCAGTGATGAGAGAGAGATGGCACTTGTCGGAATTCATATCCCTTTGAAGACTTCTAATAGAAGTAAGTTTTCATCTCCTCTTATTCACTCTAAGTTGAAAGTGATCTTTACCACCTAGAGTATAAAGCAAGCATGAAAAGTGCCATCTAAAAATTCTATTGTTACATGAAAAGCTCCCATGTCCTACCCCCTAATTAGTCTGCAAAAGGAACACTCAGCACGCTATAGCATAGTTGTCTGATAATGAACATGACATTGTATGTCATTGATACTCATTAGCTCATTTCAACACAGTTTCCAAAAGGGATTCATGTGGATATATGGAATAGAAAAGACTTTATTTTGATCACAACTTCTACATATTTACATTGAAAAATCACCATACATTTTAAGGCTACCATGGTGGCTCTTGCTTCTTAGAATTTGAACATATGATTCCTGTACTGCTTCACTCCTCAATGTCATAGTTTCTTACTTTTTTGCTCAGGTATGCTGCCACAGATTTGTGCCTCCGGGTGAATTCTTAACATAGCAAATGAGAGAATTTTGCTCTTGCTTTTTTAGTTAGTTAGCTTTAACAGACTGCTTTTCATGTTTCCCTTGTTGCTCCCCCAGTATCTTCTGCAGTAGTTCCCTTCTGTGATCATCTCTTTCCTCAGAGAAAATCTTCCCAGAGACATGCCTTCCAGGAAGTTTCGCAACATAAAATCCCCATCTTAACTGTCTGTTTTCTGGTTTATCATCAATATAGCTTAGTGACACTGTGCTCTCCAGTCACCTAGATTGCTACCTTGCCAATAAGTTCCTGCTGAGATTGCAAGCTGAGGCATCTGGATGACATGATGATGGTTGTATTGCTCAGGATACCCCATGGCACAAATTCTGAGGACAGCAAAACCTGCAGGATTTCTCAGCAGGAAGGATCTGTAAAAGCTACACTTTGAACATTCCTCAGAAGAATTAAAAAAAACTTGGTAGCATCTGAAAGAGTTTTCAATTATTATGTAAAATGTAGCAGAAGTGTTTTTAATATATCTTCCTTCTTAACATGCTCCTAATATGTTTTACTAGAATTCTATATGCCCCAAGAACAAACTTATGCATATTTCTGCACCTATGCCATGAAATTTGTTGCCATGGAAATATGAAAACCAGTTTATAACTAAGAATGGGCAAACCCTTTCATGCAAAAGAGTATCCAGCCTCAATTTCCATTCAACAGTCAAAATTAATTGTAGCCATTATCATGCTTTATAGTGGCTTAATATCTGTGTTATATTATTAAAGACTTTCAAGCACTTATATCCAGTCCACACAGGCTCCAGATTATCTGGTTCAATGCAAAATTTGGGCACAGCAATTCCAGCAGCATCTCTGAGAAATCATACTAAAATTTATTTGATTAAATTGCTTTTACTATTTTTTGCCTTTTCTTACTGCCTTTGAATTCATTGGTAAAGAAGAATTTTATAGCTTAAATGGAGAACTGACTGTAGTACCTTCTTTCTAAACTTTAAAATTTCGGATGGTTTATGGCTGACATATAGAGAACAGTCTGAGGATTAACTGAATGGAAACCTTCAGATCAGGGAAAATTTAAAAAGAGCAACAGCATCTTCCAACAGAGAATGTCTTGGGTCCTGCTGCCTGAACAGCTTCTCCTGCTGGAGAAAAGAAGTTGACCTCAGACAAATAGCTGTGGGAGAGCATGAAAGGTAGTGTTCACAGGCATGCACATCTCTTCTGGACGTAATTTTCTTTTACTGTCATGAATTTC
This sequence comes from Cossypha heuglini, assembly GCA_027576195.1. Lineage (NCBI taxonomy): Eukaryota > Metazoa > Chordata > Aves > Passeriformes > Muscicapidae > Cossypha > Cossypha heuglini. Next base: position 18,095,896 of record JAODKT010001744.1, read on the forward strand.
ATTGTGTTATTGATTTTCTGAAGTTAGTCCCTTGGAGTAAAAGAAAGAGCCCTATTTTTGGGTATCTCTGTCTCCAGTTAACATACTTCTGCTATGAGACAAATCACAAAATCAAATTAAATGGTTTATTGTGAGCAATTTGAAACCAATGCCCAAAATTACTTCTTCAAGAAATATATTTAAAAAGGATCATGAATATAATAGGTCTGCATATATATCTCTATCTTCTTTCTATGATGCCCTTCTTCTTATAAAATAGATTTAAACACATAACCTTCTGTTCCCTGATGACCCCTACACACAAATATTCATATTGTATGACATCCTAGGAGAACAAAAGTGTACAGAACTGCCAAGATTGGGTCCTTTTAAGGTGAGAGGTTAGCTGAAAAAACCCATTGATCTTAACACATTCCAGGGCCTAAAGGAAGAAACCATTGAACATTGAAAAGCCACACATCTCCTTAAAATTGCTGAAGTACCACTTTTTCTTAGAGATACAAATGCATAATTCAATTAAAAAGATGAGGCATTTTGAAAATTACTGAAAATTGCATTTCTAGTTGTGGTTTAAATGATCTTTGCCTGTTTAGTAAGAGTCTGTATACTTTCATCAAGAAGAAAAGCAAATGCTCTTTCACTCTGACAGAACATGATAGAGAAAATAACCACATGTAAAATTACACAGTGTAAGTTGTGGATTAATGTGATGTAAAAAATATGGTGCCCAATAAAGAGTATTTCCATAAAGACATCCAAGACCAAGTTGTCATCAAAATAACCAAAAGCAGTGTGAGGTAAAATTTTCCAAAATATTAATGTAATTTACGCTGCTAGTCTCGTTTTTAAGTCAATGTTTCCTTAGAAATAATAATATCTTTTAAAAGTATTTTTTTCTCATACAAATGTCATAAAAATAAGATTTCCAATTCTAAATCAGAAAATTCAGTTTTGAAAATTTCTCCTCACAGCATAAGCA
>JAODKT010001744.1:18097642-18117948 GCA_027576195.1 Cossypha heuglini
ACTTTCAAAGTGAAGACTTTGTGTCTGTATAGCTACAGAACTCCATGTCCCTAAAAGAAAGATGAATAGATTCTTCATATCAGTTTTTTCTACTAGATTTCCTTGCAAAAAAAATACTAATGAATGTATTCACGACACAGTCACACACTGATATATAAGGAAAAATAGTTGGAAAAGAACTTAAATTAAACTGGAATAATGAAACAGAAGTCAGAAGTTAACAGGATAGAACACTAAAAGTCACCAAGTTGAGTCACTATGTGACTCAAAAAATAAAAATCTGTTTCATAAAACAGGTATAGGGATAGGAAGCAATATAAGGATACGAAGCAATATGTGTTTATTATTATAAAATATTCAGTTATTTATAAATAAATTATTCTTACCTGTTATAGTTGCTTTGTTAATAGATGGTTGGCTACACATGGGTGATCTTCTATTAAAAAGGAAATAAAGAAAGGTTTAAGCCTGATAAATTCACTGATGACTGAATCCTTCAACATTATAACCTGGGCATTAATTTGGGAACTCCAGGACAGGAATATTTTAGGAACTTAAAAGTTTATTTAAAGCTGGCCTAATCACATCTAGAGCTTATACATAGTTTGAAATGTGACTTACAAACATATGCAAAGACATTTTTTTCTTTGGAATTCTAACTACTTCTAAGTCTCCAGATACATGTTTTGGGTGAGGGAAATGACTTCACTCTATTTGCCAGTGTAACTAACATTAGTGTTAACTGTGATGCTGTAATATGACTGAAGAGAGATCATATTTATAATGCCTAATTTATAGTTATGAACTACTGTGGATAGGTAGGGTGTCACTACCTTGCATGAGTGAAGTAGAGCTCTACGTTGAGATCTCAGTGAGTGCAGCTGCCTGCTCACTCTGTTTCATTTGCAAAACTCAGACTGTGCCTGAATGATCATCTTTGAATGATCTTAGACATATGACTACTTAATCTAAAATCATATAACTTTAAAAAATCTAGAAGGCAAAAAATTAGAAGGCAAGGGGGCTCTTGTCTCAGCTACCATCTACAACATCTTCAGGGGATTAATAAAGGTATTCCTCATCATTTCATTTCATGCAGGTTTGGTGGCACAGACTAGTTTACGTTTAAAAAAGTATCACTGCAAAAAGTTTAGTGGCCAAACAATGACACTCACTTGCTGGGTGCCCGGTCTTGTAAATTGGTTAATGCAGCAAAGTTATTCCGGACTGTACGCAGGCTGGCCAGAACCTGGAACAGAAAAAGGGGTTTCAGTACAAATTTCTGCACAAGTGAGACTTATCTATCTCTGCTCCACTGTGCTGAAAGAAAATGGAAAGCACATTGCAAAACCACTGTAAAAGGTTTCCTGGACTGGTTAGTCTGGAACCTTTGGCTATTATTTAACAGTAATATGTCTGTAATACAAAGGCAGTAGTTTATTTCTATTTTCTGTTCCCCTCATAAACGACTCATTATCTGTTTGAAGGCAGGCTGACTTGCAGGGGAGGAAAGTTTTTACATAATTCTACTTATTTCTTTAAAATAACAATACAAGCATTTAACTTTGGAAGATAATAGCCTATTCAACCCTAATACTTCATGCATAAGAAATAATTACAGAATCTTAATTGCAGTTCAGTCCTTATAAACTCCGAAGGACAAAGGGAATGAGATTGTCTAGACTGCCAGGAAAAGTAAAAAAGTAAAAGTGTCTCCTCTGAGAGGCACAGTTGATTTGGAGACTTAGTGCAGAAGGCTAGAGAAAGAGGAAGTTATCTTCTGAGAATGCAGGAAAAGTCTGCAGGCTCTTACAAGCTTTGTGCATTGAGTAAGACAATATTGATGAACTACTTCCTTTCTGGACTTAATTTCATGCAAAATAGCAGACAGTGAATGTAGTGGAGTGTCTTCTTGTTATAAGTGGTATAGGCACTCTCTTCTGAGGGCAGTTGGGTAACATGCAAAAAAAAATTTTTGAGGCACCATGAGTAGATTTGAGCTAGGCTGGAAATGGGAGAAAAGCAGCAGCACTAATCACTGGTATGTCCTTGCAGAAGTTGACTTTTTTTTTTCCTCAGCCCAGACTGGGCTGGGTTCCTGATGAACCCATCTGAAGAATAACAAAAGCAGCAATGGGAACCTAGGTTTCAGAGATCTGAGCTGAGGAGTGAACTCACTTTTCATAGCACCTTAAATGCATACAGGAGGTAGGAATGGAGTAGGACTCTGAAGTAAAAAAAAAATAAATAAATGGAAGCTTGTAACAGAAAGTATTTAAGAACTAGCAATGAATGGCAGTGTTCAAATTATTGGAGGTAATTTCCAAAGGAGTTAAGATAATAAGAAATACATTTGGCTAACTAAACAGTATTAATTTAGTTATGTTTTTCGTTCCAAAAATCAGGAAGCCAACTGATGTATTTCTAATTCAGCGTGGATTAAAACTAATTATATATGTCATCAAATCTGCATGTTCAGGGTACAGTGGAGATTTCAGAGTATTTTTATAAAAGGCCCTTGCTTAATCTTTTCTCTGCTAGTAAAAGATTATGGTTTCATTCATATTGAGGGCTTGAGTCTTATAAACATTGAATCTGTTTACAATGTATTTAAATATATAATAAACTATTAAATTAATATTCTTTCAGCAGCTTATTATTCAAGCAAAGCAACCTGTATAGTGTGTCTGAAGCTGACTCTTTATTCTTATTTGAATCTGCCGTGTGACTCAACCTTTCTCTTTCCATCCACCTTCAATCACATATGACTTCATAATCACAGTGATTTGACTATAACTCCCATCTGTTTTGGAGTAAAACCCACCATCTTGAGTTCAAGGAACAGCAATGTTAACCTTTCACACTTTATAAGGCAGCTCTGTTATGAAAAATTGTGGCATTTTTATCTGAATTATAAAGAATTTTGAGATGATATTTTATAAACCAGAATCTGAATAGAAAAAGCAAACCTGGTTTTGTAGAGGAACGTAAATGTTCCAGGTAAAATTTATCTCATGTCTAAAAATCTCATTGTATTTAATGCATAAAAGACGTTCAAATGGGGAAATTGTAATTAGAAAAATAACCTAGTAACAGGAATCAGAGATTTGTCTTAATCATGACTGCCAGTTACAATATTTAGAAAGGGATAGACGTATTTATCATGCTGCTGCACTTCAACTTCTCAGATGATCAAAAGTGTTAAGAAAGAGAGGTACAGTTAATAGAGTTGAAGATTTATGACTTTCTGTTAAAATACTTTTCTTGTTTCAAGCAAACAACAACAGAAAACAAGTGGTTTGGCCATTTCATCTTTAAATTACAAGGCCGTGTGAGAAATATGGCAAAGCTGTGCCTACCTGAGCAAATGGTGTCACAATCAAGTCATCTCCGTGTCTGAAAAAAAATAAGCAGAATTGTGAGTTAGATATCACCAAAAATTTGCTGCTTGAACAGAAAGAAAATCAGGTTTTACAGTATAGGTAACTCCAGTTCTATTCTTCTGCAATTACACTCCATTATTGCTCCACACATTCTTTGAAAAGCAAGCATCAATTTAGTTATTGCTCAGCTGCCTATGGGCAGTCTATGGGAAGGTTGACAGACCCCTTTCTGTGCTGTGGGTTGGGCAGGTGAGTGAATATCCAGCATTAATCTGCAGACATGTCACCCCAAAGGATGGAGGTGAACATTCCAAAAGTGACTCCACTGAGGGTTGTCACCAGGCTTGTGAGGACAGAACAGAGGGATGGCTGGACAGCCCATCACAGATGAATAGAAACATCCTAAAACTTCCAAACTGACTGTGACTTCTGTAGTTATGGGGCCTGTGACCAAGGGTGTGCTGTCACTGTGGCAACCTCACCTCCATGAGGGGACATGCATGGACAAGGTGCCCAGATGACACACTACAGGGAAAAAGGCAGGAAGAGAAATTAGGGCTCCTTCTCTTCAGCATGGAAAACTGCTGCTTGAAATGGTTGTCAAAAACTACAGTCCTGTAAAGTAGACTGAAGGGCATAAAAGTACCATCTGCAGCATTGAGGATGTAGAGTCAACACACAGGGACAGGGAAAATTTGGCATTTGCAGTTATCCCATCCAGCACATGACAGCAATCAAGGTGAAAAGAAATTTCCCAAAGACAAAAATACAATATGTTTTTAATTTTCTTGTACTTTCCTGCAGCAAATTTATGATGATAAATTACAAGTTGCAACTTCTAACAGAAACTCCCATTGGCGCTATTTTAATGTCATTTAAGTATAAAATACGAGTTTTGAACATTAGATTTCAAGTCCATGGAAACATAATTAGAAAAAGGCTGATAAATGGAGAAGTGTGACTTGCGTTTGACCTGCTGCAACATTATTCTTATAATCTATATACTGTCCACAAGACAGCAGTGGTTTGCAGATATTTTTTGCAAAAACCTAACTAAAAAGCAGTGTGTGCAATCTGTACCACTGCATAATCAGTCTGTAAGGATGAAACAAAACTCCCCAATATTAAAGATCATCAAAATATTAAATAACTGTGTAACCATTTTTATTATCCTCTCTTTTATTCCTTTTGTAATAGAAGAATGGATTTTTAAACACCCTGTAGAAGAAATCTGCACTTTGAACACAGTCTTTGCAGGAGTGATTGGAACAGAGAATTGCTTCAGGTGAAACCAGAGGCCCAGACTGGATGGAAAGCAATAAATCTGACTCTTAGAATAAATCAAAAGAAACATGTCCTCCATGGCTGGAACTCAGAGGCTTTAATTGCTCAGGGAAGCCAAATCCAATCGGGTATAATAGACATGAATCAGCTGTGAGTATTAACAGGAGAGTTAATGACCAGCTGGGTTTAGTACCTCTTTATGTTTTCATTGGGTCAGGAAAACATTGGCAAATGCCCTACACTATAATTTTAGATAAGGGTTGCTTAATGAATTACACAAAGGCTTTAGCAGAAGATAAGCCAAATGCCTTTTTTTCATTTTTTTTTATCCTGTTCTCCACTGAGAGTGTGACTATGCTACTTCACTTCCAGGAAAATTATGCTCTTTGTCTTCGAGTTCTGTGAAATGGCATTATCTGATATGTGACAGCTGGCTTCAATGTTTCTCAGTAGTCTTTTAATTTCTTATGTTTTACAAAGGATATTTTTATTATTTGCCTACAGCTACTCCATTTTTTGCTTCTGTTTTAACACTTAAAGGGGGCCAAGCTCAAAACATAAAACCATTTTTTAGTGATCTACTCTAATTTGCACATTTGGAAAATATGAAAGGGCAGAATTCTGAAGATGAAAATGTTTACATGCAGCAGCACTGGACAAAGAACAAAAGATTCAGTTGTTTCTACCTGTAAATAAGGCAATGGAGACATGGAGACAATTCTTTCTAGCATCTGCCAAGACCAAATACTCCGAATGCCCAATATATGGCACAAATGCACAAAATATTCACCAGTGCCTCAAAGTACCAGATAACTCCTGAAACATAGTCACTAAGTTCAGACTGGCAAAAAATGTGAAAATAGGATTGTCCTCCTCAAAATCCCTCTTGTGATTCTTTATTGGAGATGGTAATTCCTCTTCTTCCCATTTAGCCCCAGTTTGCCATTTCTTGGATGCTGAGGCACTCATAAAATGTAACAACAGTTACATGTCCTTGGCTTTCTGCCCTGGAAGATCTTTTTTTCTTTATTTTTTTTTTATTTTTTTTTTTAATGTAAAATAACATGATCCCGCTTTTCACATTTTCAAACTTAATTCTACTTGAGTTGTTTCTGGACTGCATTTCACTGAAGAACACTGATATCATACTGTAGCTTGTTATTCTTTAGAAGAGACATGATTAAGTAATAATTGAATGTACTGAAATCAAGCCAGGACTTAATTTTCACTTTTCAAATCCCCCTTGTGTCAAGAGCAACAATTCCAGATATTATCATTATTTTGGTGAACCTGATACTGAAAGCACAGATATCCAAAGCTTTAGCAAAACAGTTTAGTACACACCAGACCACTTGAACTGCAATTGAATGATCAAAGGTGGTGAGCAATCTTTGATCCACGTTGGGTCAGAAAATCTGAACAAGGTGAGAGTGGTCAAAAATGGAGCAGTCATGTCCAAAAAGGTGTGGTAATTTTTGTACAGAAAATCAAGAACATATGATTCAAAATGCCATTGATAGACAGTGTACTACAGGGTAATAAACACTGCAATGGGTAAGTGTTCTCTTGTTTCTAGATGACCTGGAAGCTGATGGCTGATTCTTGCTGGATTCTAGACAGGATAGTGCCACATACATGTTTACAGAAGCAGCAAGAGGGCATGTAAATACTACAATATGGCATAAGCTTCTAAATATAGATAAAGGTATTAACCATTAAAGTTAGAAGAAATTGTTCACACCAGTGTTAGATTCTCTTAACTAGAATGCCTGGCACACTTGTTCGCACCTTCATTTTTCAAAGTAAATACAGGTTTGAAAACAGAATAATTTTCACATTAAAAATTATCAGGCCTCCACTGCCAAAGAACACTGCTAAAACATTCACTGGCCTACACGATATGAATGACTGTTACATAAAAAACGAGCCAAATTTTCTTTAGCAGACCAAAGTTTATATACCACAATGTCAGCTGTCAGTAAAGTGGTGAAGCCTAGACTTCTGCAAATTTCTGTCTTTTTCTTCCTAGCATTTCCTATGTGACATTTAAACTTGCACCATATAACCTATGATAATCCCTATCCTGAAGAAGAGATGAAAGTTCTGTATTGTGTCAGAAGTTAGTTGGACATGTTCAGTACAAAAGTTCTACCTCCTTTCCTCAGTATTGGCATCAATTTTTCTCTTCTATCCCAACCACAAAACACTAATTAACTTTTCCCTTATTAATAAGGAACTTAGAGATGCACGGACAGAGAGAGAAGCAGGCAGGAAGATTAACACAAGGATAAGACAGGGTGACTGCATAACCTCTACTTCATAACTAAACTGTCACAATTTAATATAACATCTAATAAAAGAAGTAACTAGAGAGATATTCAGCAGATCCACCAGGATACAGTTAAGAAAGAGTGGATTTTTTTTTTATAATGGTTAGAAAAAACTCACGATATCCATTAAGGAGAAGGAAATTCCCAGGCTTTAGAGACCATGAGGAGAGTGAAGGTTTGTCTTTCCAAAGGCCATAGCAAACACAGATTAAGACTTTCTAGGTGTTTCTAAATTTACACATGAATACTGAGTGATCTTGAGGACATCCATTGAAGTTATGAGATATGAACAGGATAAATAGGAGCTCTGCCTTAGTTGGAGAGGAGAAAACATACAGCATATATTCATACCAGTTTGACACAAATGTACCAGATTAAAGTGTGATATTGGTTTGCAACCCTCCTCCACTTGAATCAAAACCTTACTTATATCCCCAGGAGAAGTACTGTCTGAGGATGCTGGTCAGGCCTTAAATCCCACTGGCATAGTCCATGTTGGATTCTCTGGCTTAAAACTTTGGACACAGACCATTTGAAAGAATAAAGCTGCCAAATGAATAGAAAAACCCAAGAGGACAGTGGCTGTATGGAATCCCTGAATGAAGCTCAGCATCAAGATCTCTCATGAATTTATGAACACTGTCAAATGAATTTACTCCATTTTTAAAGCATCCACACTGTCTATACACAATGCAAAAAATAGGAAAGAAGATGAATACTAAGGAAGTCTTCTGTTTCTGTCACAAAATATATGCCAGCTTTTGCAGTGTAAACATCTAGATTTGGATTAAACACAGCATCCACTCGTTTCTGTATACAACGCTGAATCAGACTTACTGTCCCATGGCATGTCTCAGCTTGGATGAGACATTTGTGCTTTGTTTGCATATAGGCTGGAACACAATTATACCATAGACAAAACCACAAATGAAAGACAGAGAATAAGCTGGCAGAGTACTCTAACTGACAGGATTTTTTTTTTCTGTCCCAATAACGTTTCATAGTTGAAGCCAAATATGCACACACAAAATATATGAATTAGGTATGCTGAAGTAATCACGTCGCTCAGATTCACATTTTAGAAGCAATGAAAGATGATTCTAGATTGCACCCTGACAGGGCAATGGAAGCATCATGTAATGGTACTAGCCATGTGCTCTGAGGACAGTGAGCAGCAGTGGCTGCCTGCCCCAATCAGCTTGATCTTTATCATCATCATCTGCATTAGGAAAATATAAACGTGTTGGTTTGAAAAATTCAGAACTGCAGAAATCACAGTGCTCCAAGCCAGCTTATTCTGCAAGAATAATGCTTAAGTCATGTCATCTCAATTTTTAAAGACTTTGAGAAAAATTTTCTAGTCCTGAGATAGCTTAGGCCTTGCTCAAAAGCAAAGACTAAATGAGAGTAAGTGGCAGCCCTTAGTGTTTTGCCCACATTAGGAAATGGGGCTACAGCTTTTTCTAGGTAGCCAGTGGGTTACTAGTGATTTCCATGTCTTTGAAAGGGTAAGCACAATCTGGGGGATGATCAGGTATCTCAGGCTGGGTATAGAGACCATGGCACTGAGGGCAGGCTGGGATTTAGGGCTGAGAGAACAAGCAATTAAAACTGTAGCCATGAGCTAAGAGGAGGGGGTTGTTTTTCCCAGAGCATTTATTTATTTCTGCAAACGTGTATGTAAGAGAATTGTTAAAAATGAGCTACTTGAAACCACAGAAATTAGACCCTGAATGAAGCAGACTCTCAACAACTATTGTCTGAGTGTTTCAGAACACCACAATTTTCTATAACACTGTGCAGTTATGTCCTCGTAATACATCTGTCTAATTCAGCAACACAGCAAGCCCTAATTAGTTAAAAAGTATTGCTATAATATTGGGAGTTCAGTACAGTTAATTTAATTGAGCTTTACCAGATGAAGGAGGATTGGCTCGGAAGAGCCACAGCACCTGAGAAGTCCATTATCCCAGCAAAAGGAAATGCTGGTTATAGTAATTCTCCTTGGAGTGTCTAACTAAGCAAGTGAGATTTAGAAAGACAAAATAAATGGAGAAAAACATTCTCCAGCATAATATCACTAGTAAAAAATTCAGATATAAGTCTTTCCAAAGACCCCAATTGACTTTATAGGAGCACAAATTACAAGTTACTCCACTATGATGTTGATGTAGAAAACAATTACTGTCTGCCTTACAATCAGAGATCCAAAAAAACCTCAAAACAAATGTGGATTGTTGCATTTTGCTAATACACATAAGTTATGTACTAAAATACCTAGAGTCTTCCAGATACAAACTTATATTTTATATAAGAAAATACTTTATTTTGTCATGCTACCTTTTTAGCATTTCATGTCCTGAAGATACTCTTGATTAGGTTTGAAAGAAGCCTCTGAATTTTTGGAATATACCCTGTTGCAGCCATCAGTTTTAGGTTACCCAAACTGCAATCTTAATTCAAACTGCATTAGCACCAAAAGTGAGAGACTCTCTCAAGACTTGGAAAGACAAAAGGACCACATCTGTTACAGACCAAGGAACTGGAAAGAAACAGTGTTGATGATTCTAAATCAGTATTTTGAGGTTTAATCCAGGGACTATCAGGTATGTACTATCTGGCTAAGTGTACACCCCTCACTATGCATTAATAGCTTATTTTCACAGTGCCTCTGCTTTTGACCAGATTTTAAAAACAGAAGATTTTGCTGGGTGACAAAGGCTATTTTAGGTTTCAGTGAAATTGATCTGAGCCAAGACTCATCAAATCCAGAAGCTTCATTCAGAATTGCTAGATGAACTGGAAACAGAATTGGCTATCTCAGAAAACCAGGAAGTATTACTATTTTTTCCCATCCTATAAAATGTGCTGTAGGAACACTACTTGGCTTCTTCCATCTACCAAGAAAGTCTCTGAACACCTCTGGAAGAGTTTGAGGACCACCAGGACCTCTTATGTTAGTTCTGGCTACTTTGCTCAGAAGCTTAAAACTTTTGCAAAGACACTGCACTCACACATCTGACTTGTGTAATCTGCCTGAGGAAATCACATAGGTAGTGATGTCGTGGACCATCACAGCAGGATGCTAGCATGATTTGTGCAACATGAAAAACCACAGACAGCTCAAGAAATCATTTGTATCGTATTTTCCTAGTCATCCACCAAGCTTCACTTATTTAATTTATATAGCAGACAATATAGATTATAGAATTGTGGCCAACTACTGAGCAACAAGTCAGTATTAGATATGACAGAATTACTCAGCTCTGAAGGGAAACAGAGGATTGCCTTGCCAGGGAATTTCACTGCTGCAGGTGGTTTTCCCACTAAAATCAAAAGGTAGTGTGCCTGGGGGTCACTGAGGCCATGGCAAAGGTAAAGAACTGACAGCAATGTGGGGCTTTTTTTGTGCATTGAAGGAGAGGCTGGATTAAGCCACAGAAGATAGGATTTTGAATGAGAAAAATGCTGGACTCAATCAGAGAAGTCCAGGCCAATTCAGCAGTGCCACTGTTGAAAATCATCATTTAGCTATATTAAGGCTGAAAAATAAACAGGCATCAGAGAATACAGAGTAGTTCTGTTCTCCTCTTGGTTCAAGAAAATTAGTGACTGGGTTTGCATACATGACTGGAAGCAATCAAGTTAGTGTCATTTAATGAGTCACTATTAGGGAGTTTTGATTGCATTAGCTGACAGACATAAACTCTTACCTTGGTGCAAATGAAAATAAAATGTGTTGCCTTGAACTACTTTTAATCATCTGGTATTTGGTTGCTTGCTTGTCCCTGTCCCACATGTTCAGTGTTTAAAACTGGTATGGATGTGCTACTTCTGAAGAGTAAGACCAGGTGACTTTCCATGTGAGCCTCCTACTCATGCAGGCTGAAAGATTCATTCTTTAGAAGAAACAGCAGAGATGCTGAGAACAAGGCACTCATGCAATGCAACCCAGCCTGAGAGAGATAGGTGTCAGCCAGCAACAGAAAGTTTCAAAGTTTATTAAAAAATGGTCCCTTAACAACACACAAAGTTCCTTACATGTATGTGGAAAGAAACAAGCTGACTTCAAGAAAAACAAATAAAACCCATTTTTGATTGTATATTTTCAGGGATGTACAGCCAATGTTCTTCTGGGTTTTGAAATAAATTTGACCTGTGCACTTAGGTGATCACTGAGCCAGAAAAACAGTCCAAAAAAAATCCCCCCAAAGCATTCAAGTCCCTTTTTACAAAGCTGTCTTCGTTAACACTACTCCCATCCTTCAGTATTGAAGGCATACAAAATGCAAGTGTCCACCCTCCCCTCCACTGCAGATCATTGCTGCAAGCCCAGGGAGCAGTGGTGTTGTGATGTACCTGAAATCCCAACTAAGAATTGGTTTTGGTACCATATCTTTAAGAACATGCCACCTCTGACTGAAAAGATGTAGGAATTCCGTCTGGTTTTGTTGTAATTTCAGTAGTAACTTGTTATTTTTCTTCAAACATCCATTATTTACAGAGAAGAGAAGAAAAAAAGCCTAAAACATTAGAAGTGTTTAAAGAGGAAGTGATGTGTTTAACAACTTAGAGCTATGTTTGGAAAATTGTAAATTCTTAGCAAACTCACACAGAATCAATCATGATTCTGAATTGATTGGAAGTAAATAAAATAAATTTACATTTCATCAACAAAAATTCTCCGGAGTAAAAAGCAGGTAAAATCTTCTCAATGCAAAAATGCTTTCTTTTTGTTTTCCAGCGTAACCGATTTCCTGATCAACAGAGTTAACAAAAATTTATTATTCAACTTTAGGCTAGTTACATTCTAAGTTGAGTTGTTTTAAATTCCACCAGTAAAATGTGTCAAACAACCAAAAATGAGAGTCATCCCTTTTTTTTCCAAAACTTTTTTTTGTTTATAACTCAAAAAAATCTTGTAAATGACTTGCAAATGACTTAGATTAATTTAAGCTGCAACCTGAAACTTCATTTAGGGATCTTAAAAACAAAAAAGAAAAAAAACAATGAAGCAAAATATTTGCCTGCTTTTCCTAAAGTGATGTAGGTACATTTCTTTCCATGAACAAATAAATGTCTCAACCAATTTAATGTATTTTTTAATTAGAGATTGTTTCTAAACAGAATCACACATGGAAAATTATTCTTAAAAGATCTTTTTAAAGCAGGCTGGACTTTGAAGTTTAAGTGTCCATTTTCAGCCAGTAATACTCATGATACAGTAATATGAGAGATTCCTAGAATATAATGTGATACATCAAAAGGTATTTGAGTTGCGATTTTTCTAGAGAAAAGAAAATTATTTCTAATTTCTTAAACTGAAGTTCAGTGACTCCTCTCAGTAAATGCATGTCTTGTCTGCTGTCCTAGAATCCTGGCTGGCATCTTTCATGAAAAAGATGGGGTTTTTTTCTCCATAACTTAAGATTCATAATCACAATATTTTACAAATAAAACCAGGCCTTACTGTCTCAGAAACAAAAGAATAGGCTTGCTTTAGATTCTCAGAGGATGAGAAAATATTTCCTCTGTAATAGCAGTTATAGGGAAAACGTGGAGTAAACTTCATCCTCTTGATGCTGCTGTCTTCAGAAGTTACTGACAGGGCAGCAGCAGGTTGTCCAGTTTAGGGAAGGGGTGCATGGTGGCCATTTAGCAGATCCCCAGAGCAGTGACCCTGCAGCTCCCCACAGCCAGGGTTCCTTGGCTGGGCTCTGCCCCTTTAACGCCTTCAAGCAAGTTTTGATAGAAATCAGCAAATTTTGTTTATTAATACTAGTTGGAGGTTTTAGTGACAAGCTTGATGGAGAAAATAATGCTGAGCTTCCCTAAAGAAGGCTGTAAAACTCCCCCAGAGCTGCTTTTTTATGAATGAGGCTCAGTTGGCCAAGGTCTGAGAAGACCAGGATGCCAGGTCCGAGCTGTGCTCTGAGAGCTTGTGGAAAAGGGAGAAGAACAGACTTAAATGAGAGGTCAGAAGACATCTTCTTACACTCAGAAGACACAGTGGAGCTTGGATACACTTCTGTACTGAGAATGCCTTGGTCCTCTGGTCTAGACTGCTCTGCTCTTGATCCTCTGGTCTACTTTTTCAGAATCACAGGCTATACTTGTTTTCACCCTTCAGAGTGGCATAAAACACAGGCTGTGACGCAGAGTGAACAGCTTATTGGCTTTTTTTCTAGGAACCTATTTTTTTAACCTGATTAGAGACCTGAGTTTTGCTAGAACAGAAATTCTTTACTAATTTGATCTCTTGCTCCATTAACCAGGGCAGTGATCCCTTAACAAGAAGGGCATAGAAAGTGTTATCACTTCCACCTCTTCCTGGGTTTACAAGTCCTGGGCAGCCACAGCAGTTCAAACGAGGCAACATTGAGCAATCAGGCTACCTCAGCAAGACATCCTCACAGCTCTCTGCTTCACTAATGTCTTCAAATATACGCCTGACAATTTTTCCAATAATGATTTTGCACATCTTTCATCTAGATGCTACTCCCTTTCTCATCTGCGTTGCTGTTGGAATTATTTTTGTTGTTGTTGTTTTTTAGTTTTTTTTTTGTTTGTTTGGTTTTTTTTTGTCCATTCTTTATCCTCCTTCCCTTTAAACTTGCTTTCCTGTCTTTCATCACAGATCCTGAGCTATAATTCCTCATATTGTCTCACTGCCTCACTCAGTTACTTCTTTTTCTCTTGCACATCCTTATCTCTGCTGGAAATCCCAGAGAGAGGCTTCACAACACACCCGTGCTCATCTGCCTTGGACCTTGCATCTTCCTGTCTAAATTATTCACCTTTCCAGTTCACAAATTTTAGCAGTTTTTCCTAATCTCTTTATATGATCTCCATGTCCTGCTTTTATTATTCTCAAAAAACATGTTATTTCTTCCAAGGGATAATCGAGACAGTGTTACTGACCCCCACTCCATTTTTATGTGTTTTTCCTTTCTTAAACTCAGCTGCTTTTTCTGCCTGACTGAACAGATAAAATCTATCGAGATGTGAGGTCAAATAAATTTTAAATGTAAATGTATTTCTAGAAAAATTTGAGAAGAAGAATAGAGAGGGGAAAAAGGGGAAAAATGTGTGCTGTTTCAGTAATTATATTGTTTATCCAGTTAACTGCCATGTGCTGAAATATTACCCAAAATTCTAGGAAATTAAGTGGATTATGAGTTCAAGGATGGAGCACTAATTGAATTTTTCATTGAAATGACTCATCTAAGCAATGCAGTCAGCTGGATTGTCCTCCAGAATGTAAAAATCTTTACAAATGTTATCCTGGTACAGGTGCCATACTAAAAGCTTGAATCTTCTACCTCTAAAAAAAAGATATCTCTCAGATGAGGATTTTCTGGAAGGGGTGTACTATTCCCAAGAAAAACGTTGTGGTTCTTGTTTTTATAACAAAGCAAGATGAATTGTTCTTGTTCTAACCCATTTTGTCTCAACAAAAACTGGTCTTGCTTGGCACAAACCTTACTGAGTATTTCAATCCATAGATCTTAACTGAGTCATAGACCTTACACTAACATTCTCTAAAGGCAGGAATTTTTCTTACCTTGACACTCTACATAGAAAAAGAGCTATAATTAAACAAAGTATCAATTCTAAAAATTATATAAGCTGAAAAAAAAAGGATTGTTCATTTATGACCTCAAGTTAAATATCAGCTCTAATTTCACTCATTATTATGAAAGCCCTTCCTCTTTTTTATGCCTAGTCTGATTATTTATAGGTGATATCTTATGGTCTTTGCCCCATTAAAATACAGCATTCACTGTAGTATTCTGACAAACCTCATCCTTTATTATATATATGAACCATAAACACCAATTCAGCCATAAAATTTGGAGCCATGTAGGGAAAAAACCAAACCAAATCAAATTAAAAAAGGTTATTAATTGCTCTAATTTAGAAGTGACTAGAAGATGAAGCATTTAAATATATTTGGCATCTTACAAATAGACAGAGATTTGCATCTGACTTCTAGTATACATGGGACCTGGGTTCCAGACATACTTTAAAAGCATGACTGTCTAGCAGAAAATACATATTTCACAGAATAGTGAGAGAGGACAGAATAAGCTTAAAAAGGTCTTTTATTAGACTTTTTTCTTTTAGTTAAGAGGGTATCTGAAATAATTTTTTCTCTCTCAGATATATTATCTTTTGCTAGGTGGTAAATTTTTTCTCTAAAAACTTAAAAGACCCCAGTTGTAAATAAATGGAATCTATTTCTTAAAATAATGTAGAAGCGTAAATTAAGTTTGTATTGTTTCTCTTGAAAATACCTTAAGAGCCAGAAAATAGTTCTCCTTAGTGCTTTAGTACACTAGTATTGACTACCATTATTATTCTGTCAAAGCTAATAGAGTGCATAAACATGTCAAGTACACCCTCATGATATCCTTCAAAAAGCTGCAGGGACAAGAATAATCTTCATTAAAGAAGTAAACAAACAATTTTCCATTACTTCACTAGCATAAGTGATTGCAGTCTTATCTTTAAAAGGAATTTCTTGGGGCTGCAAAAACCTTGATATTGGACAAATTATAGGCTAATAGTATTTTACAAGGTACTTACATATCGCTGGCAATGGAGGAATTCCGGGACATGGACTTTGGAGACAGATCATAATCACTGTCTGACCGGTAAAGGAAAGACTCCCTACGCTGACTGTGGACAAAATTTGCCTGAAGAATTAGCCCTGACCCAGGGCTTGTCATGGGGTCCAAGGGACTTCGTCCTGATGATGTACCATTGTCTACATCGAAACTGCAAAAAGAAGAGAAAATTTTTTATGTTATTGACCTAAGAATTTTAAAATTTAATAAACACCCTTCTGACAAATTATCACAGCTAATTGCTCCTTGATAGTAATGGAGAAAAAAAGACCTGGTTGCATCCACTGCTATGAAAAAAGCACAAGTCACACAAGGCAGATACTTTAAAATTTCTGATAAACAAACAAAAAAAAATCCCAAAAAACCAAACCAAACCAAAACAAAACAAAAAAAAAGTCAGAAGGAAAAGAAAATTGGCAGAGAAAAATCTCATGCTACTAGAAATACAGGAAGCTTTATACTTCTCTGCATGTAGAGTATCTATGAACTCTATACCAGAGGGAGCATGATGTGTCATTATTTACTTCTTCAGGTCCCATCTCTCCTGAGCTGGACACCAATTATCCCGTCTCCCACTGCTAAGGCTTTTTTCTCATTGAGTCCCCAGTTCTAATATTTTATTACTACAAAAGTATTTCAAGTACATACTTCGTCTTGTCCCAGTAAACAAAGATCCAGGGTGGCATTGAGGCATATGTGTGTGCTTGAGCACATCTGCCTGCATAAGATTTGCTGTTTTACAAACAGATGGAAGCAGGGAGACCTTTTTTAAAGGCCAAGCAGCAAAACCTCTGTAGCCATTTGTGTCTTTGAACCACATAGTTTAGATTTAGCACTTGGTTGCTGTGTGTGGTATGAAGAGTGGTAAAGAGGCTTATCATTCCTAGAGAACACTTTTCTCGTGAAAGGTTGAAGGACGAGGGAACAGAAAGAAAGAGAAGGAGACAGTAAATGCTGTTTTACATAGATGGTAATGTTTCCACAGAAGGCTTTGAAAATCAGTGCAAAGACCTTGAAGAGGAGTCTGCAAACAATTATACACTGGTACAGGGTGGGTGGTGCTGAGAGGAGGTGCTCATGGCAACCTGTTTTGAACAGTTGCATTTGGTGCTGTATGGAGACTTTTTGCAGCATGTGGCTTCATGTTGGGATGTCTGGTGGTATGCAATCTGAAAGGTTAGAAATGTGTGGATTAGCAAGACTAGGTCTCTAGGCTCATTTGCCATACTAATGGGGACAAAATTAACACTGCTAAAGCATTTGAAAATGAGGGATGAACAGAGGATCTTTTATGATTTCTTTAACTGTAGATAAGCACCATATTAGGCATTTTTGCTGAACCCATATAAAGTACTCATGTTGAAAATAGTGTTCCTTGAAGGGCACCCACAGGTTTCCAGTTACAGCTAATGACAGCAGAAAAGAAGAAGTGCAAGTAAGCTGTTGATTAGACTTCAGCCTAGCACAAGCATCACAGCTGGTACCTGCTACTCTGTACCAGCTTGTTTGACTTCCCATTGACCTGAGGTTCCAGTGAGGTTGCCGCTTCAATTCTTTGGTGAAGTGACTGCATTCCCATGTCCTTTTTCCCCTTTTTTAAAATGAACTAATCAAAGAAACATATACTGCTTATTTTGACACAGATGTAAACTGCCTGGCAAAGGATAGATTTTTGCTTCATTATTTATTTCATTGTTTATTTTTTACTTTGCACATATTTCTGTAACTGCATGCTTACTGTCACATTCAGACTATTTTCTTTGTATTACCAGTTACAGTGTAAATGTAGAAAAGAAAATGCAGTTGGTTTGTTTTACTTTAAAAAAAAATAAATGCAGAAAATATTATTTTAAAGCTTCAGGAGAGCATAGTAATTTAATTCTCTTTTCACTGTAGTTTTCAGAACAATTACCTGTCAGTAAATCCAAACACATAAACTTCTTCCCAGGACTGACTTAATTTGATTATGCCTGTAGACTTTCTTCTGTGTCTCTAAATGTCCTGCTGCTTTATCAACCTCAAACCAAGACAGCTTAAACCATGAGACATCAAAAAGTTCTGCCACCAGCCTTCTAGGTAATCTTGGACTGTGCAGAGCTCCTATTTTTTTTCCCCCATTTTCCCTATTTTTGCATCTTTGTGATAACTGAGATCTGCTCACAAAGAGTATTTGAGAATGTATTGGAAAGGTCAAGATACCATGAATGCTGCAGTAAAAAGTCCTTTGCAGCTTCTAGTGTCATCAGTCCATAACCACATTTCCACTGTTACTAGCATGACTATTATTACTTGTTATCAATCAATATCTTTTTAGCTTGAGTTCCTAAGTATTGTAGGAGCACAAAATAATCACAATACTAATGAAGGGTTTAGCTCATCATATCCAAATTTCCTAGCATTTATATTGCATTGTCTGAATAACTTTTTTCCCATTTAAACAGCTTCAAGAAAACACAGACTCCTAATAATACATAGTCTGTATATTTTGTTTTTCCATTGAGGGCAGGAGGGCAGATAATTCCTGCAATTTTAGGTAAAACAGAAGATTGTTCTCAGTAAGTGTAATTTCTGCAATGGCAGTATAATTTCAAATTATATAAATTTCAAATTTATATAAATTTCAAATATATATAAACTTGCCTGGGAAGTTTAAAACAAAAGTTAAAAGATGGATATAAATGAATGTAAGTCCCTCTCACAGGATGAAAATTTTGAATAAAGAGTTAATATTAAATTGATATCTTTAACAGTGGACTTAATTATTCAACTGAATCAAAACTATGTAGTTGAATCAAAGGAATATCGTTTTATTTGCAGTTTTGTTTTATTTTCTTTATTCCCCTTTTGTGGACATCATATGAATATTATATTACCAGTCTTATTTCTTCCAGTCAAAAACTAAGGCAGGCTTCTACGAATTATTTCACTGCCAGATGGTAACATAGTGAATTTTTAAAATTTAGAAGTCTATTAGGTAGAACTGCAGTTTCACCAGCTGGGAGAGGCCCTTTGGTTTGCATCACCCGGTAACCAACCACAAGCTTGTGCAAGGCATTGCTGCCGTGACAGAATTTTTATCCTGTTGTACTGCGCGGTGACCACTAGATGGGTGTAAAAAGCAATAAATGGGATCCAAATATATCAGCTGGATTTGCCTCGTGCTGTTCTAAGAAAACGTCTTTTCTGAAAATATGCCTCAAGAAAAAAATTGTTCAGTTCTACAGTCAAAGGGAGTGTGAATACAAAAATTTTTTTCAGAACCCTATGTTTATATTAAAAATATTCTGAGATGTTATAGTAGTAAAGTGTCTTATCTAGATATTTCTGAGACTTTTGCCAACTTTCAGATACAAAAGCTTGTAGAACTCTAAATCAAAAGAAAAGTTATTACAATGAAAATCATATAAATTGTTTCTTTGTCTGAATCAAAAGTCTTGTTTTTAAAAAACTGTACTTCTGACTACACTGTATCAACAGGAGAGAGAATCAGAATGGGGAATCGAACACTTTCACACCAGTTCTTTGCTCTTTGTTGTTGCATACACTGAAAAAATCAAAGGTTTAGGACACAAAATAGGATAGGCTCTTTAACTTGTCTGAACAGAAATTGCAAAATGTCAGCTGTGTTTGCTTCATATCTATCTTTTCACTCCCAATTAGTTTAAGCTGAAGCAAGAATATGCTGTGAATTAGAAAGAAGAGAGAAACTGAACATCTTCATGGAATTTGTTACTAAGGAGGACAAACTCTTTTGCTTTCATTTCACAGGCAATAAGTGGCAATTTAAAGACAGAATTTTACACCACTGCTCTGCAGCCAGGTCTAGGCACTTTGCATAATGCATGCAACCGCCTTTGGTGACAGGAGCACTTGGCACAGACATCACAGTATTTTATATGTTCAAAGACCTTTGCTGCAACTCTGGAGATGCCAAAGCCCTGAAAAGTCAATGATAATTCAGCAACTTTTGTGTCTGTATTTTGACAAAATGTCTTAAAGCATTAGTGGATAGTGCTTTTCCTTAGAGCCTGTCTTATTCAGTGCTCAGTGCAGACAAACTTGACATGAGATGAAATTCAGAGGTTTTTTCCTTGTTTGGCTATTCGTCTTGTTTGTACTTCTTGCCCACTTCTGTCATCCAGACTCTGTACTAACATGGGGACGAAACTGAGTACTGATTTGTAAACATTCATGGCTGATCTTCCCTGTCCTCCTAATGCAGCAAATACAAGTAACACCACAAGAAAACTTCAGGAAGATTATTAGAGATTTGCTCAAGACAATACTAGGACTCTGTGTAGCAGCACTTCTTCACTGTTAATGACTGCACAGATTCTTCGCATATTGAAAGAAACTGTGGACTTCCTTCTGAGTCCCTAAAAAAATGGTTTTCTACTCTCTGCAAGTCTCTAAAAGAAAAAATGTGGAGGCCTGTATATAAAAAATAGGCTTCAGTTGCACATGTAATAATGGCATCATCATCACTATACCCAAGAGTTTGTAATTAAGGCTGCATGAAAATCTTAGCATTGGTTTTCCGTAGTACTGAGAATTTAGCACTAATCCTGCAGCACTTTTTTGCGGGGGGGGAGGTATTTTTTTTTTAGTTTTTGTGTGGGTTTTATTTTTAGAGAAATATGCAATAGTAGAAGAGAGAAGGAAATTTCACCCTAAAATTA
>JAODKT010001744.1:18122124-18173365 GCA_027576195.1 Cossypha heuglini
CCCAGCACACGTTTGGCTCTCTGGGCTGGGAGTGCCCATGGCTGGGTCATGTCCAGCCTCAAAAGTCCTTCTCCCTGGACCTGTTCTTGGTCTGTTCATCCCCTCAGGTGTTGCCCTCACCCAAGTCCAGTATCTTGCACTTCGTCTTACTAAATTTCAAAAGATTCCCATGCATGCACTTCTTGAGCCTGTTTAGGTTCCTCTGGATGGCCTAAATACTGAACTACCTCCAAATCATGAAAAAAAAAAAAAATCACTTTACCTAGTTTCTTCAAAAAGTTCAAGAAAAACTGCTTTTCTTTCCAAGGTGAGATTTGATCCAGCTAGACCAACTTGTTTTTCTGTACCTCTACTTTCTGAGCAGTGTATTCTGGGATACAAAACCCACTTGCACTGAGTGCAACCATAGGGCATGAATTTACTGTAATACACCGTGCCATTAATTTTCTCCTATTTTAAATGTAGTAGAACAAAATTTCAAAGCATACCAAAACATTTATTTCTCAATTCATAAAAATATGCTAACCATTCACCAAACATATTTCCTAATCCTAGTTAAAATGCAGTTTTCCTAAGATATTAGCATGGTTGAGAACCAAACTTGTGCCAGAGAAGGAAAATTAAATACACTGAAAGAGCTCAGCCTCCTCTTTCTGTGAATCCAGTTGGCTGCCATTATGAAAGCTTAAATTGCTTATATATTCTTTATTAATTACTAGTGTGATAAAGCAAGTGTTTAGGAAAAAAGGTAGTTTCTCAGACCTATTATATTTAAATCAACACCCTACAGTACTGATGAAAACACGGAGTCCATAAAATAGGTAAAAATATTCCAAGGGATAATACTAACATGCATAACAAATCCTCCCATTAAAACAAGTCTTTCTGAAGCACCATCATATACATCCCCAATGGTGATAAATGCTAGGTCACAGAAGACATGGTTAAACTTGCCCTGTGATTAGTGGCAAAGATCTTTTACAAAAAGTACCTGTGGCAGAAGGTGGCAGGACTAACTTTCCTGGTTACTCCATACTACTCTGACATGCCAGAAAATACAGCACAGAATGATAGGATCATAGACTGATTTGGTTTGGAAGGGACCAAAAAATTGATCTTGTTTCAACCCACCTGCCATGAGCAGGAATACACCCTCCACCAGATCAGGTTTCTTAAATCTCCATCCAACCTGGCCTTGAACACTTCCGGGGAGGAGGCATTCACAACATCTCTGGGCAGCCTGTTCCAGAGGCTCACCATCCTCATGATGAGGAATTTCTTTCTAACAGTTTCTAAACTTATCCTTCTTCATCTCAAAGCCATTACCTTGTCTCTGTGACTACACTCTCTCATGAAACGTCTCTCTTCAGAATTCTTTTAGGCCCCCTTCAGGTATTGGAAGATGTTCTAATCTCTCCCTAATGTTCTAAGTCTCTCTTCTCTTCTCCAGGTTGAACAAGCTCTCTCAGCCTGTTCCCCTAGAAGAGCAGCTCCAGCCCTCTGATCTCTTCATAGGCTACTCTGAACTCATTCAAACAGGCCCAGGTCTTTCCTAGAAAGGGATACAGTGAGCCAGGAGGTGTGACCACTATGACAAGAGGATCTGCAATCCTCAGCATCACTTAGCTCATAATTATTAAATCTTTCCACAACTGACCTTAGGCCTTTCTTCAAAATTTGTGCATTGAAGAAAATGGATAAAGGCTGTGGACAGAGGGGTCCAAAGAGAAGAAGCTCTAAAGCCCAAACTATAGGGACCTTGAACATGGAAAATGATTTGTTTCACCAGTACCATGTGCACACAAATATCAACATGAAATCAGGGCCAGCTTCAGAGGAGGCTGGGCAGGAGATAGCTGGATAAGAAATTGCAGTTGTTTCTTTAGGTATGGTTCTAGATTGCCCATGACAATGAAAGCTCTAGGCAAAGGACACATAATTATATTTGACGGGAAGCATTTTTCTTTTCTTACACCATTGTAGTATTCCTCTCATTGCAACAAGAAATTGGTGGCAGTAAACCACAACTGAATTCCACTTCCACAAGAATTTGAGTTGGAATGTGTTAACAGGAATTGTCACTGGAATCAAGCTATGTATTTTGCAAAGGGTGAAAATTCAAGGTACTAAAAGCTTCAGAGTTCTAAAATTTTTCTACTTCAGTTTAGTAAAATTGTTTCAGTCTTTCCACTTCAACTCATTTCAGGTTTTTAAATTCTGGGTATTGGATTTTTTTCCTTAAATTTCTATTTTTTTGTGCTAAATTTTTTTGACACCTCCTCTTCCCTAGGCTTCTGCTAAATGCATCAAGGTGTATGTAGTGATTTGAGTTCTGGAAGTTCTTTGTTACATCCAAGCAACCTTTAAAAGGAAACAAGTTCAGGAGGTAACCTTGGAAGACTTCTGAGATGAATTATCTTGTGTTATTATCTTACAGACACGCCTCTGTGAGATTCACATTTTAAAATGAACAAACTCCAGGAAAGTTCTCTTGCCCTTCTGGCCACAGCACAGGTAGCACTGACCCAGGCCCCTTCACATGGTCCAGGAACATTGTATAAGATGAATTATCTTGTGCAATCACACTAGTGTTAGACCCTGAACACATTTACTGAATGCATGTAATGTCAAAGATAATTAATGTCACTAGTTCAAAGCAAATTATAATCTAGTATAATGTATCATTTAGTCTTGTTTTTCCTGATTTTTAGGACATTATTTTAATGTTAAATATATTATTACAATGCCTAATAGCATTACCTAGGAGGGCTGCCTGATGTTCCACATTATAGGACTGCATTTTCTTGTTGCTAAATTACTAAATTGTGTGCTGCAATTTTCTTTCCAAGTTTTTAAGAGAGAAAGAGGGTCAACTGTTTATACAAAGTGGAAGAGAAAAAAAAATAATTTTCATAGTTAAGACATTTTGGACACTGTTTTGTGAGATATTCTAGTGACTCATATTTTACTGCACGAAGTAGGGTTAAGCCAAGTATCTGCAAAATGTTGGGTCTTTTTACTGATTCTGTGAACTTCTTCGTAAATTTCAAAAAGTTGTAAGTATGGGCCAAGCTTAAGTCTGTCACCTCATATATTAGCATTATTGAAAAAGCTGAAAGTGCTACTCTAGTATTTTTTTTAAATTTCGTGTCTTGCAGCCCTTATTGGCGGGGTATTTTTGCCTTTCACTGTAGAAGATAGATACTGATTAAAGGGCTATCGAGAAGTAAGAGTGATTTTTTCATCAGGAACTGGAAATATTATTTGCTCAAGCTGCAAAGCACCTGATAATGAACCAGTCACACCAACTTATCATGCATCACTAGTTTAGTGTTTTTCATTCTTGAGCTATCCACATATTGGCTTAAGCCATCAAGCCTCACAAAGAGATTGCCTCAGAATGTCTGAGCAGCTACTGCTCAGGATGGATCAAAGGTCCATCAGATCCATTATTCTCTCTCTAGAACTGCTAAAAGTGAATGCCAATGAAAAAGGGTAGGGAGAAACAAGTAGAAGTGCTACATCTCCCTTGTAACCCAGCCCCTCATCATTTGCTCACCATTTCATTGAAGCAATGCTCTGAATACAAGAGTCATTCCATGCCAAAGAGATAAAAAAAAAACATCCTAGAAATCTCATTTTAAATGTTTGAGTTAGGTAGTACTTTCACTTTGATCTCTGTGGTTTAATACCCATTAAGTAAGGATGATAACCATTCCTTCAATCACAAGGGTGATATGAAAATTAATTTACTCATCTGTGAGAAGCAGTAAAGTGTCACAATGGTGAGCAGCATAGAAAAGCTAATGAAAGCATTAGAGCTGCTTTTACAATATATATGTACAGCAGATTGTCAGTAAATCATGTGACCATATAATGAGAAGCAAGAAAATGATAAAATACCTAATATCTCATTAATTGAGTTGCATTTGTTATGAGTATTCAGTGAAGGAAAAATAATATAGAACTAAAGAGGTAAAGTATAAAATTATTTGTGCACGGGACTATACCAAAGTTCCAGATTCGAATGCAATCTTGGCTTTTTTGCTTGACTTTTCAGTCATAATAACGTGGATATTAGGTTATTGTGTGTGTATTTGAGCACATGTTGAAGAACCTGGCATTTACTATTGCTTATCCCGAGTTTTCTATTTCAGCCTGCTGTGGCACTACCAACAGCTGTTAATGGTAGACCATCTCAGACTTCAAAGGCAGTGTTGCAGGTTTGCCTCCTAATGGTTAGTACACAGATGAAGAAGAACACATTCCATTTTGGTTATAATGCTTGTTTGATTAACTTCATATTCTGCTCATCCTCGAGATCATTGGAACACTTCATTCACAGTCTCATTTTGATTAACTACTACTTTAATATAAGCATGTTGTTGTTTCTTCTGCTCCTACATTATCTGTTTCTACCAGTCATTCTAAGATCCCTATTGAGCACATGAGTGTCGGACTCTCGTCGCAAAAGCGACAAAGCAAAACCTGCAGAGCTATAAATATAGCCCTTGAACTATTAACAAAATAAAGAAAATAATATGAGGTGTGAAGTTACTACACATATTATACAACTCTCAGTTGGTAAAGCATCCAAATGAAGAGAAGTCTAAAAATGCTCAAGGAGTATTAAAAAAATAACTAGAAATGAGTGAAAAACCTCTAACGTTGTTTGCTACAGTTTTCAAATGTCACACACAGTGCTAAGCTAAGCATGCCTCATCAAAGAAATGAGTCTCAGTGAGGGAATGTAGTAGCAGAAATGCCAGTTTACATTGCTTGTAGCAGGCATTTTTTCCCATAAACAAACCCACAAGCAGATTATATGTAGTCAGTTGAAAGAGAAGATGAAAAAATTACACTTTTTAAAATAAATGTGAGTGACCTGGCAAGCCAAAGCTGTTAAAAATCACTGTGTATTGCCAAACAAAAATCTGTGAAATTCTTCTCACAGAACAAAACCAAATCATTCTATTAAAATTTGCAACTCAGCCTTGACCCATGCAGAAATATCTGTAGATCTATCAAAGTCAAACAATTTCTCATTAATTACAGTTATCTGTAAGCACAAGCCAATTCCATAGAATAAGATTTGTGCTCCAATTTGCACGAAAAAAATTGGGAGGGGAGATGATTGCTTTCTACTGTTCTTGTCTATCAACCATCCTCTCTGCTGTAACCATCCTCATCTGCTGCCATTCTCCATTGGGCAAAACTTGCTGCCTTTTCTCATCCTTTCCACAAGCCCTTCGCCAAACGCCAAGAGAATATATGTTTAAACTGACAAAGTCATTGCAAAGTCTGGGCAAATCATAGCAACTGAACTATGTGGAGTTTCAGTTTCTTAAGACAAAAATCATTATTAACATGACGTATGTTTAGCAGAAAAAAAAGAAATAAAATGCATAAGTGCATTTTTTTGCATAAAGAAATTTCCTGTTACCGGGGAAAATTGTTCATGATTTACTTTTTACTTGACTTAGTGCAAAAAAAGAGCTGTCAGGCAACTTGATTCCAGAAGTCTATTTTCTTGATCCTGATGTCATTACTAAAATTGGGATAGGACATGCCATAATTGCTGGCGCCAAGGAAGTGATTAGATCACTCAGGAAACATTACAAAATGCACAATCCAAGCGAGCAAGGAGAAAGCCCACCATCTCTCATCAGTCCCTTCTGCTGAAAAAAATGTCACTGTAACATTGTTGCTTTTGGAACAATGTCTTCCGCTATTTTCCCCAGACATCTTGTTATTTCACCCCGTGAAGTGCTCCCCGGAGAATCAGCATTTTGCCGAATAAAAACCACTTTCCAAGTGGTGCTTTCCAGCAAACCGGAGCAGGATGTGACACACCATCCATCGCCTGCCTAGCCAACCATCTGGGCTAAATTCCATGCACAGCCTTTGCCTCTCCAGGAGAAACCTTCAGCAGACAGGAGTGGGTGCCCAGGCAGCTGAAGCAGGCTCAGACTATCAGGATATCCTTTGTTACATTTGTTTCTTTTGTGGGAATAACGTAGGATAAGAGGATACAAAAACCTGTTCTCTGTCTGGATGAGTCATCCCGGCTGAATCATTCTATCCCCCTCTGTGGCTTACATTTCCCTACCTGCAAAACGGGAACTTCGTAAAGTGCCAAGAGTTCTGATCCTTAAAAACAAGCAAAACAAACCAAAACAAATAAAAAGCTTCATACTACTCAAAATTAATACCAATTAATTTTAGTAGGAGTAGTTTTAATTTAGTAGTAGGAGTTTAGGAGCAGTAACGAGACCAGTAGAAGTATCAGAAACACTGTTTTTAAGGATCTATCAAAAGCAGATATAGGTGAGAAAAGCAGAAATTTAGAAAATGTGAAGGAGCAGGAAGAATAGAAGACTAACTTGTTTACTTGTTTTGGTACATGTGTTTTTCAAGATCCCCTCCATAAAAAAAGGGTGAAAGAAGACATTAAGCCATGTATTTCTGTAACATTTCCATGTTGTAGAAGGGAATAATGGAGAAAAAAGGCAACCAAACAAACCACCAGCAAACAAATAAACACCCTTTACCAAACATTTATTATAAGAAATTTTACAAAAAATGTTTTGAAAATAAAGAAGAAAATCTTTCTCACTTCAAGGGAGGAGCTAATTAGATTTATTATAAAATGTGGTTTTATTTTTTGCCCCCAACATGCCATCCTTCTATAAGACACAGAAAACCATTCTGAATTCTCCTTTCAGACAGAATTAAATGGTTTTTTTTTTTGTTTTTTGTTTGGTTTGGTTTGGGGTTTGTTTTGTTATTTGTTTGTTTTGGTTTTTTTCAGAACAATAACAGAAAGAACTCAAATAAAATAAAATAAAATAAAATAAAATAAAATAAAATAAAATAAAATAAAAAGTTAAATAGACAATTAATGCACCAGATGAAACACTACTGAGGTAGAAAGGGGGAAAACCTGTCAGTGGCTAAATATGTGCTTAGAATGCCTTACTACACAGCCCAGTCAGGGCGAGTATCTCCTCCTGGGTATCTTGTAGTTTTGCATTTAGGAAGCCTCGTCAGTACATATCTTCCCACACTATTCTTTTTTTACCCCTCCCAGCGATGACTTTTTGCCCACAGAGGAGAACCTGTCTACCGATGAGAAAAACAGGGTATTAAAAGAGATAGCAGGTTTGTGTACAATTTTACTCTTTGGAATTTTTCTGAGATTGTTAAAAGTTAAGGCAATGAAAACAGAAAGTAATTTATATCTGGCTTCTCTAATGCATGAATGAAGTAGCATTAAGTGAATACAGTTTTTGCTAATGAACCTCAGCATAAAAGTGCAATTTAGTAAGCATAAATTTTCAGAATATTCATGAGTTTGTACAATTTCAGAGATAACATGCTTGAGAAATTAAATGTTTGATTAAAACAAAATAAATTCCTCAAGGAGTATTTAAAGTAGAGAGGGAAGACAGAGAATTTTTGCTTATATTTCAAATTTTAAAGTTCATACCATTCTGCGGCACCTGAGAAAGTGAAATAAACAATTACGGGAATATAATTCAAATCTTCAAGAACTATTACATTATGCAGTAATGTCTGTGATTGTTTCTATATTCCATCCTTTATGGGAAAGTAGATTTAATTTATTTTCCAAGCACCTGCAATAAAAAATATTGCACAAGACCTGATTCTGTGAAGTTAACTTCAGGAAATGGGTCCTTTAATTTACCGTCAATGAATACAGTGTCTGAGGCTAATTTAACATCAAATGAACTAGAAAGTAACTCTGAAACCAAATGCTGGTTCTGAGCCACACTGAGATAGCAAGGTCAAAGATGTCCAGAAGTCTGCTCTCAAAATCATTATTCACCACGATTTTTATAGTAAAATCCTTGACAAGATTCATTCGCTTAAAAAGGAGGAGCAGCAGGCAAAAGGGGAATGATCTGGATGTGTGGAGAAGGAAGAAGAAACAACACAGAATCCTTACCCTGCAAGCTCATCTGTTTTAGGAAATATCTATCTGCAGCAAATGAAATTCTATTTGTCAATACTTCTTATTAAAGATTGCAGAAAAGGGATGTGCTAGTAAGAAAAAGTACATTCCAAGAGGTGATAGCCCTTAGATTTTTTACTCTAAATAAAACAACTGAACTGCAATTTCAATTAATATCACAATTTTATTATTATTTTATTTCAGTGGTCTTCTGTGGATTTTTGAAAGCAACTGGAAAGTTCTTGAAAACTAACTCTCTCTTCATTTTGTGATGCTGGATTTCCATTTGCCAACAAGTATTCAAACTAAAATAAAATCTTATATTGAAGCACAAGCCCAAATATTACCATGCTCTATACCTCAAATAGAAAAAAGGAAAAATGGAGAAGACAGAGAGAGCAGCTGGCCTATCTGAATGTTAAAAAATATACAGTGTTTTGCTTTCAGTTACAATGAATCATACAGAATTTCTATTTCTAGTACCAGGAACCCATAAGAACATAACTACTGGTTAGGAAATCAATCAGTTTTAGGTGATGAAGCAAAACATTCTGAAGAGCTACTGGAAACTGAAAAATGCATGCTTCCATCCATCTAAACCCAGGTAATGATACATATGCCATACTAATGGCATGAATACAAAGCAGTATTTTACTTTTGATATAAATAACTGTTAGAAAGTTGTAAATGCACAATATCACTAACAAAGTCATGCGGTCAGCTTATTAACATGGGGAGAGACTGTGGGGGATGGAAGTCTTTCTGTGGTGGAAAAGCTGTTTGGACAAGATGAAAAGCTGTGATGGCTTTACAAAATGTCATTTCCTAGTTATTCATTTCCAGCCTTTTTCAAGAATGGATATTCCAAGGAGAAAAATACATTGCTTCACAGCTGTGAACATCCTGCTTGCCAAAAATGCAAATGTAATTACTATCTGTGAATAAAATAAAAACTGTGGCACTGCTGATAAATATGAGTAAGGCCCAAACCCTGGCATGTTCACCTCATCCCTGGAAGTCTTCGGGGCTGTGCTGGATGGGGCTGCCAGTAACCTGACCTAGTGGAGGAAAGGTCTCTACCCATCACAAGGAGGTTGCAGATACATGGTCTTTAAGGTCTTTTCCAGCATAAACCATTCTAAGGTTCTATGGCTTTATGGAAATGCAGATCTCTAGAGGTGAAATTCAGATTCATTGGGAACGGCTCTGTATGCATGTTTGTAACAGCAAGAATATCAGTTACAAACTCACTGATACCAGGATCACAGCTGTAAGAGAAAAAATCCTTCTAATAGGCAATTGTGGTATTTGGATTGCCACAAATGTTAAGAGTTTATGAAGGCTGACGCCACCACTAGGAGTTCAAAGAGTGGTTCCTAATGTTTTCCCAGCTCACATCTCTGACCCTTAAAGAATGGAAAACATATGTCAGCAATTAAGTTACTAATCATACTGTTACCAAGCATGAAAACAGTGACTGTGCCAATATCAACTGAGTCACTTAATACGTTTTCTCAAATGCCCCGGACTCTACATGGCATCAAACCTAAACAGTCATTTTGGTCATACCGAAACCTAAGCAAGCATAGAACTTCCCTTAACAGCATGGAGCTCAGAGCAGATGGCACTGAGGTGACTATCATGTCCTGACTAATGTCAAAAGGGACATTAAAACAAAAACCAAAACAGATATTAGCTTGGCCAGTGTTCCCTAGAGTATAAACCAAAAAATAAGCTTTTGTGGACTAGGCTGTAAAGAGCACAGTTTCAATATCACTGAGCCAGCCAGCATCATTTTCCAGCTCATTAAATGAAGGGTATCGGAACAGTTTGCTTGAGAACTGACAAAGAATAGGCTGAACTTTAAAAAAGTAATTAATTCTGCAATGGTAGTGCCTTTCACTGATGATTAGCAAACTTAGACCAAGGGGTCCCATTGGCTTTGACTCATGTGTTGTCTTCTCATGCCTTTCAAAAATATTCTAACTTTTAAAAGACCCCTTATGCTGTGTATATTTCCCCTTGAATTCTATAATTCCCACACCCCGCCCGCCCCTCACCCTGTGTCAATTACTCCTTGATTCTTGACAGATTTCCTCTATGTGTGAATGAAAGATTATTATCACCAGGATTTCCTGTAATAACAACAGTGGTAACAGCATGGTACACAGTTTTACTGTCTTTGGGTTCTAAATCACAGATTTCTTTCTATTGTGAAATATATTTTGAACTGTCAGTAACTTAAGGCAGACAAAACTATTAAATCAGGACTTAAATATAATAAAGAGAGGGAGAAGGGAACAATACAGCAACCTCTTTGGACACTGACTGTCTTCCAGAGCTAACAGAGTAGTTGTAGAAATGGGCACTGAACACTGAGCAGTAATACTGAAACTTTGGAGATATTAGGATTCTTATGGTGCAGGTTTTGGTGTACCATAAGCTGCATACTAGGGACACATTACATTCAAAATTTTAAAAGTCTGTTTTCTAAAACACAAGAACTGAGGATTATGAAAGGATATGAAGACAGAGCCAAATTGTTTGCTATCCAAGACACAAACCAAAGAACAGCTAGAGTGGCTTGAGCAGAATGTTTTTCCCCTTATCACAGGAAAGGCACACATCTACTATCTCATTATCTTATTCATGCAGAGGTTTATACTGCAGAATAAAAGCAGAAAAGAAGTCAGGGAAACATCATTGTTATTCAGTCTGGACAGAAACGAATCACAATAGTTCCTGACACACACCCAATTCTCCTTTCAGCCCTGTTCTGTTGGTAGAACGCAATCAGGATTGGTTTGACTTTTTCAGAATCTCTGAGAAATTAAATTGTGAAACAGAGGGTATTAAAGGGTAAATAAGCCTAAAGAAATTTAGAAAAGCATGGAACAAGAGATAGAATATGAGCCAGGAATGAAAAGCTATCAAAACCCAATGGTCTGCTGCTGTAAATAAGCATTTACTTAATTCATAATGCAGATTTTTTTTTTCC
Source organism: Cossypha heuglini (assembly GCA_027576195.1). Classification (NCBI taxonomy): domain Eukaryota; kingdom Metazoa; phylum Chordata; class Aves; order Passeriformes; family Muscicapidae; genus Cossypha; species Cossypha heuglini. The sequence continues at coordinate 18,133,098 of JAODKT010001744.1, forward strand.
ATTTAAATGAACAGTTGTTCCCAAGTAAACAATATTACAGGACTGAGCAGAGTATGTTTGAAACTATAACTTGTATTGAATTGTTTCATGTCCAGGTGGTTGAACGACTGGCAAGAGATAAAAAGGATGGCAGGAAATCAAATTATTTTAGTTTTTATATTTTAATTTCAGAATTCAGTACTATTTTAAGACTAAAATAATATAAATTGAGGATAACATAAAGAAAACCTGAAACTCATTTGGAAGCATTAACAACATCTCTAAATACTCCTTTCAATCTAGCTGCCAACTGCAATTTAGTTTCAAGCCATGTTTTACAGAAGCGTGCTCAAATGGAATGGTGTTTGTACATTTTTAATTGCTGTTACATCACTGAAAATTATTTGAAGAAAACTTGGGCTATAAATTTTGTAATGGGTGGGAAAAGGGTCATCAGCCTCCAGCAACAGATCTCTTCAGAGCCTTAGTTCCATCTACACACAGCGAGAACGTATGTTGTTTTTTTTCCTTTCTACTGCTGAACTTCTCAGGGTAACTCTGTGTGTTTGGTAGCCAAAATAAGCATGCAAGGAGTGCAACAAGGGGCTAATATGGCCACTGCCACTAAAAAACATCTGCTGATTAGTATAACCAGATATTCTACCAGCTGAGGTACTGATGTTAGTGCTGTTCTTTCGTGATCTGACATTTTAATTTGTCATAGGTGAATATGCTTAATTTTTTCCTCTGTCAGAGGAAGCTTAAATAGAATTCTCACACTCTCACGGCAAGCGCAGGCCTGCTGACTTTTGAATGTTCATCTTTACCTCATCATATTTCTCTCCACAAAATGCAGCTATACTTGTCAACAATTTTTTTTAATGCTGTTTCAGATTTAGCAGAGGAAAAATAATTAGAAACTGCACACAGGAATCAGACAAAATCTATCCAGCATCTGTGAAACAGTGGTTCAGTCTATCAAATGTCCTTCCTCTTTATTTCCTTTTTCCTGTGTACATTCAACACCAGCAGATAAAAGCATTATCACACCATCTTTATGCATAACATGCAAAGTAAATATACATATGAATCACGAATAAAAAGTAAATACACACGCACACAAAAAAAAGGTCCCAAACATCACTTGGCAAAACTTGAAAAAACATCTTTTTTGAGATCACACAGGGAAAATTAGCAGCACAGGTTGCACAGATGTCTAAACTTGAAGGTCAGGCTCCTCAGAAGTCCCTGGGGAGAAAGCTCAGAGGAAAGCTGAGAGCACCTGTCTGTGTTACAATGTCATTTCTGATTTTCTGAACAGCCTCTGGACTTGTATGAATTCCTGTGTTGACTGTGAAAGCATAGGTGAAAGGACTGTCTTAAAATGCTAAGATTATAAAAACAACAGATCTCTTACTCAAGCTATTGTGTTCCTAAGGGTGAAAACAGTAGAAGATTGATGAAAGAAAGATTTTTATGGAAAAAAATATTTGACTGGAACAAAAGTTAGAATTGGGGAAAGAGAAAAGGTATTTATGCACAGAGTTCAATTCAGACACCTCTTAGGATGGCATGCAATGAAATCAGCAAGACTAGATACTAGTAAGACCAAGAGGTTCACTTATGGAAATGTGATGCTCTACACTTGGTCTTACAGAACATTATGAAGATATACAACTAGAGAGAGGGAAATAATTTTTTTTTTTTCACTGGACCTGGAAAATATGCAGATACAAGCAAGGAAACTGTAAGTTACACCATATAATATAGATTGTATATTTTAAGTAGATATGCACATTTCCACAAAAGGGCTTTTGATCAACATTGCAGGCATTACATATCTAAAGTGCAAATACACTAAAAGGATTAAACTGATTTGAACATATCTGTATTCATGATACAGCAATAAGGGTGCCAAACAATATAGGAGATGTTGAACTAGGAAGGATGGAAGCTGCAGGTATGCAATTTCTCTGTTTTAGATACAAAAATCCTATTTTGTATCTGGAAGCTTTGAAGGCTAAAATTGAAACCAATATTGTTTTCATTAAATGAAGTTAACACTATGAGAAGAACAGTTTTCTAGCAGTCTTCCCAGAAATTTTAATGGTATTCAAATGGCAAAGGCTACTTCTAACCCAGCTGGAAAGGAAACTCAGTTGGAAGGAAAACGTAATGTTGGAGGAAGTAATGGTAAGCTAGTTACAGTGTCAGAACCCAGTAACAGGGCATATGTGGAGGGCAGGACAAGAGAAAAACAGATGTTGGTTAAGTCAAGGGAAGACCACACATCAAATGAAAGCACGGCTCACAAGCTTAAAAGTACTAAATGTGGAAACATCTGAGACAATAAAGATGATTATGAATATAAAACTCTGAGAAGATGATCTTATATAACTGATCTTGTGTAGGGGACGCTTCAGGGCAGCAGCACCCAAGGAGCTTTCATAGTGACTGGCTGTGTACTTCTCAATATATACCTCTTGGAAAGAATTTCCTAAAAGTGCTTGCTGTAATCTGCCCTAATGTGTGAGGGGGTGGGTGCTGGCAGCAGCTGTGAGACATAGTTCGTACAACACCACGTGGAATTAGTCACTGGGGCTCCACAAGCAGCCTGCCACGGTGTCAGAGGGTTAACTGGCCCTGTTACAGCACCATCCCACCAGCTCCCAGGGCAGCCAGCATGCAACTCTTTGCCACGTGTTGTCTTGTACTGTAGGAATGCAGCATTTGTGTCCTTTTTTTGAAGCTTGTTGTGGGTACACATTATAGAGAGATTTCTTAGTAGGGTATTATATAACTGTATATGGGAAGTTCTTCAAAATTTAGATAGCTAACCAATATAATTTCCTAAAATTGAGACTTTTTCCAAACTTCCACCCCCAAAAAACTAGTTTACAATTATTTAAAGAAATTTAAGGAAAAATTTCAGAAATACCGAAAGGTTTTTTCATAAAAATAAATTCCTTTTTTTTCTAGTCTAAGATGAATTTTTATTCAAATAGTTTATTTGAATAATGACTTTAAATTACTAAAGTGCAACAAAACACAATGAAGCTACAAAAATATTTTTTTTTAACTGATCTGTGCTGGATTTATTTTGAGAAGTCTGACAAAGAAAAAGACAGTAATTAATAATACTGAAGCAATCTTCTTTCTTTTTTTTTAATGCCTAACACTTTGAAAGAAGTAAAACAGAATTTCTTAAATAACTGTACAGAAAACTATTTTTTAATCAGTGTGTGAGGTTTTGAATGTATTAATATTTGAGTGTATTTATAAAGGCACCAAAAGGTGCTGTTATAAAACTTGCAAATGAAATAGAGAAGCAACAAATTTAAGTCATGTGTTCCTCTTTGTCCCTCTCGAATCCTTGAAAATGAGGTCAGATGAACAAATCTGTTTCTGCCACTTAGCTTCTGAAACTATTCTGTCTTTTTATATACTGTAGATCTGAAAAGCTTTCATGATTTTTGATGACAGAAAAAATATTCAAAAAATATTCAAAATATCATACTATGCACCTATCTCAGTAAGGAATGCCCCCATCTTTACAGTATTACCAATGGTACCAAATAAAGGAGTGCAGAAATCTCCTTCTGCTTGTGTAATGTGAGCTAAGAAACATGCTCTAGTGCATATTAGTCTGAATTAGAAACCACGATAGCTGAAATCTGATGGGAATCACAATAATGAGATTAAGTCATTTGTGCTGTCATTGGAATGATGACATCACTGCTTAGTGATTTCATGGCTGTGAATTGACCTCACTTTGTGACTGCAAGATTCTTTCAATATTATATTTAGCCTAAGTAGTTGGTTTATTCTTGCTGTTGTATTCTAATACTTTCTATTCCATACCGGACTTCCCTTCTTTTATGTGGATATTGCCCTTTTATTGTAAGCTAATAGTACAACTGCTAAATACTAAGGCATGCATTCAGCATAAGTTAAGTTAGTTGCATCAGAAAGAATTAATCTGGCTGTATATGCACATGGCAGGTGTCCACATACAAGTTAGATTTCACTTATATATATTACTGTATGTTGAGTGGTGCTTAGGCTGATAAAACCAGTGATATAAAGAGTACCTCTTTTTCTGAGACAGACATCTAAACTATTTCATAGACATGTCATACCCTGAGAGCAAGTGTTTCTCTCCACCAAGAGGTTACTAGATCAGGTGTGATAAAAATCTGTCTAGATGAGCTGAATCCCACATGTTATACCTTACACTGTAATTGTGCTTCTCAGAATACAAGGTAGGAAGAAGGATAACCCCTCAATGTGGAACTAAATGCAAACAACTGACATGTTGTAATGGAAGGCAAGGGAGAAGACTTCCATCATGGTATCACAACATTGACCCAGGTTGGGAGTACCTTCTATCCTCACTTCAACCCCCTGTAAACAGGTTTTTGGTCATTCAGGCTGAGCTGTCAAGTGAACTCCCCATGAAACTTGCTGTTCTCCCCTTATCTTACATGAGGAACAGACTATGAAGTGCCACATCTTCACTGGGCCTCATGGTGGTTGGATTGGAACAGAGCTTTGTCCACAAGCTGGTAACACACCAGATGTGGTCAAGGAGAAGGTGTGAGGACTGTGCTGTAAAGACAAGATTATATTCTCAGGAAAACTGAAAGCGGATTGTCAATAACACTGAAGTGAGAGACAGAGGACTGAATTGTGTGGTTGTGTGTGGTGGAGAAAGAATTTTTCATGAGTTTATTTGGACGTAGCTTGAAAGAAGTATCTCAGAGGAAGTGCCTTTCTTTGCAATTTCTACTCTTTGGCATGTTTTGCAGTGTTTGTTTGTTTTAAAATACTCACATTTGTTATTTCAAGACAGGAGTTCTTATCACATTGATGTTAAAGTAACTGGATTTTATGTTGGCAAGTCTAACGCTCTACAAAAATACAGAGATGGGAACATGCCAAAAAAATGGCTTAAAAAACAGTAAAAGTTATTTTAAATCACTAGCTCAGCTTGAAATGGCAGTCAAAAAAAGTTAACAGCACACTGGACACCAACAAAAGTGCTGAGAAAAAAAAGCAGGTATAATTTTACCACTGTGTGAGAACATTGGTGTGTTCACATCTTGGGTAGTGCCTTCCCTCTGGTCTTTGTATTTCCAGGACACAGTGGTCTATGAGAAAATACGATGAATGGGAGCTAAAAATGATCGAGGGATGGAGCAGTAGCCTGTTTAGGAAAATATAAGAAGGCTACAATTTTCCATTTCTACAAGAAAAGGTTGAGGATGTCATAATTGAACACTGCAGAATCATGAAGCTGTTGGATAAGTGAATTCAGACTCATTCATGAAACCCTGCAATGACAGAACTAATTTTAAAGCATAGTGAAAAAAGTGTTTCCATGTGGTAAGTGGTTTCATCTGGTGCATAGGCAGAAAGGCTGTCAGGAGGCTGTAGGAAAAGACAATTTATCGCCAAATTCAGAAAAGAGATTAGGCAAATCTATAGGCAAACAGGTACATAGACAATCTGAAAATGAGAAGGCCAGGGTGAACCCTGTAATATCCCTAATCACATCAGAAAATCCTGGGCAATATAATGGGCTGCAGAAACTGGACAGGGACTCAGGTATTCCTGTTGCTACAGGTGATGACAGAATACTGGGTTAGGAAGACTATTGGCCAGGCCTATTAGGACATGTCTTATTCTGTTCAAAAATAGATTACTCGATCATTTCAAAATCCACCACTACTTTGTTGACAAAACCACATTTTTTCCATTTCATTTTGTAAAAACAACAGTTTTTAACATATCCCACTCTGGAAAATAGTGTCATGCTGACTGTGCAACTTCTTCATTAGCACTGAACAATAAATAAAAACATATTTAGCACCTTGACTTTCTATGGCTGTCTGGATTTGAGGCCCTATTTTTCTTAATGAAGTCACCTATGAAGTCCACCAAAGTCAGACTTCATGTAGGAAAGGCTATCTATAGCTTGCAGGCTTTCATCAGCATTCAGGAATCCCACTATTTTACACAGGAAGCTAGTACTTCAATCCCTGCCTATGAGTCTAAATGCTGGGCAGATTGCATTGAACTTTCCCAGTGCACTGCATTCAATACCTCCAACTACTAAAACTGCAATAAGATATTATGTGAGCTCCCAACCCTCTTTTGTTTAAGAGCAGTTTTGTAAGATATGGCAACAAGGGACAAGAAATATCACCAACAATGCCTCACAACGACAATCATGACACTGGAGAGGAAAAGTGTTTTGTGTTCACCCAACACAGAAATAAAAACCTTAACTGTTTAGCAGCCAAGTGATATGAATGTTGTTAATATTGTTCACAGTTATATTTACCTGTGTTTACATTCTCTGCCCTGTAGACAAAGATCCCTTCAAGGAATACCAAGGTTTTGGTGTTGATCTCAGCAGCACTGGGATTCCCACCCTGGAAGTCAGCAGCTGACCTAAATATAGGTCTGATAATAATAACCTAGAAGTATATGACTCATTCAGTGTAATTTATTGAATATATTCACCATCTTTGTAATGGCAATGGGCTTGCAAGCACCAAGGGCTTAACCAAGGAACTGAATTGTTTTGGGATGGCCAGAACAGTGTGATGTGGCCACAGAGTTCTCTTGTCAAACAGAGCTACCAAAAGACTGGGCCACACTTACTGCAGAGTTCCACTTCACAGACTTTAAGTCAGGAAGCCAGTGCAGCTACCTGAGGTCAGCACAGCTAAAGGTCAGCTTGTTTGTTTGTTCTAGCTCTTCTGCCCCAGAAACAATGCTATTCACTAATGTCAATCCACAAGAATTTTACTGTCTCCATTCAATAAAATTGTATTTAGCACTCCTCTTTTGATCCACATATTAAGGATCAGAGAAAGTCCATACAAGAGACTAGGTTTGTCCCACTTATCTATAAATATTTCACAGACTAAAAAATACATATTTGGCAGTATCTTTCAGTAATTTCCAATACACCAAACTTAATCATATTGCAAACGAGCAATATCACCTACTTCTAGAGCTAAGTAAGAACAGATGCATTGTTTTACATAACACCACAGACTGAATTACTGAAGACCTCTGCTCTCTGGGTCACTGGACAGGCTGTGCCCTTTGCGATCAATGAGCTTTAAGCTCCAAAACCCAGAAAAGCCCAGACTGGCCAACGTTACAAAAACAAAATAAAACCCAGTAATGTCAATTCACAATGTATACAGGTAATTGTCTCTAGTCACACCATGCAGAAAGAATACTACAGAGGCCTATAGCCCTTTTGGCTAGTTGTACGTATAGTGAAAAACAAAAGCTGTTCTAAAATTTGATCAGCTCCACCATTTCCAGCCAGTAAGTTCTGTCCAATCAAGGCTGCTTGCTTGACTTGCCATCAAGCAAAAATTTTCAACTTCTCATTTAAACCTCCAAAATTTTAATTCAGTTCTTCCAAATAGATTTTTTAAAAATATGTTTAAAATTTTTTTTCATTACAAAAGGAAAAAATCAACAGAAATATGACATTTTCAGTGGAACACTACTACTTTACTGTTCAGTGGCAAATAGTCAAGAAAATGTAATCATATTCTCATTTGTCTGTCTCAGCCAAAGTTTAACTTACTGTCATTTCCTTACTTCCTTGTTATTTCTTCTCTGGAATAAAAAGACACAATTGTCTTACTTGAAAAGTCTGCACAATCATTTGTCCCTTCTAGATTATTCTCCAGAAGATTTATGATATAAAACCATACTTCACAATAACACCCTGAACTGGGGAATGAGTAGGAGTGAGTGGTAGAATTGAGCAGCATTAATGTAACAGGTAATAATCATTATATAAGTCACTTTCTTGTTCTGTAAAAAAACCAGCCCTCTGCTTTTAGTTCAGTCACCATAACATGAGGATAAATTTAGCAAGGCACATTGGAAAGAGATTTGCCTACAGACCCTACCATCACACTTAACAGCAGCTATCCCCAATGCCAGCTTTAAAGGGGAAGCATCAGCACAGCCTGGGCTCACCTGCGTCTGCCCAAAGTCAGCTGGGATACCATCATAGCACCACCAGTGGAAACACCCTTTGATTGTTTTCTAATATTGATACTGAAAATGATACTATGCTTTTACCACACATACACTTTTATGTTGAACTTACTGTATCTTTTGGACAAAGAGGGACTCTGATTTCAAGGCATCAAGAGCAGAGGTTTCTTTGTCTTATATTTACACCTCTTCTTTCCCTGGCCTCTGTGTGTTGGGAGCCTGGTTTCTGATCTTCATAGAAACTTAGTCACAAGAGAAATAAAGGAAATCCTGGGATCATCTTTTCTCAAACCCTTGTAAGAGGGATATCCACTTTAAAACAGTCCTGTCACTCAAATCCGTGTGTTTTGAGATCTGTCCTCTCCTTCCTCTCTGTCACTCGTGCTCTTCTTACATAGAGTGGGACCACTATGTCAACAGATTCAGAAAGGAAAATTATGCTCTTCCTGTCTTCTGGCCTGAACACCTACCAGTGTTTCTGATTTAACCCTGACTTAATTTGTCCCTAAGCATTAATGTTTAGGAAGATTACAGCACTGCTATTGTCCTTAGAGAGCTGCAGGACAGTGCTGATCCAGGGGTACAAACCTGCATATTCAGGCAATAATGCACACAAAGTGAAGTCAAGCAGATGTTTTGGAAACTGGCCCCGCTCAGGCCCACCTTGAAGGTTGCTGGCTGGGCAGTGTGGCTAGGGTGGGTGGGCTGGCCTCAGCTGCCCCTCCCCAGGGGCAGCCAGGAGCTGAGCCCAATGTGGAGCCAGCAGCTCCCTGCCATTCCTCTTATCTCTGCCCTCCCTTTGGCTGGGACAGGGCCTGCCTGGCTTGGCTCCACACTGCCACAGAACGGCATGTACCTCTCCAGCAGCCTTCAAGGGTCTCCCTGAGAGCCACCTCTGAGCTCAGGTCGTGTTCCCAAACAGCAGTAGCAGAGGACTCCCAGCTTACAACCAGCAAAACAGGTATTCTCAGGTATCAGATTAGCCCTATAACTAAAGGCAACAGCAACAAAAGGGAGGCAGAAAGGTATTTTAGACAGAATACTTAGTGTTCAAATTACCCTGCAACTATCAGTTACAAGGATTTTTTTTTCTTTTAAACTATTTTTTTTCCTGTAAGAATTCATGAAGGCAGTCAACAACGAAAAAAATTTAAAAAAAAGAAAGAAAGAAAGGCAGACTTAATCAGAGGTACTGATTTATTTGCATAGTTGTACGTAATAGCTAAGGTATGTATGTTTTAGCTCACTTCCTTGGAGACACCCTGCAGAGTGTAGCACATTAGCAATACTTAGTTTACCAACATGGCATTGCATTTTAAAGAGACACTACTTACTGCATTTATTTCAGCAGAACTCTGCCTTAGAGCTTTCTGAGAACAAATAGGACTCCTCTTTAGATTGAGCAGGGTACTTGTTTAATTTTCTTGTACTATAAAAAAGTTTCAGTGAAATACAACTGGAAAAAAAGTACTAACTGCTTTAATAGTAATACTGACATGGCTTTAACTCAGAGACAAAACTATTTGAAACATGAAGATTTTATAAGGCTAATATTCAATTAACTGGATGTATTTCCTCACAAAGAACTGTACTTAGATAGTAGTCTACCCCCCAGTAACACATCAGCCATTAAATATTTTGAAAAGCTATATTTTAAAATACATCTTTTATACCTATAAAATATAGCTCTGAATAAATAAATTATGTATTTATTAAAATTATGGTGGTTTTTTTAGGATACAGAGAGAACAAAAAAATGTGAGACACATTAAGAGAGTAAAATGAATTCATTTCTCATACTTAATAGAAAACTGTCCTGTCAGTGCCTATCAAGTTTTAAAAAGCATAAAGTGATGCTTAAAAAGCATAAGGAAAAAATTATTCAAAAGACAAAACTTTACTGATTAATAACTGAAAAAATCTGCAAGAAAATCATACAGACAGAACAATATCAAAGACTACTTCCACTCCTCTAAGCCTCACAGAACAGGGGAAGCACGTAAAGCATAACACAACACAGTCTCACACATGCTGCTACAAACCCTGCTGCTTCACAGGACACATCTCTACCAGTCAGTCTATTTATGCAGCAAAACTACATGTAAGCATCCAAAAATAGCTCACACGAACTCTAACTTCATTCTACTCTCCAGCCTCCAGTAATGCAAGCTTTCTGTTACAATTTCTCTTACTGAAATAAATCTTCCTCTTACTGAAAAAAGTCTGAAGATTTTTAGATGGTATCTCTAACCGTAAGGATTGAACCTGACTGCTGAATGGATAAAATCTATGTAATGTACTTTACAAAAAGTAAGAAAAGGATTTTCTTTTAAAAAAATATACATTGTATTTTACAACAAAAAGCTACATAATTTTATTTCTTACTAATAATTGTGCGAACATTTGCTGAACATAATCAATAACCACGCAAAATCTACCAAATCAACATCAAAGCCTGTGCCTTTCTTGGGACATATCTCTGTGTCATAGTAGGAAGGAGAGCCAGAAAGAAACAAATGAACCACATTACCACATTGCGTCGGCAGTCCTTAAGGAGCTGGTAGATCGGGATCTTGGCTTCATAACAATGCTCATTTTGAAAAATTCCTCCAGTATTACTAGCAGTCAGATGTCAGTTGTCCTTAAAAAACTCATTCTCAAAGTACTCCATTTCAAAGTATTTTTAAAATCCTCTGCTTTTTAGCACCCTCCACATCCGTCTTGTGTAAAAATCCAGGCTGTGGAGGAAGAATTCTAGCATGCTGCAACTCCTTCCTTTTTCATGCTGAGTTTACTCTAGCACTGTGCTGTTCGGAAATGACAGTGCTTTTCTCTTCTGTCTTGTATTGCCCTGGGAGGAACTAGTCTATTTTGAACCTATTCTCCCTTCAGGTCACATGAGAATGAAGGCAGCTGAAAAGAGTCCCTATCTCTTTCTTGCAGTTTGATAACAACAGGTTTAAAGGTCAATAACATTAAAAAAAAGGAAAAAAGGAGAAAAAAAAAAAAGGAGAAAAAATACTTCTGGATAATAAATGAAAGGAAGGGATGAATGTAAGTTACAGTAACATTTATTTCTGAGTTTGCAGAGAATTTCCACTTACAGATATGTTAGATAAATTAGTCTCTGTGGATTAAAGAAAAGAACAAAGAGTTTTTTCATTTCAAATCAGCTAAAACCCTTAACCAGAAATGTAATTCTTCCCTTTCTCCTAACACTCTCTCTCATTTTTTAGATAATGTGAATGAATACTATTGACTAACTTCACAAACTAGAAAGTATTCCCTATCTGAAAGACATTTGGAACTCTGTGGGGAAGTTAAGTAAAAATTAAATTCCTTGTTGACTGTTGAACACACATACAGATAGTGATTGTTATTAATCACTGAAGGACAAAATACCTTTAACATGACATCCTTTTTGCTGTACTGCAGACACTTTCCCCTGTTATAATAAGGAAATTAATAGTTTATGCTTTAGCAAAAAAATTGCATTTATAGTTTCTAGCCAAAAAATTATCATAAAAACTTTGAGAGTCAATTTCTGTGCTGATATATTTGGCAATTTCAGCATTAAAAGAGGGGGAAATTAATAAAAAATAAATAAGGGTTATATTGTTTACTTCATAAATTTTTGAAAATGCCCTGAACGGTGTTAGAATTGGTTTTAAACTGAAAGAACAAATTTATTGCTGAACAAGTGTTTGCATGCTTAATAGCCATTCCTTTGCAGTCTCAACAAGAGTTGCAGTACATTATTTTGGATGGTAGTGCATCTAGGTTAATAATGAAAACAAGCACTGAAGATTGCATTTATAAGATTTATATAGACTTAGTGAATAGAAGGAAAATATGATAAATAGATTACATATCAAAAGATCAAAAAATTAATCCAATCTGAGTGCTAGTAAGGCTCTCTACAACCTTTGCACTTTATTTTATAACAGTACAATAAAATGCATTAGCAACTACACTGTATATCACCAGGAAAGATCCTATCTGCCCTGGAGGCTTTTGCCGGTGATCTGCATATAAAGTGATACACAACAGCAGAAGGAATGTTAATAATGTTTCTTGTTCTGCATTCTGCCCTTCATGTTTTCCATGTTGTCTGGATTTATCTCTCAAATATCACTTAGTAACTTGCAAAGGATCTTTTGTAGGGGTCCTATGGAATCAAAAAAGTTAACTTCAATGAAGGAGAAGGCATCTGTGATAATCTTGGCTCGAAGGGTCGTGCAGTCATACAGCCTTAAGTAAGACTTGGGTCTGCCACTGTGCAGGTCACACGTCTATACAAGTGCACATAAACCAGACATCCCATTGTGAAACTTTTTTATTCCTTTAACAGATGTAATAGGTCATGAAAAAAGAAGTCGGATAAAATAGAGATCCTCAACTCTGTTACAGAATACCTGGCAATTTTAAAGCTGTTTTTTTGTTTGTTTTTGTTTTTTTAATCTTAGTTTTCTTGATTTTTTTTTTATAAATATAAACATTATTCCAATTTTATGTAAGAAAGCAAAATTAAGCACAATAGAGCTTTTGACTAAATTTTTTGCAATACCATACTGAAATGGAATATTCAAAGACTATTTCTGCTTTGCCACAAAGTAAATATCTCAAGATGGTCTGTTTTCAGTAAAGTATCAGACAAGATGCTGCCTCTTACTTGAAGTTACTGGAAATAACTAGAAATATTAACATATTTAGATACTAAGCACTACTATACAATATAAACACACTCTAGTTGAAGGTACTCAAATATTTGAGTTATGACAATTTCAATGGCAATTCAGAAGAAAAATTCTCATGGGGTCACAGTTCTCCATCTCATTAACCAAATACTAACACCTAACCTGCTTTCTTTGTTAGTCTCCATCCTCAGCTCTTTAGAAGTAAACTCCTGCTCTCCAAGTGCCTACTAACTTCAACTATTATGAAATATATATTAAGCAACCATACTTCAAATCAGAGACTGTCTTCAGGGAGCAACCTTAGAATCATAGGCTTCCCACAAAAAAAGGGAGTCTACCAGTAGGAAGGAGGGCTCACAGACCTCTGGGAAATGTTAGTTTTATCTCAAATGCATCAGTTGACTTTATCAAAGCTAAAATAAAGAAACCTCTTAATACTCATTATGAGAAAGGCCAACCTTTTTCTAGAGAGGTTTCTAGAGCACACAGTAGAACAGGTTTGGCAATTAACAATAGCTTCTAATTTATACATAAAATCTGTTCTGCTACAATTAATATCAAAGGCAGATTTGTCTAAGTTTTACATAAAGATAGGAGCATACTAGTCCACTGCGTTCACAGAAGATGGTATAGCATTTATTTTTGCATTTGGCATGGGGCCAAAAAATAAAAATACTCAATTTCTCTTAATTTGAGGAATGAAGAGAAAAAGCAATTAAGAAGAATTAAGAGAATAAATAGAGAGAGAAATGGTCATTGTTTAAATAGCTGATTTGTGCATGTAATCCTGTAGTTTAAAAAAAACCCTAACAGATCCATATTTTTTTATTTTTGAAATCTTTTTTTTTTTTTTTAATCATGGCAGGAAAAAGGCTTTGGAAAATATGTCTTGTTGGGATGCCACCACATTTAAAGAAAGTGTTAATTTTATAATAAAAAAATAAAGAAAATATTTAAAATCAATGAAAATACTAAAAGGTGGAGACATTCAGTACCACTAAATACACTAATAGTAAAAGTATCAAAAAAAGCAACAATATTTTTTATATGCATATATTATTAACCAAGGTTTTAGCTGTATAGATAAAAGGTGTAAGTGGAAAAAAGATGGAGAAATAAAACAGCATTAAATGAAAAGTGTGCTGGATTCAGCCCACTTTGAACATGCTTACATCTTAGTTACTTATCTTCAAATTAGTAACTGATTGAATTAAACCAGTACTACATCACAAAGAATTGAATATTTAAATGAATTGCCAAAGGCATGGCTTGGGAATGAGGTACAGGACTGACTGTTCTGTTCCATGCTTGGGAACATCTCTTTCATGAGGTTATGGAAAACTTGCTTAAACATTCTGAGCTTTGTCTTCCTAGTTTGTAAAACAGGGATAACCCACATAATGCTGCTTGAAAAGTACTTGAATATCAAACTGATGAAAAAACCTCATGAAATAGGTGCCAGGTTATTATTGCTGCTCTATGCAAGCTGAAGAAATGGATTCACAATCTCAAGCCTTCAGACATAAATAATGACAGGGCTGTTAAGTGTGGTGTTTGGAGTACACATAGCCAAATGAAGGCTATAAAACAATCTGCTGCCTTTTGACATGCAATCTTAGTTTCACCCTGTCTCTTTTTTCAAATAGATAACTAAAATATCTTTAAAAGCTTGGACTGGGCTCATTCTCTCAGGACTATGCCTTAGCTAGTCATTTCTTAGCTACTGTTGTATCTAGTCTTGCTCACAGTTTGTATCTTTGCTTTCTTCATATATACTTTCCAGTTTCCGCACTTATATGAAATACATTTTTCAATAAATAAAGAATATGCATTTAAACTTGAAATCAAGTGTTCCAATCTGCTGGAGCACACATTCCACTGCACAAAACTAAGCACCACATCAATTAGTTTTGTGAAACTCTTGAGTTGTAGAGTTCATTCTAGTTCATCCACAGAACGAGATTATCCTCTTACTGTCCTGTACTGCATAACAAGCTGAAGGACAGAAAAGATTAACAAAATGTTCTTATATTATCTCCGTAAGTGGGCCTGAGAGCTAGTAATGCAGGTGTAGGTTCAGGAGACATAACTTTCAAAACAAGTATAAGAAATAAATTTTTGACCCTGCCGCAGATTTTGCCACTCCTCAACATAGCAAGTGATTTTTAAAACATTTTTCTTAGAGCTAGAATTTCAGAAAACTAACCTTTGCCATTCATGTCTAGGCAACAGCATATTCCCTTTGACTGGAGTTCTTTGGCAAAGAAAAAAAAGTTGCACATAACTGCATAATTAAGAGAACTAAAAAATGTAATAATAAAAGATCGTAGAATTCGTAATACTGAAAAAAGGCAAACCAAAGGGCACAGCAGAAACATGACGTATGTCACTGGTGTTTCCTTCCTGCATCCACCTATATCTAGCTGCCTGGATTGAGCTATCCAATTTATAAATAAATATGGTTTATTAGCTCAGCGCTTGCAGTGTAAAAAAAAGTTACTATGTGCTCTACAAAGGCCTTACACAAAGTCAAATGTGCAAAACTCCTCATAGACTGCATGGCAGAGAGGGTCTTCTGTAGGAACACCCAAGTCTAGTATGGTGCCTTGTCTGAAGATGCTCAATCTCAGTTTCCTTTGAAGCTGCTAGGTGCTGCTGCCTGAGCTGTACCACCATGAGCAGTAAAGGAAGTATGTGACACAGAGAGGCCTTACAGTGCCTTGCTCCCTTACATAGCAAAGTCAGATTCTTGACACACATCAGGATGAAAACATGTGCTTCTGCCTTTAGTCCAGCCTACTTTTAATTTGATTTAATCTGTTGTGCCATTAGAAGTTACCAGCCTCAGAACTGGCTATTGCTGGTCAGCATAGATTCCATTGCAGAAATAAAAACAGAACCTTAGCAAAGCTTCATTGCTAAAGATTCAAAATAGAGCTAATTTTTAGGAGTAGGAGAATACTTTTATTCTGAGAAACATTATCTTCTAGGTAAACAGTGCCATCAGCTATGCTGTGGTCTATGGTTATGTCTGTCATTAAGGTTGGAATAAATTATGTCTGTTAATGTTGAATTAACATTGTATACCAGCAAATAACCTAAAATTAAATACTACCCTACTGGAAGACTTTGGACTTCAGCTGAGCTAAGGCTGCATAGTGTGTCAGACTGTTTTTCTCTTTTTCTAAAAATAAACATAAAAAATCCCCCCCAGATTGAACCATGGGTAGGTCTATATATATATATACAAACACACAGACATACAAAAATATGGGTTGCATTATAAAAATATAGTCTTTTTGTCAGATCTAAATGGGCTTACTGCAGTAATACAGCACTAATTACAAGGTAAAAGGAAAAATCTATAAATCTTTCCATCAGACCTTCTGTTTTTGAACTATTTGCTCGGACTACAATTTCTTAGCTAAATAGTTGCTTAAAAAATAAACATTGGTGGATCTTACTCAACTCAGTAGGGAGTTAAGCAGTAGCTATGGTTTCCAAGAGTAACATGCCAGCTCTTCTAGGCCAAAAAAAAAAAAGTAGACTAACATTTTTTCCTCTTTGGTTATTTTTTTGGGTTGTTTGTTTGTTTGTTTTTGTTTTTCAAATGCAGCAGTGGCTGCTAGGAAAAGACGTGAGAGAACTGTACTCCTTTTACAAAGATTTCATAATTAGGTCTGGTCCTGGAGAAAGTTACTTTTGAGTATCACGTTTATTTTCTGAGAACCATTATATTTTATAAGACATGCCCTCTTTCACCATTATTGTGTTCAGAAGAATGAGATAGTGTGAGATTAACAAGAGAAGGCTGGAAGACTTAGGAATACCACCATTGTTAGACTATGTATGTATATCAAGAGTACATACAGACCCCTGTTTCAAGCAAACAAAACTTGTATGCATAACCTGAAAATTTATACCTAAATTTTAAGTATGTTAGGTAGTCTTATATAGTAAAGTGTACAGTTTTTTTCAAATTTTGTCTTGTCTAGAACAGAAATCAAACATTAACAGAAAAGCTGCCCAACCTAGCCATGCATACTCTAAAATTAATGTTTCTCTAACATTTTGTCTTTTGGAAACAAATAACTTTTACTGTCAGAAAGTCATCCTGAAAGCAAATCTGAGGTGAGGTAACTACATGAGTGTAACAGAATAACTCTCTACAAAACAGTAGAGTGGATTTATCCATGTCCTTCACTGGAAACTTGGCATCCACAGGTATGGGACCATGACCTGAATGAGTCAGACATGGATAAGGCTCTTGTTTTGTAGAATGACATCATCCATACTTCTAAGTCCTTCAGAAAAATGTCAGGAACTAAAATTAAATCTAAATTATTCATTATATTACAAAGCCTTTCTTGAAGAGGAAGTGTACCTCTGTATCACTCGTGTTCAAAAAAAAAAATTTGAATTTGTATAAAATTTGATAGTCATGTTTCACTTCTGTTTGTTTTTGATGTATGGAAGACTCCGAAGATTTAATCTGGCTTTTATGATGTGAAAAAACAAAAAACCCAAACATTTCATGTGAACACTCAAAAGTACAAAATGTGTTTGATTTTTAATGCAAAACTGTCAAAGTCAAAACTGTAATTAAAAGAAAAAACTATGCATTTAAAAAAAGTGCACGTTACTGGAGAGCTTCTATGAGAGCAAATGAAGGTTACATTGAGAGTACATTACTTGTCATGAATTATTCACTGAGAGTTAAACAAGGCACATAAGAAGGGAGTTTTCTCACTAGCCAGAGGATTGGTTGCTCGTTTAAACTGGTCAGCTTGGCTCCTGCTAGAGCCAGCTCTGATAGGCACTTGCTGGGGTAGTCTGTTTCCCTGATTCAGACATCTATTTTAAGACAGACAGAACTGCTTCTCTCAGCTGTCTATCCTTCTGCGGACTACGGCTTCCTGCTTATTTTGTGTTAGAAACCTAAGTTTTGGGCAATTCAAGATGTACTTGATAAATTCTATGGTACCAGGATAAAACCTAAAAGTTTTTATAAAATGAGAACTGCAGATTTTTTGCCTCTCTATCTATCTTGTAGCAATTGAACTGAAAGTAGAAAGGATTAATTTTTTTTCCTTTTATAGAAATGTAAACTTGACATATTTCCATATTAGGCCTCACATCTTATTATATTTGGATTGTGTGAGAGATGAACAATGCCAAGGCACCACTGCCCCAATCCATATTTAATGTAGTAAAAAAAAGAAAAAGCTGCACTTCTGACCTCTCCCCCTCTTCCTTCTCATAGGGGGAAAAGCAAAGTGATCAAAAGGAATATGCATGTATATAGTACAGCAGTTATGCCTGCCACTGAACACTCATGTAAGACTTACTTCCCCTGAATATTCAGGCATCTGGAAGGAGAGATACAGTATGTTCTGATAGTCATTGATTCTAAATTTCTTCTCAGTTGAGGACTAATTTGTTAGATTTATCTGAACTCTTTATTCCATATTTATATGTTTGAATTTCCCCTTATTCAACAATGTACCAGGCACAAGAAAATCATGTTGCACTACAAATAAATCCTCAGCAACACTGGCTGTAAATACCACCAGACATGACAGTAGCCAGAACCTTCATGTTCTTGTGCAAATATAAATTGCCTAAATTGGATGCAAGCATTTCAGTATAGCCAGTACATTGCCATGGACAATGTGCATCTTTCCTCTTTACTCTTCAATGAGTAAGAGATACTTTGTGTATAATCAGACATGGCGCAGCTTCTCCTATTACACAGATAGCCACTGAGGAATATTCATGTGTAGAACTCAACATAGTTCCTGTAGGACAGCAATTCTCAGACTAGTACAATTTTACTTGATACCTAGCTGGTGTTTTACATACTCTAATGGTAGCCTTCTAATATAGCAAATCAATCTATTTTTACTTGATGGTCTCCTTCAGTACTTGATTAACAAAGCTTTCTCTATTTTTAACATTGAATTCAATCCAGCTAACTTTTTTCTAGATAGATGCTGCTATGCTACATGCAGAAAGAGAGAATCCCTGACCAAAATAAGAAGAAAGGCATCAAATCTTCGTCTTTCTTTATTTAGGGTGTTCTTTTTTTAACTAAATGGTGTTCATCAAATATACAACATATTTCTTTTAAAAAAGGAAAAAATCACAGACACATAGAATGGCTTGGGTTAGAAGGGATCTTAATTGTCACCTAGTTCCAGCCCTTCTGCCACTGGCAGGGACACCTTCCACTGGACCAGGCTAGTCAGAGACCCATCAAACCTGACCATGGACAATGCCAGAAAAAAGGCATTCAAAACTTATCTGAGCAGTCTGTTCCAGTGCCTCACTACTGTCTGAATAAATAATTTCTTCCTAATGGCTAATCTAACTCTCTCCTTTTTTTAATCTTAGTTCTCCCTTGTTCTATCACTATCTGTCCCTGTAAAAAACTGTTCTCCCTATTTTGTCTATGTCACTTGAACTATTAGAAGGCTGAAATCTTCCTGGAGCCTTCTCCTCTCCGGGCTCAACAATCCCAACACTCTCAGCCTCTCTTCATAGAAAAGGAGCTCCAGCCTGCTCATTATCTCTGTGGCCTCCTGTGGACTTGCTCCAACAGATCCTTCCTCTGCCAGAACCCCCAGAGCTGTATGCAGCACTGCAGGTGGAGTTTCAGCAGAGCAGAGCAGAGGGGTAGAATGCCCCACCTCTCTCTGCCTGTCACACTGCTTTGGAAGCATCTCAGGAGACATTTGCCTTTCTGGGCTGCAAGGATACAGGGGTGGGTTGTGTCCAGCTTTTCAGCCACTAGAGCCTCCAAGTCCTTCTCGGCAGGGATGCTCTCAATGTATCCTCCTCTCAGTTCTGTATTCACTTCTGGGACTGCTCTGGCTGTGGTGCAGCACTTGGACTTTTTAACATCCTTATCTTCTCATGGTCTCAGTTCTCAAGTTTCTCAAGCTTGTCCTGGTGCCCCTGGATGGCATCCCACCTTGTGTCCCCTTCATTGCTCAGCTTCTGCCACCTGCAGATGTTCTGAGGGTCACTCGGTCCCACTGCCTCTGTCACTGATAAAGACACTGAGGAGCATCAGTCCCCAGGCAGCCCTGAGGGTCACCACTCATCACTGGCCTCCCCCTGGCACAGAGCCACTGACTGCAGCTCTGGCTGCATCCATCTCACCCGTTCAATAGTCTGCCCTTAAAATCCAGCGCCAAATCTCCAGTTTGGGGTTTATGATTCCATGAGGAGCAGTGTTTAAAGCATTCAGAAGCCCAGGCTGATCTTCACCAACTGGTCTTCACTTTTTGAGCATTGCAGTCAGTCCATCACAGGAGGGCCCAGATACTGGTCAGGCCCTTTTTGTCCTGAGTGAAGCCATGGCTATCTTGGTTCACTTCCTTGCCTTCTATATATCTGAAAATTGCTTCCATGAGGATCTATTCCAGGAATATAGAGAAAATAAATCTAAATTGCAACAGTTCTTATTTGAAACAACTTAATTTATGCAGCATGTCTAACAGAATGTGTTCACTGTTAGTTAAGACTATATGGGCTGTATTTCAGTGTGTTTGCACAAAGCCTACAAAAACTAGAGTCAGCCCTTTTAAATTACTGCCAGCATTTTACATGTAACTTTGAAGGGTGGTTTGTTTGGTTTCAATTACATGTCTAAGGGAGGATGAAAAAATAAAACAAATTGGTGTGAAAAGATACTTCTGAATTCTTTTAAATTATCACCTGAGATTACCTATGAAACTGCTGAAAAACATAAAATCTCTAAGACTATGTGAAAGCTTGCATGAAGTTTCATTTATAGAAAATCTCGGAAAAATTTGATCTACAAATATTGTAACAGTGAATTTTTTTCTTTTATAATAAATCACTATATTAAGAATTCAGAAAACTGTTCTGCATTTTATATTGTTAACATTGCTAAAGCCAACTGACTTTAAATGTTGGCTGTAATAATATATTATTTTAATTTACATGCTCATAGGCACGTATTTCATAACTCATAATTTCATTTGAACTGGCATTCAAAATACACTGGCAGGTTTACAAATCACAGCAAAATGCACATTACTGTCTCTGGAATATGAAGTTATAAAATATTGGAATTGATCTTTGCTGTTTAAGCAATTTTGTATGTGTAAATAAAGTCAGTCTAGCAAAGTCAATCCAGCTGATCATCATCCAGATAAAGTGACATTTAAGGAGAAACTGGCAGAGATTTTTTTTCCCTTTTGCTTCAATCCATTGTGTTCTGTTACTTTGGACAAGAACACAAATAAATTATTCACTTTTGCCTTTTACAACTTAAAAAAAGTCTTGGCATCTAAAACCTTTCTCAGTAAGGATGCCATTTTTGCAAGGATGAGCTAAGCTGCTTTGCCTAAAAAAAATTCTCAATCTGATACATATTGCACTGACTGCAGAAGAAAAACTAGAATTTCTTCAATGTTTGTTTCAAACTGTAAATAACAGTGTTGATAAATTTAATACTGTTATGAATATTTGGAGTTTAGTTATCCCATCTCTTTTCTTCAAAGTCCTCCAAGCAGTGTGTTGGAAGTTCTGGTTTGCATCTGCACTGTGTTTTCCTTCTAGCATAGCAGCTTTCCCCCCAAACACTCTGTTGCTTACTTTCTTTATGACCCTTGCCCAGATGATTCCAAAAAGTCTTAATTTTAGAGAAAGCTCTGTGCAAAAATCTTTATTCTGAAAAAGCTTACATAGAACTATTTATAGCAACCACTTATTCTGGCAATATTCTTTCTCAGAAAGGCATCAAAGGAAAATAAAGACTCGGAAACTTTTTTAATAATTAATAAATTTTCAACTACCTAGAGCAACAGAAAAGTATTATTTTGACTCAAGCAAATGAGAAACACACATTTGAAAACCATGATTACCAGAAGTATGATCGCATTTCTCAGCTTTGTAGTCCATGAAAGGTTCATGTCCTCTTGTCTGAGGATATGCATGGGGGTTTTTTTAATACAGACCCTCTGCATGCCCCATCCCAGCAAATGAAGGAGTAGGATCTCTGGCTGAGTTGCTTGACACTGACACGTGCACATCACTGGAGGTCTCAGGGAAGAGGCTGAGCTCTCAGGAATGCAATCTGCCTTAAGGTCTGCCCATTCACAGCCTTGATAGGGATGGCCACAAATTTCTGAAATATAGGTCAGTAGTACTTGTACTAAATATCAGCTCTTAACTTCTAAAACAGTAAGGATGTTGAAGAAGGATTGGTTTTGTTTTCAAAATAAAGCTGGCTAAGTTTTGTCCTTCTAAGATCTGAATGAAGGTTTTCAAGTATGTAGATACTGACAATAAAACCTGCAGTGCCAAAATAAGTCAGAGTTCAAATATGGTAATGTTCTAAGTTATTAATTAATGAAAGACATTTATAGAGATGTCAGATTTGCAGAAAAAGATGTCTCTCTAAAAGTGATTTGACAATGCTAGAATAAAACGAAACTACAGGAAAGCAAAACAAAAGAGCACTCAAGAAGAAAGAGATGCTGAAAAAGGAAACAAACGGATCTGTGGAGAGCAAAAAAGAGAAAAGTGGCATCTGTAGAATAGAAGGTGATCAGTGGAATTATAAGGAAAATATAAGATTGAAAATAACAATGACTCTGTGATTCTGTTAATTTTAGTGTCCAGCAAATGACAGCTTTCAATTCCCTGTCTTGCCCTTTGCATGTCACATTGGGGGATGAGATGCAACAAAGCTCCTCTTGTTTTTGACCTTTCTCCAGTGCTTTAGAAAGATGATTCTAGGTTGCAGAACTTGTCTATTTTGATTCACATGGTTTCTATGACAATGTCCGATGTAGGGGATAAAGTGTTTTACAGTAATGAGAGTCTGTGGATTTTCATTAAAAAAATATATTGATTAAGGTAGCTTTGGAGGTGCATTGCATTCTTAATAGATGAAAAAATTCAACATGAAAAAATCTCATTTTGTGGGCCTAAGACTTTTGCCTTTAAGCTCTGTCAAATCCCTCTTGGCTTGTCTTGGCATGGCTTTGTTTTGTTTTTTGGAGAATGCCATTTGAAATAGACCTCCTTCAAGTCTGTAAACCCCTTAGCTAAGGGATTTACAGAGCATAAGAAAAAAGAATAAAAAAATGCATTGGAGCTTAAGAATAATATGAGTAATTTCCCTGACAAAAAGATCTCTTCAATTCTTATCAACAAACAAAATCTTAATGAAGAAAAGCCATTGAACATTAAAATAGTTAAATTACTTTTCAAAAAAATCTTTAGGCCTCTCCTATAGTATGGGCGTCCTTTCATCCTTTATGTATCCTGGTTTTGGTCCAGTTTTAGTTTGAACATGAAACTTATTTAATCTTTTGTCTCTTGCAGTATGTAATTAAATTAATAACTTGAATCTTTCTCTCCTACAGAGATTTATCCACAGATATATGGAACTGATAGAGCTTCAGTAATTCCAGTTTGTGGTGTGGACATGCATCTCTGGTTTAAATATGAATATGCATGACAGCACCACATCCAAAGTTATCCCACTTCAGCTCTTTTAAGAGAGGTCCTTTTGATAAGGCAGAGCAGCTACAATGGAGTGACAGAACCTGTTTCTCTTCCCTTGGCAGATATATCAGTCAAAAAAGTCGTAATATATGTAAGCCTTTTCCCTAAAGTGGAAAACATGACCCATATTGCAAAAAAGCACTACTAATACTGTTACTGCTACACAAAAATTAATATTAAAATAATAATTTCCAATCATACTTGACTTGCTTTTCTTCAATTTAGACTTCAGATCTCACTTCTGCCCCTATGGTTTGTCGTCTTACTCAAGTCTGAAATCAGTCTGTGATCTCTTTCAGGCCCAGCTGATGGGCCATTATTCCTGAACAACTAAGCCTTGCTACAGCTAACATGGCTATTAAGTACACAAAGTGGTATTTAACTGCTCGATATATTTAGTTTACATGACAGATTTTAGGAACACACACTGGTTTTTTACTCTGTTACAATTGATTTATAAATTGAAGTTGACGATCGCCAACACTTTCCTGCCTCTTTTTGCATTGTAACCAGCAAACACTAACTCTAACCACTCAGTAAACTGACAGCTTATTTGCACCATTAGAGAAAAAAAGCACAGCAATAATATATCATGATACTCTTTTTTAAAGTCAGTTCGCAGAAAGACTAAGACAGAAACCTCACCAAACAATGTGCCCTTACGTTTAAAAAACCAAACTATATAACTATAAAGAATGAAACATAAAAAAAATAATGAAGAATGAACCAAAACATCTGCAGCTTTTGTAACCAGGTTTGTATTGAATGAACAGTTGGAGACCCTCTTCACATCTCAGAGCTGTGTTTTCTCATGTGTTCCACTGTCACTTCTCTCTCTCTCAATATATAAAAGTTAGAAGTCCAACTATACTATAGACTATACTATATAGACTACCTATGGTGAAGTATTATGCATTTGAATTTTGGGCTAAATGATTCCCTAAATCTCTCACAGTCCATGTATTTCCTTTGCTTGAATCGACTTGAATTACTCATTCTGATACCTGACAATCATCTCAGCATGATAGGTTCAGTTCAGTTAACTTCATTTCCTATGGCTCTTGGAAAATATTTTTCTCTGTAAATTTATTGGTATAAGTAGCAAGAAGCTGAACTACCTCAGAATTTTCTTCCCTGACCACTATTTTATATTTTTTTACTATTTTGTATATATAAAAGCCTCACAAAACATGCAAGTCGTAAAGTTGAACCAAATGAAATAGACATCAAAGACCCAATTCTGCAATTATTTTTCCTGTAATTTTGTCTAACACATCAGTGGACCCTAACTGCAGTGTACTACAGAACATTCTTCATGAATTTGAGTGCATACCAAATTATGGGTAAAATGTAAGTTTGTTTCTATACTGCATGTGCCTTCTGTTTATAACGTTCAGGAATATTCAACTTTGATCCATATCTTAGAGCTACATTGTAGGGCCCATTTTAAATAAGCCTCATTTTTTTTTAAATTTTGGAGGGGGAAAATGCAAGTTTTGTTTTGAACTAAAAATGGAAAAGAACAACAATAAAAACTCTTAACTTCCTTATCAGCAAACACTAACCCATTGTACCCTTTCAAAATGATTGAAGATTAAATTCAAAATTTCAAGGAGATGCTTTACGCAAGCTAAATTTTACAGCATTGATTACTTCACTTTACAGCAGTTCTAAGAGAAAGGAGCTGAAGCAGTACTGTTTTACTGTCCATTACTCCAAACTATGCAGACCTACAGATGCATGGAGAGCAGGAATGTTGTTTTGGTCCTGTGACCTGATATTCTAGGAAATTTCAGTGGTTGCAGGCCACTTGGGTGGCCTGGATAGTACATCAAGTAAGTTTGTAAATTATATTTCCAGCAGCATTGCTTAAATGGTAACTCCTTCATTAAAAAATTCTTTAGAGAGCCTTTAAGGTTTTGCCATATTTTTGATTAAATTTAATTGAAAGAGGCATCAACAGCTACCTCGTAAATTCTAAATATTTGTCAAAAACAATCACAACAAAATTTTTTGTAGTAATGTTAAATTCTTCATGGTAGAGTAGGTTACAAAAATAAATTAAACAAATGTCTCTGCAATTACAGTGGCTGAGAGAGATACAGAACAGTTAAAAAAACATGGGAAATTTTATGGTGGTTTAAGGCTGGAAACAGGAAATTTCTGTGTGCTAGCACCACTGGCCTGCCATGTTTGTCTATGCTAGGGGTTTGCCATAAAATTTTGCCTTGAAAACTGTAATGAAGCTTTTATATGACTGTAACTGACACCTGCATCTAGGTTCTACTGGTTACTAGCAACCTGGCATGGCTCTGACCTGTGCCTGGCCATTACACATATTACTAGTTGTTTATTAGATAAATACTTATAATCAGTTAATTTATATTAGTGGAAGGGAAATCCATACCATGGATTGACCTCAGTAAGGTGTAACCACGAAGGTAACTCACCGGGGTAGATTGTCACCTTCAGGAACTCCTGTATCTTAGGAGCTCCAAGTATTGACACATTATAGATATATTACTATCTGACATTAGAGGTCAAAATGCTCTAGGCAGCTGGGAAACAATTTCAGCCTCTCAAAATAGAGAAATGAAAAGGTTGAGCTGCAGCAGTGCAATGCACTTTTTGCTACTGAGTGAATAGACAGAGGTCTTACTGTCATACCCTGTCTCTTTCATTGCATACTATTCCCCCTTAACAGTTCTTTTCTCCTTTCTGCTCTTTGCTCTATAGGTTTCTGTCATGTTGCAAATATAACCTGTATATCAAATCTATAAAAGTCAGCTCTGTGACTCCTCTGAATTTTCTGTAGCTAAGCACTTCTTAAATTGCAACTCTGAGTCCACAGGTATTTCAATGCTACGGTGAAACCTGACATTTGTGGATGAAAAATATCAGATTGTTTCAAATTTTAACTTAAAGTTGTGCTGTCAAAGCCTAAGGAAATCACTAGATTATTAGAAATTCAGAAAATAAAGACAACAATTTTTCTATCTTCCTGTGCTGAATGAAAAAATATTTTTTCATAGATAGGATATCAACCAAGTGTTAATCTACCAGTGGTAAAGGAAATCATAGTGTTAGTACATATTCTTAGTGACACAAGAAATAGAAAGAAGGTAACTAAAGCAGGCAATTCATTAGCCAGAAATAAATTCCCAACACAAGGCAGAAATTCTGCAGTGACTTCAATTAATGAATAGGATAACAGCTATAATTAAAAACAATTATTTAGGTTATACATAAAAACATTAAATACAGATGAACTAAAGATGTAAAAATTATTGAAGAAAAAAAGATCCCATTTCTTAAGGATATAGAACCACAATGTCTAATATTACTTTCATACTTTACTTTCCTAGAAGATCCAGTATAAATGCAAAAATAGTGCTACTGCCCAAAGTTAAGCACTGTAGAACTTCAAGTGCAGATGCCCAAGAACACTCGTTACCACAAAGAGTTTTACATTTTTTTACATTATTACCACAGCTTATAAAGTAGCTATTTTGAAGTGACTTTGTAAACCCAAGGAGCTGGCATGAACAAGCTCATGTGTCACTGAAACAATATGTCCTTGGAAGCAGTTTTATCCTTTTATAGTAATAGAGTGTATGACACTTAACGGTGAATTAAATGTTCCAGGATCAAATAAAATATATTGCACCAAAAGGAAATGTATGTAAACAATTTAGAAGCATAATGTGAGAAAATATTTACAATAAATTGCTAACATAATCCATCCATTTCTCTTAATCAATGTTAAGAACCTCCTGAACTGCAGATCAATTAGATAGTTCTACACTGCAATAAATACTTTTCAGTGCATCCTCTGACTGATTTTTATCTTCCTTCATTTAAACTTACATTAGCTACTGTAAACCATAATCAGAACAACATATTAACGCAAAATGAATGGTCCAAATTATAAAATATCTTCTTGGTCAAAGACCAGATGTTTCTTTGAAAGAGTGAAGAGAGTACAAATCCAGCAAATCTTTCTCTTAGTGGAAAGAGCAAGCACAGCTTTTCCAAGACTGTCTGCACCTTTCCCTACTTCCTAAAACAGTTGCATTAGATGGCTTGGAAATCTGCATCTTGGAAGAATGTCAGGGAAGAAGATGCTGATGAGTTTTGCACGACAACATTAGTCTGGGTGAATTCCTTTACTGCTGCCTAACAGCTCTCTCGTTTGAATCCCAGAAGAAAAAACAGAGCACCACAATGACCCCTCAGGGTCACACATCCACTCTGTGCAGTGAAAATAAAATTTTAGAACACTATATTTTTCAGGATGTGGATGTCAAAGTCACACTATTCTGCCTTGATACCCTCTGGAATTACATTTCCAGTCTCATAAACTAAATATTTTCCTTAAAGTTTCTAAAGTCTAGGTTTTCGATAAAAATCTCAACAACTTCTTAAGAAAGCTCCTGGCTTTTGTGGTTTTGATAAACCCTTTAAGATTGCTTTGCTTGAGGACAAAGGAAGAAAGAAAGAAAGACTTTTTAAACAAACTCTTGTGATTCTCCGAGATATAACTAAAAACAGTTGGAGTTGACTGTACTGTAACATGTGCAAGTAGAAAACAATATAGTCCTGTAGAAAACTGTGATCAATCAATTTTAATGCAGTAGAAAGGCTGAAAACCCTTCTTGGTTTGTATGCTACTAAGGACCATCTGATCCTTGAAGCAAGGACCTTTCCAGAAGAGTATTTTGGCCCCTCCTATTCTATTCCAGGGGGCAGGACTGCTTAGCATTACTGACATGGCCCTGTCACAGAAGCAAGAATTAACTAGGTTGGAAAAGACCTTTGACATCATCGAGTCAAGCCTATGACCTGAAACCACCTTGTCAACTAAGCCATGGCATTGATTGCCACGTCCAGTCTTTTTTTAAACACCTCCAGGAACAGTGATTCCACCACTTCCTTGGGCAGCCCATTCCAATGCCTCTCAACACTATTTCTGTAAAGAATTTTTTTTCTAATGTCTAGCTTAAAATTCCCCTGGCACAGCTTAAGACTGTGTCCTCTGTTCTGCTTCTGGTTGCCTGAGAGAAGGCTCCCACCTGGCTACAGCCTCCTTGCCATGTCATGTCGTCTAGTCACAGTTCAGCAGTTGAAAAGATTTCTGGGTTGTTTTATTCCCTCTGCAGATTCAACCATGAAAAAATCAGTGCCCTCATTCAGTACTCACTAAAATCAGAGCAGTTAGCCTTTTGTTAGCATCAAGCTACCTAAAAAGGAGGTTTGACATCAGCTTTTTACAAAAACATATAATTTGTGACTGTCAGCATTTATAAGGCAGTCATATCATTGTATGATTAGATGTTTAACAGACACTACCTGTATTACTACATATTTATATTTAAATATTACATCAATTTTTAGGTTCATATATGATGCATTTAGTAACCCAGATTGAAATTTATGTACAGTATAAACAAAACTTTATATGAACAACAGTGACAGCAAAACTTAAATCTTTTGTTGTCACAGAAACATCTGTTCCCATGTATGTGAGGAAGAAATCTGTCAGTATCATGAAACAGATTTTTAGTGACATAACACTACACTTTGCTGTTGGGCCCATCTATAAATTAACATACCACTTGTTTTAAATGGTTTTATTCTTATCTGTAAATAAGCACTATTTTGGCATTAATGTGTGCTAGTGTTTGTACTGTAAAACCACTCTGCCTAGAATTCCTTTCGTCTACTATGATCCCAAGCAGAGTTTATCGTAAAACAGAACTACATATTTTTATGCCAAAATGAGATAAGCCTCAAATATGTCATGTTCCATGCTCCAATTTACAGTTTACTGTGTTGTGTGAGAGAGAGCTTAAACAAAGACTGTGGCCAAGAGGAGACATGGAACAAACACCATTTGCCAGCCACTTACACGGTCATTAAGACTTCGTCATTAAGGGAATCATCTGGATGCTAGGATCTATGTTAAGAGATTATATTCCCTTTTTATCTCTTTTCTTCCTCTCATTTTTCCCTCTTTTTTCTCCCCTCTATTTGAAACAGAAACATTTCTTCACAAATCAACATTTTCTTTCAGAGGGTTCACTAGATTAACCACATATGCTAGACTAGTGTAAATTTCTTCTTGATTCTCAGGTGCCAATGGCACTTCTCTTGAGGAACTCTTCTAGATATTGCATGGCAAGTTCTTTGGAGTGTTTTTCTCATATGATGCTTAAAAGAAACTTAATTTTCTCCTTTGCCACCAGTAGAAACCTAGCTCAGTGGATTTTACCTCCACTGTTTTAGAGACACAACCTGTTTTCCAAAGAATCATTTCTCTGATCATTTCTCTGATTGTTCATTCCCCAATTCAATGGAGTGCAAATGATGTTGAAACACTTGAATTGGCCTCCAGTGCATGATATAAACCAGATAAACTTTGTTACTTAAAATAGCCAATTTCTCTGAGTTTCCAGTTTAGTCTGCATGACGATATTTACATTTCCTTTTTATGTCACGAGGAAGAGCAAGAAGTAAAGAAAAATGATGCAATTGGGTGGTTACCTAGAAGTTTAAGCACATTTCACATACTAAGGAAACACAAGTAAATTTAAGAATGCATCCACACCTATTAGTACATAGGGAGGTAAAAAATGCATCTGTTTCCTGGTGCCACAATGCTTGTGCCTAACACCAGAATTGTCTAAGCAGCAGATTCTGCTCCTTCTGCAATGACCATTTCCCTGCAGCTGCCAACTGAGTTGGAGTCACAGGGTAACTCATAGCATCTATCAAAGTAATGCATGTGTAGCTTCAGCTGGAGTTATAAATTTATTTATTTGCTATATTTGTCCCTTTGCTTCACCTACATCTGTTATAGCAAAAAAGTCAGGCCTCCCTTCCTCCACCTGAAGACAATGATATCCCTTTTAAATAGTTTGGGGTTTTTTTCCATTTCAGGTTTCTTTACTAGCTAAACAACTTCAGCTAGTGTTCACAAGAGTTTATCTGATCCCTGTGTTTGTTCAACTGTGTCATTTACTTTTACAACTGCAACAGAATTTTGTACCAAAGCCTGTGAAAGCTAAGTCTCTGAAGAGCCAAGCATTGACTGGAAATGTTACAAAGGTAAAACAAATAAAGGAAAACCAAGTTCATGCGGACAAACAATAAATTATAAAGTAAGCGCTGCGTATTCAGCTTCTTCCTGGAAAACTTCTGATAGTTTGTATAGCTCAGTGAAGGATACACCACGTGAGTGTGTTTGTGTGCAGACTGTTTATACAGTACAAATGTATATAGTGATCAAGTGTATGGGTATGCTGATGGGAAACATCTGTCTCCTTCTATTGCTAAAACCCCCCCATTCCTTCAGCTGCATGCATTATGACATATTTCCTGAAGGACTTCCTAGCCTTCTAACACGTCAGAAATCCTGAAAAGAGACACTATAAAAAAAGAAACCCTGAATAACATTTTATATTTCCTTATTTTAAAATAAAAATGTTCTTCCCATAGAAAATTATGCAAAACTTTTTGCTACAAGGTTGGGTTTTTTTCCCTTTATAAATGCAAGATTTCCAGTGAGATTTGTTGCCTTTACACAATTCTGTGTCCTTGTAAATTTATCTGAGAGAAGAGAATGGGGAAAGATGAACTAAAAAGTACACAGTAATGGAAGCAAGACTGCCCAACAGGGTTAAGAACACAGAATATGCAGCCTGGCCAGTGCAGACACCACTAGGAATGGGAGCTTATTTTTCATCAGTTAAAACCAGTTAAACAAGTCTGTTAATCTACATCAGAAATGAGATATGGGGGAATAATAGAAGTTTCATAATGGATTATTTTTTCTGTGAGAATAGTAATATTATAATTCCTGACCATTTCTCCTCATCAGAAGGGCTGTGTTTGCTTCTGGTCATTCTGCATTATAAAGGGCATTGTGATAGAAGGAGGTGTTAAGAGATTGGCAGCACGAATGATATGGACACAAAATTTTTCCATACAAAAAAATTAGTTAGAAAGCTGATGAAAAAGAGTGGCCTACAAATATATAAAATAATAAATCCTTGGGTCAAAATACTTCTACTATAGGGAAAATTAGACACCAGGATGAAGAAAATCTTGTGCATTTCATAGGGTTCATTTATGGAAGTGACTGTCAAAAAATACTGCAAAAGAGAAAAATTCAGCAATTTTTTTATTGTATAATGATCAAAATTTAGTGTGAATAAGTAAAATACTTAGAATTTCTAGGCTAAGTAATATACACAGTACAGAGAGTAATGGCATACTCATACACAGGGAACTACTGAAAATGTTGTGGAACTTATCCCTCAAGAAAGATTATACTGTAACCACGGAGTTTCTTACTGTTCCCATTCAAATATTGGCTGCTGACTGCTAGCAGAGACCAAGAGCTGGATTAGCTTGCATGGACTGCCCGAGTGCTGAAGTATAACTGCCCCTGTTGCTGAGGGCACTATCAGCTAAGGCTGATATTTGTGCCAGGACCCTCTAGATGGGCTGAAGCCTCTTTTTTTCACTCTTATTTTCCTTTATTGCCCCATGAAGCAATGTGTTTTAAAGCATTAAATAACCTTTCAGAATATTATAGAATTAACACTCAGAAATTCCTCTCATAGAGACAACTGAAACACAAAATGACCTGGAGATTACTAGGTTTCTAGGGCACAGAAATAAATTGGATTTATTAGTTCCAACAGGAAATGTCAGTTTTCCATTAAAAAAATTATATTCAGATCCACAGTGGAAAAAGCAAATTCTAGAATGCCATGAAACAAACATTAATATGTTACCCTTGTACTACTTCTCTTATTTAACGAGGTATCTAGAAATTAATTGCAACATTTGGATATGGTACAAGCTGAACTTGCGTCAGCTTGTTCCTGATGTATTCGGTATCAGATTGAATGATAGGTCTATTTATAGTGCTCCCAGAATTTGTGACACATCAGGGAATTGCAAGCCAGATACTTCTGACATTTACATAAATATTCATGGATATCTGCAATTTGTAAATCAAACAGAGCATTTCCTGATGTTTATGGTTACTGCAATCTTTTCTTGCATCCCAAGAGATGCTAGTGTCTGTGCCTAGCCCCATCTCAAAGGCTGGCTTTGTGTGGGGACATTTTAGCCACAAAAAACAAAGCTCAGCCATTTATTTATTGTAAACTGTAGCAACACTAGTCATCATTACCTCACTGTATGAAGAGATGTTTCCTGTTGCTATTCATAGAAGATCTGGCTTTGGCTGTCAGAACATACTTAAGCTAAATTACAAAAAACAAATTGCTAATAAAGCACCTATAGATATACTGTTTTCTGTTTATTTCACACTAATTAAATCACTTCCAAGATTTGATGCAGCAAGAACCACAAAATTCCACTGAATAAGCACTCAGGTAACAGTAATCCGAAGCAGCGATAAGAAACACTGACAGATGCAACCTGTCCTACTGCGATAGATTAATTTAACCTATCTGTGCGAGGATGTCAACAAAGTTTTAATCAAAAGCCAAAGCTTATGAACATGTTACTTCTCTGCATTTTTTTTATCGCTTTTTGGGAGGTAAGGACTGGAGCTTGAGTTTCTGAGCTGTTAGGAAATGGTATTGAGACTATATTTATTCACTATCAGGGACTCTGTACGCAGTTTTCACAAGGATGTAAGTCTGCAGCAACACAAAGAGTTAAGTGTGATTCACTTGCACCTGGTCTCTTATCGCTACTTAATCTGACTTGCAGTGTGCCTTGCTATTTTGCCACTTTTCCCAAGACTTCAAGTCAACATTGCCAAATGTCTGCCTTGTGTAGATGATATTTTGGCATGTAAATTCATCTGAAATAAGTCTGAGTGAGGTTCAAAACAACCATTTAGTTGTGACATGGCTTTCTATGAATTACAGAATATGAACAGCTAAATTTGAAATAAAATGTGTGACTCACACTTATGCATACAAATATTTTATTTCCCTGAAAATGTTGAATGGCTGGTCAAATAGAACCAAGATATTTCCAGTGTGCTGGGACTGTAATGCCTAATAAATAAAATAATAAAATTTAATCTCGTTTCTATTTCCATTTCATCACCAAGCTTGTAATAACAAAAAGTTCTAATATTACACTCTTCTCACTAAGACAGCTTTGACATAATTAAGAAATCCCCTTAGAGAAAGGATTCCTGGAAACTGCTGTTTAAGAGAGATATACCGCTTTCCAGCCCAGTTCCCAAGAGTTTAGTGGCTTAGAGTACAATTATCTGGCAGGAGGGAATCTGCCTCCTTATGTACAAATGCCGTGAGCAGCTGGCTGCAGAAGCGGTGTTGGCAGTAGCTTCAGCCACATGACTGTTCCTCTAGTCCAGGGAAATATGCCAGATGGCAGCCAAAGAGGAAAAACAGAAAGAAAGCAGAACAAAAGAAAATCATATCACCCAACAAAGAACCCCTCTTTCTTTTCCAGGTGAAGGTATAAGTGTCATGATTGCTGCTTCAGGAAGTGTACCTCCACAGCTAACTAATGAAAATGATGAAGCTCTGACAATGCAATCATTTAACAAACTTACTAATTATTTGATTTTTCAATTTAATGTATCTTATTGTCCATGCCATTTCTCCATAACACCCATTTTATTTTGGAGCTTACCATCTCTACAAAATTGTTTCCAAACAAAAGGTCTTACACAGCTATTAGTCACTGTGCTTTTCACAAATGCTGAAATAATTTACATACAGTGGAAAAAGACTTAATCAGCAGCCAGGGAGATCCTGATGCCTCTGGAGAATCTTCTAAGTGGTCCGGAGGACCTGTCAATAGGTCAGTGGGAGGTGTGTTCATTATCTAGCAGGATTGAGTGTCATATAACATGTTCTTATTCATACATCTGAGTTATGTGCAGGCAATTTTGATAGGCGCTTTAGCTCTTCATCCATGTGTGACAGGATTTAGGGATCATGGAAGAAGCTTCTAAAGCTTCTATCTCTATTCATTCTTCAGAGGTTTCAGGAGGCTCTAAAGTGTAACTGTGCTGCTGTTATGATGCAGTTTTCACAGTCACATCTAGTGCTATTTTCCCGAGCAAATCCAAAAGCAGCAGGAAAACCATATCCCTATTTGCATTTCAGTAAGGGAGGTGTGCTTCAATTTAGAGAAACTCAAGACTTTAAAAGGAAAGGAAAAAAAGGAGCGGGGAAGCAAAATGGAATAGAGGTGAATTTATCAGTGTGTTCTGGAAACAAAATAAAGATGCACACTTTTTTTTGTAAAGGAGTAGAAGAATGTTCATCTTCCTGAGAATAGAGTGGAGACACATCCCTACAAAACTAAACAACCCTCCTCCTCCAGCCTGCAAGAAGTTATGTAAATTGTGAAATGTTTTGGCAGTCTCCTGAGTCTCCTCTCTGTGAAGTACTCACTCCTGGCCTTGGTTCTACATCTAATGCTATGAATATTTGCATTTCTAGTGTAGAGTGAATAAGAGTATTTATCAGCTCCTTTAGTCTAATTCTTTGTTTTTGTTCAGTTCAATTTGCTGGAGTTCTAAGAGATGGGTTTTTTGATGGGACAGGTGGAGTAAGAAGAGCTCTAAGTGACTGAATTACATTCTGGCTCTTCCTAGAAAAATTGCATTGTTTCAAGGCATATTTTTCCCCTATTCTGGGAAAACTTGCATCAGCCTGGGTCTTCTGTTACCTTTTGAAAGCACGTCCTGATGAGCAAAGAAATTAAATTCACTATTTTGCTATAAAGTGCCATTTTAATTTGCCTGCAAGGGGAATCAATGTATCGCAGAATCTTCCAGAAATTCACTATGTAAATTAAAACATGATGGTTATTTAATCACTTGATTATGAGTATCTCAGAAAGAAACATTCTGGTTTTTCCCAGAATGTACGAAAATGAAATTTAAAATTATGGCAAACTTCACAGTTTAAACGGTTTGCTGAACAGTGATCATCATGGAATGCATGGACAGCCCTATCAGATACACAGTTTTAGAAACCAAAGTTCCTTGACATCAAATGGTTGGGTAACGTGAGCAGAACTGTCGGTTGACATAAACAAGATTATTAAATTACATAAGCACTGAGTACCGTAAAATTTTGTAGTAGATTTCTAAATATAACCTACAGTGTGAATGGAGCCGTGGCAGTGACATGGCAAT
The DNA here is from genome assembly GCA_027576195.1 of Cossypha heuglini. Lineage (NCBI taxonomy): Eukaryota > Metazoa > Chordata > Aves > Passeriformes > Muscicapidae > Cossypha > Cossypha heuglini. The sequence continues at coordinate 18,168,534 of JAODKT010001744.1, forward strand.
ATATATATATAAAGGATTTTTTTTCTCCTCTTAGAGACTTACAATTAAATTAAATAGTAGCAAAGAATATGGATCAAATTCAGTAATGCAACTATGATGCTTTTTTTAAAAAAAAAATTATCTTCGACCTCATCCTAATTCTTAAAAGCTCCTGAAAAACAAACATGTAATATTCTAGGGTAGCACAAAATTCATTCATGCCTCTGGACTTTTGATAAAGGCTACTGGATTTTTTAGTTTAATTAACAATTTTAAAGAATATTTTTACTTTGTTATATTGAAAAATTAGAAAATGTGCAATATATGCATAATAATGAAAATAATCAGATTCCATATTAACATGTTATATGAAACGTTTCTTTTTGCTTTTAAAGCATTGAGATAGATCAATAGATAGACAGATAGACATAGAAATAGATATAGACAAAGATATATTGATATAAATTTGTAAAATAGATATAAGCAGCTTACTTTAAGCAAAAAATCCCCTATAATAAGATTTCTTAAGGGAATCTCAACTGAACTCTATGATCTAGTTGTGAACAGATACCGTATTTTTATTATCTTTTCTACCTTTAACTGTTATTTTTTCTTTTTGTCATAAACCTAACTCCCTCTATATGAACAGACTAACTTTTACAAAAGAAAATGCTGAAAGAAGTTGGACAGTACCTAGCCAGTTCTTTTTGACAAAATTCACCTATACAATGTTTAATATCAGTAATCTTACATAAAGAATTAATCCTCTGAGGCATTTTGTATTTTGCCTGTATACAAATAAATTTGATATTTCATCAATTAAAAAGTTATGATTCAGATGATATGAAGTAAGCTTTTCAATTAATTATATACAAATGGGAGGTTCATAAGAATTTTTACTTGAAAATATACATGAATCGGTTATAAATAAATGTAAGGAAGTTGAAGAACAAATATTGGTTAAATCGCCAAAAGTAATGTGACAAATAATGAAAATCAAGCATTGCTAGTACTATTTTTAAACAATCGTTTAGGAAAAACTACAATCAGTGTGTTTTTCTCATTTGCTATAATTTCAAAAATGTTTAACACAAAAATAATTAACAAATATGATTTTATGGCGAAAGTCTCACAACTATGATTACTAATTCAGGTTTGGTATTCTATATCAGTGTGTCGCATTTTAATTAAATATGCTAACTTATAATAAGTACTGAGAATACTTAGAATTAATATTTTCATAAGGACACTGACATAAACCTTTTCCCCCAACTCGGTATCCAAAAATATTCAAAGTTATCATTTACTTGAAAAGGGCAGTTTCATACACTTCCATGATCATTTGTTCACAATATTCTTTCTTACACAGAAACAATACCCTTTTTTTCTGATATACCACCTTCAGAGAAACCTTTATAAGCTCAAGACAGCCACGATTAATACAAGCCATTTCCAATTTTCTTATATACTGTAATCCTCTAGAAGAATAAAATAGATCCACAGTTGCAACTATTACCACTGACAATTGCACTGTAAGCCACCAGAAGAGATACCTGTAGGACTTCAAAAAGCGAAATCTCATCTTATTTCTTGGAGATGGACGAGGCATGTAGGCTCCTGAAGGATCCCACAGAAAGGCCATGGGAAAAGCTAATTCTAAAACTGTCTAATAAGTATACCCCTGAGAGGACACAGGACAGCAGTGCTGGAAGTGCCCCACACTAATCATGAAACACTTGTAACTGTGTAAGGGTACGTCCTTTTCCTGTGGTATGCTTTGGCAGAGATGTGGCTGGCTGAGAGCACAGGCTAAAAGGATAACTGGGATTTCCTGCTGCGTGAGGCTTGTCCTTTGCATAAACATCTCCTATATTCAGGGCTCTTATCGCATTATTCAAGTGACAACTCTTATGGTAAACCCTTAGATAGTTACAGCAGCCACTAAAGAGCACAGAACTATGGAGCTAAGGGAGACCAGAAATAGCCAATGCTCTGGTTATTCACTGCTGCCCAGACAAAACCTCTCAAATTCTTAACAGTCTGTTGAAAGTATTTTTAATATGGGTTATATTTGAACAACCTGTTCCAACTGACATCAGGCAGCTAAGAGTATGGAGCAAATGAACAAAAAAAAACCCCCAAATTAAAATCTGCTGCATTGTTCAAAGTGTGCCCCCAGCACAGCAAGGAGCTAGTAAACAGGGAGTAAAACTGCTGCTGGAAACGCGATTGCAAGTCCCTCAATTGCCTCTTTGTTTAATTCTTAACTCTTTTCAAGTGTGTCTTTCATCTTCATAGTTTCTTAAGAGAATCAATTTATAACATTAAGCGGCTTTCCTGAGAGGACTTAATGATCTTCAAGAGATCAGCCACTCTAAGAAAGTACGTCTCAGTCTGGTGGATGATTTTCAGGCCTCTCTGCAGCTTTTCTCAATGACATCACTCCTGCACTGAATTACCACCAGTGATGATGAGAATTGAACTCAGTTCCTTCCTACCTGAGGTCATTTCAGTTCTTTTTGTTGTTTCTTTGGCTGGCTGGGTTTGCACTGCTTTTTGTTTTATTATTTATTTTTATTCATGCATCAACTCTTGCATTGTTTCAGCCTGCCTTTAGTAGTGCTAAAAGTTAGTGGCTCTCAACGTGGCTATGATCTCTTAGCACTGGTAGGCAGAGTATTCTCCCCTTCCAGTGATCTTGAAACAAAATAAATTCAGATATTTTTATTCATAAGAAATGTGATCAAAAAGAAACTGAGTATTCAGCCAGAGCAAGGTTAAAGATAAAAATTTAAAATTACTTAGTGCTTTACCAGCGAAGTTCAGAGACTTAGAAAAATTAATTTCTGGGGATACATTATCCATCAATTATCTGATAAAATGTACTGTTTTTATGGTAAAGTGTACTGTGAGTAAGTACACTCTTCAGAAAGATTGTAAATGTACTATAACTGGCTATATTTTTCTCCTTGGAGGAACCATTTTTCTCCTTTTACACTGACAAATGTGCTACAGCGTCAACTGACAATATCTTCACATAATAAGTTTCCAATATGTGGAATTCATAGGTGAAAGCCTTGAGAAGGCCAAAAGTAAACTTTATTTGAGCAGTTAAAAGTATAGACTATATAATTGAATTAAAATAATGTAGCAACTAATTTTCAAAGGAATGGAATTGAAATCATTTCAACAGTGGTTAGTAAGGTGCCCTCTGAATATTATAAGCTATAGTCTTCTTCAAAATCATCAAATCATTAAAGTCTGACTAATTAATAGATCACTTTAAGCATACTAGCTTGAATAATACTGAATACGAGCATTGCCAGGATCAATATTTCTCTTCTGGCAAATAATGCCAGGGTAGATTGCATTTTTAAAATTGTATCCTAAGTATCTTCATATTGCCAGGTATTATTCCTTTTCACATTCTGTTTCTACAAAGGATTTTGTACAACACATTAATGCAGCAGCAACAGTTGCCCTTTTATTTATTTTCATAAAGAAAACAGAATCAAATAATCTAAACACACTTATTGTGAGCTTTCTTTCCTCCTTGGTACCTTTCCTTCACTGTGGCACTAAATCTTCTAATGAAGGCAACCACAATAAGGTCATAGAAATAAGCTTCTTACAAGATTACTAGAGACTAAATTTATACCTTGATATCAAAACCACTTATTGTCACTGTGTAGTGGCATGCAGTAAATCACTGTACCAAAACATGTCACAGTGCTTATAGAAATTCAAGGAAATGAAGGAGCAAATAAGTCTGTGATACACCTTGACTTTTACAGAGAAGTTGCTAGACTCTTCCAGCCGCTTCCCTTTTCTTTCAGACCAAAACCAAACATTTCTAAAAACAGTCAAATAACATAAAATGATTTGACATAAAGTTGCTGCTTTTTAGAATTTTTTTTAAACAGCTCAATAGTGTGAGTAAGCAAATTCATAGTTTTATATAAAAGAGGTATAATCAATATTGCACTCAGTGACAATCCATACCTCTTACAGAAATGAATACTGTAATAACAAATATGTTGCCATATCATTGACATTCCATGCAGTTTTGTGATTTCAACTTTTCCTCTGTATTTTTTGACAGATAGTGGGATATCAACCCCACACTCCTAGCTGGCCAATGGTACTCCTGTAGTGTGCTATGATGGCTTCTGGTCACAAAAGGTGAATTTTTAGAAACATTTTCACTATTCTCCCATGTATGTCAACTGCTACTTTATACAGAAAAGTTTCATATAAATAAATAAATAACAAAACAATATTTAGCATCATTAAAAATTTGAAACTTAAAGTAGTAATGAGCACATGAACCCACAAGAAATTAGACTTTATTTTGGTGAGTCGAAGTCAGGTAAGCGTAAAACCTCCTGTAATTAACTAGTTCTGATCATAAGCATAAATAGCCTCACAGACATAGCATACTTTCTATTTTGACAGATGAAGTAGTGGTAAATGTAGGGAGCAGAAGAATAAAAACTATGAGGATACTTTGAAGCTGAGGGCTTTCTTGCCTCTTCCCTGTGTGGCTCCTGCACAGTCATGCTCCTTCTCTGGGCAGCCTTCCCAAAGCCTGTATCCTCTGTGTGATTCTATTGTATGCAGAGTTTACTTTGAGAAAAAGGATGTTACAGTTCCTATTGTGACAATAGCAACAGCATGGCTGAGTTGGGATATACTGGCCAAAATAAAAGAAAAGAAGGAACTGCATAGACAGTTGGAGCTAGGGTGGGTGACACAGGAAGAGTATAGAGAAGGATTATTTAGGATGGGGTCAGAAAGGCCAAGGCAAAGCTGGAGCTGAACGTGGCATAGAGCACAAAGAATACCAAGAAGGG
>JAODKT010001744.1:18175010-18194548 GCA_027576195.1 Cossypha heuglini
ATTCATAACAGAGATATTTTCCTTTGTAATAAGTATCCTGAAATTTGAAGTATTCCTTTTTCACCTGAAAAAGAAACCCAAAAAGGGTCCCCCTAAACAAAAAATCTTAGCTATATCTGATTGAATTGTAGACTGAAAACCTGAACTTTCAACCCCCTCAAAAGGTGAGTGGATTTCCTTCAGTCTTTCATTTTTTCCATCACCCTGATCTATTCTAGGGAGTCTGATACCAGCTTGGACCTTTTAAAGCAGGGAATGCAAAATAAATCACAAGTTTTTTCATTTGGGATGAGGTATTAAGAAAAAGACACGTTCTCTCCATGTTAAGTTTAATAGTCTATCCGAGACTAGTACCTCTTTGCACTGCAAATGCTTTCTGATTATTATTGCTTATCATCCCTTCTTAGCTTTAGAGCTTAGTCCTGCAGTATCTGTGCCTGTGAAAAAAATCTGGCTAAAATATTTCTGTAAGATTTTTTTACTTGAACAACAATTTCTGAAGTGGTTGGTAGTGGTGACACTATTCTTGTGATTTGAGCATCCATAAAAATGTTCTGCTAAGAATTTTTTGTGATTTATAAAGAGTCAGCATATCCTGTAGCCCTTCTGTCAAGAGGGTTTCTTCTATATCTAGCCTACTTCATTTGTGAATTTCAAATAATTTAATTATCTCGCAGATTCCTACAAAACAATTACACTAAAGGGTTAAAAATTATGTAGAAGGAGGACATACAAATATTCATACACAAGCATGCACTTACACACATTCATTTTGTAATTCAAAAATATATAATAATTCTGAAAACATCATAAAATATCTGAGTTTTGCTTTTTCAGTTACTTTTATAATAATGTATTTTTTGTTAGTGCTAGTTTTACAGATACATGTAAGAGACACATGTTATAAAGGGTTTTGTTTCATCAGTTGTTAACTATTTGTGGCCTCTCATTTATTTATTTTGTGGAAATCATTGTAAATAGTGATTACCAATTTAAAGTGAGAGGAAGTTTAATGCTCTTGTCATTGTCACTAGAGTCGTTTGATGAAACTCTCACTCAGAAAGTAAAATGACTGTGTCTGTACTGGAAGCCAATCACATGAATAGATAAGTGCATGAAGGATTTAAAAAGTGTGAAATTCTTTCCTACAGATTAAAGTACTAATATTGGAGAGCAAGAAGAGAGATGTCAAAAATGTACCAGCCTAAACAGATAGCTCTTCCATTAGTCATGCATACAGGCACTACCTACCATAGGTGACAGATATCATCAAGAAGGGAATGTCAGAATGAAAACCAGGAGAGACCTGAGCTCAGAAATAAGTTCCTTTAATAATGAAGTTGCTAAGACATGCAGTAATGTTAAGACTATTGAATTATGTCTAGCAGAGTTTTTATAAAATTCACACAAGCAGATTTTATTGAGCAAGGTTTTTGTCAAGAGTTTCTCTTAAAACTCCCGCAGCCTATGTAAACACATTATTCCTGGTACACACTATTCTGGTTATCTATGGACATTATACAAGCATCATGCATTATCTTCAGTTTACAGAGTTGTAAACTACAGAATTCTGCAAAAAACACAATAGAAAGTTTTTTGGGTTTTTTTTTTTTTAAATGGTATCCAGATAAAATGTGTCATAGAAATGCAGTGACTCCTGGTAATTTTCCAATAAACTTTATTTTATTTATTAAATCTATATTTACCAAAAAATGTTTTACATAAGAAATGTGCATTGTAGTCATTGCTTTTTAAATCACTGCTGAAATCAAAGCTTTTCTACTTATCTGTTCTTTCAAAGGATGCTGATAAACTTCAAGGACAAATGGTGTCTCTAGAACTACTGAGGAACCTAATTTTAGTACAAATGAAATTGAAGAGCTTGTGCAAACGATTACCAGGCACCTTTGACTCATGTTTGGAGCTGGCTTATTGAAAGGGGATTTCACAGATAAACAAAATGTATATTCAGCAAATTACCTAAGAAGCCTTTCAGTTTTTCTTTGATTCCTCAAAGGTCTGTTAGAGAATTATAATCAGCCCTTGCCCTAAAGACTTAAAATCCAATGTTTTTAGTGGGATTTCAAGAACTATTTGGCAGGAACATATTCTACTTCTAGGTGACTGCAACAGAAGCAGAATCAGAGTCACTTAGATCAGAGCTAATTTGAGAAGTGCCTTAGGACAAGGGCAAAAAATGGGACAGCTCTGGACAGTGCTGTAATGCAAAAGAAACAAGCTTAGTTTATAGTCTACTTTTCATTTATATTCATATATTTATATTCAGCAAATACATTTACTGTTAACACATATAAGAAATTCTAAGTGATTAATTATTAATTAAGTGATTTTTTTGTAAAGGTGGAAATAAAGATCCTACTTCAATGCCTGAGCAGTAGAAGATAGAATTAGCTGACAGCAAGACTTAGGAAATCTGAGTCTTAAAGTCTGTGCAACTCAGTCCTGTTTGTCTGTGTGACAGTGAAAAAGCATGGATCAATTCTCCTGCTGTTCAGAGAGGTACATCCATCTGTCTTTTAAAGATGATGAACAACATTTGTAAGTAAATTCTTAAACAGGGACGTTTGTCTTATGCATCAGTCTTACTCAGAAGAAAGGAACAATTAGAGAAAAGGCATTAGGGCTGCTCAAGACAAACTTTTTAGAGAATTAGCAAATCATGGTTTACTTTTAGTCTCCAAGAAAATATAGCCTCTGAAAATGAGTAGAGTGAATTGGTAGTCTACATGACAGAAAAAAATTCTGGAAAATCCCAGAAGCGGTGCCTGCAAGGAAAAAGTGGAGATAACTCTCTTGCCTACAAACCTAAAAATTGATTCAAAATTCAGATTTTCCTGGTATTGTTAAAGGCTTAAAGGAACAAATTGACTTAATCAACATTTTACAAATTTAATATTTAAAGGGAACTTTAAATAAAGTGCTCATGAGAACACTTTGGGCATCTATTTTGTGTGTTTCAACAATTTATTAAAATGAAAATTATCCCTATGTAAATAAGTATTTTTTCATGCAGTGAAAATGGAAGCTGAAGTAGGGAATTTAGATGTTTTAACCTAAACCTAAAAGCTTATCAGTACCTGAACTAGGACCAGAACCTTGCTTAACGTATGCTTCTAATGTATAATAATAATTCATAATGTATAGTAATGTAAATTTAATAAATTTAATTTTGAAACAAGGAATTATATTGCAGGTAAGAAAAAGTATTATATTTAGTTTTTAATAATTTTTCATTATATTTATTCCCATTCAATTTCTACTTTAGTATATTAAAATTATGATAATTATATTTATAATGATTTCCTTTAGCTCTACTAACTTATTTAATTGCACACTCCTAACACAAGAGTTACTATATTAGATGATAAGAACAGCTTATTTAGATTTTATATTGAAAGTCATATCATAAAGTTCCTAACATAAATTATGAAAATTAACTTAGGAAAAGAATGAAAGAAGTAATGCTTGGCATTGCAAGTTACCCTTAAAACTTAACAGATGTGAAAGTAATATTAGACTGTTTGTTACTGCAGATGACTGAAGAAAATTCATTAGTATGAATTTACTGAAATATTTGTGACAGAAATTTTAAAAATTATGCAAAACTATTGTGTAATAGTTTTGGTCACTTCACATTGAGAGCACACCAAAACTACACATAAAGTCATGAAGATAAGAAGTTGCATGGTCTAGGATCACCTGCTCCAGGTGACCCTGCCTGAGCAAGGGGGTTGGACTAAAGGATTTCCACAGGTGCCTTCCAGCCTGAGATTCTGTGATGCTGTAAAGCAGTCCCACTTTTACTAGGTTTTGACATCATGAAAGTGATGGGATTTCAGAAGTGCTTTAACATGTTTGCTAAGCATTTCTCCCTCTGTAGAAACAGGCTTTCATGCCCTCTGGTGTTCAATAAAATAAAAAGCGTTACTCTCAGAACAATTACTTCTAAAACAATAATACATCCATAGCCATGTCATTTTCTTCCTTTGGAGGGGTTTGTTCAGCTAGCTGCCACCACATGTGTCTGTGTGGGGAGCTCAGCTGATCTTTAAGCTAAAATGACTATTTTGACCAGCTGCCTCCTGCCTGCAGTGGCTCCACCACATCTCACACATGCACAAACCACATCTTCATTTAGAGGGTTGTCCTAAACCAGAGCAAGTTCCTTACCTGGATTCTTAAGGGCTTAAAACCCTCAGAAAACAGGAGTCAGACAATGTTTTTGAGGGCAGCACAATTTCCAACATTCAAAAATGTGAGCTGTGTGAAATTCAAAGTGCGTAACGTAATATTCAATCTCAACACTATGTGACTGTAAGGTAGAAGCAGTAACAAATAAACCAATTTAAAGCTCCTTTTTAAATACGGATTCTGAAATAAAGACAGTGAAAACATCTTTTCCTCTCAGACCCTGACAGAATTGAAAGAAAATGCTGCTTTCCTTCTATCCCATAAATTTTTAAAATGGTTCTTTTGGTAATGCAAATAGGAAAAGAACTATCAACATTTACCATGATATGAGGTTGCAAGACACAGACTCCTGTAGAGAATTCAGATACAGCTGCTCATCCACAAAGATTTCCATTCTCATGAACATGTGAATAATAGATTTATATAAAGTTTTCTACCCCAAAGAATTGGACTAGGAAGTTGGAAGAGAAGCAGAATAAAGATCCAAACAGACTTTTTAAAAATTCTTTTCAGAAAGAAAATATTAAAAACTATCAATAAGAACACATGAGAAAAAATGGCAGCAGACATTCCCCAAACAGATAAATGCAGTGATGGTACCTTTAGATAACCTTTGTAAAAAAGTTATTTACCAAGTGCTTTTTTCACATTACATTTCAGGCTATAAACCAGATTAGATTATCTTGCACTATGCTGTCTTTTACTTATTTGTACAGCACAAGGTGACTGTATAGTAAATGTGTTTCTTAATTTCACACATGAAATTATAGAGAATGCAGTGTGTGTGTGTGTGCCTGTAGAAGCAGACAAAGCCCTTTGCTCAGAAGCAGAACAGCAATATTTTTCATGAGAAGCCAAGGCCCGAGAGGAGAGCCAGGTGCCAGTCCTGGAGTCAGGTGCATCTAGCCAAAAGTTTGAGAGTGCAGAAGATCTAATTAAAGCCACAGGAAAGGAGAATAAACAAGATTCACACAGATTGATGTAGTACTCGGAGAAAATAAGGGAAGATGGAAATCTGCCAGAAGAACTGTAAAACCAGGTTGGAGTTAGCAGACAAGGAAGGAATGAGAGATGTTATAAGAAGCACAAAGATGACAGAGGAAATATGACTGAAGAAACCTCTGGTTTCAAATTCAAATAAACTTCTGGGGAAGGGAAGAGGTAATTTCTAGTCGAAAACACTTTTGCCCCCTTTTTTTTTTTCTTTCTTTCCAGTTCCTGGGAGAAAGGCTTCATTACCATATGCATGTTTTTGGTGAGAGAAGAATTATGTGTGCCAACCATTTTCAGTCAAAAATTATTTTCCCCTTATACAAAGTCTTGATGAAAGCCCATACAAAAATCTAAGCTTTTCCCCCAGACCTGCAATATTTTACATGACTTTGGCTGCATACCTTGGGAATCTGTGCTAGGCTTTTACAGGTGCATTAACTAGTACAGAAAATGTATTCATGCTAAAAATAGATATTTGGAATGAAATTACCATAGTACTTTTAAGAGCTCAAGTTAAAAGAAATACATATCTGAGAGTTCCTAGCAGTGATTATTAACTTGGTTTCATAGCATGATTTTTTTTCTTTATTTGCAGGTGTAAGTCAGCACTACTGTTGTTCAATATTCTCAAATTATGTAGCACTTGTGATTATACATTGTATTGCAAGATTACATTTGAAAAAAATGTTGAGTATTATGCTGATTTGCAAAATTGGTTGCCAGTACACTAAAACATTTTTATCAGCTTCACAGTTCTGGAGAAAAGAAAATATTTAGTTGAATGAATAAAGACATTTTGGAAATTTGTTCAATGATATTTCTGTAAATTGACAGTTGACTGTAACAGATGAAACTGAGTCATCAGTCAACCATGGCTGAAACTAGGAAATACAGCTGTAGAATACATTTATTTCATGTCTATTATGCTGGTAAGAAATCTTCAAGACATTCTACCATTTCTGATCAAATTTTAACTCAAAAAAGGTAGTTTAGTATCACTTCATAATTTTATCTGCTTTACAATAAAGACTTTGCTGATTGTTAATGTTTCTGCTCTTTTTCTTATTTTGTAAGTATTTCTCCTCATTAGAAGTCCAGATATTTAAAATATTTTCAACAGTTAACTTTTCTGATGGATTTGCTCTAAGAATCAGTTGAAATCCATCTGTTAAATTGGATATTAGTGAAAAAAATATGATTTTTATAAAATATTAGTTTTTTCTGTCTGTAGAGCTACCTTTCCAAGGCTGAGACAGCTTAACTGTGTCTGTCCATTCTGTGTATTCACTGCCTTTTTCTGGTAAAAATCCCAAACCTAACAATTTCTCAATACTGTTGGTATTTTGGCAGTGTCATGGATTATCCTGACCATCTGACCTCAGATAGGCAATGTCACCACCAGAGTAGGTGTGAGGTGCCTGGCTCCCCTCATATTAGCTTATTCTAGTCATTTGAAAACTAAGCACACTACTGATTGAAGTTCATCCCATGAACTCTGCTGAGTTTTCCTCCCTAGTTTTAAGAGTTGAAGTTCCATCTTGCCCTAAAATCATTGCACAGTGATATTGGTACAGCCATTATTTGACAAGAATAATATTTTTCAGCTAACTTCAAAGTAAAAGACAAAATGAAACACTGCCAATCAAGTATTAACGTTGCAAAAACATTCTAATATCTCTTACAGCATCCTGTAAAGAAGCAACATATTCTTCACAGGGAGGTTCATCCTGATTTGAGGGCAACAATAAGTTTTGAAGTAGATAATGTGTCTAGTATTTAAATAAGATAAATTAATTGTGTAATCATTTTTTAATTATCTTTTAAATAAGATTACCTTATTTATTCAAGAGCAGCTGTTAGGAGAGTAGAAAGAGTGCCCTGGCATTTAAATTCAAAGTGTACCTATGTTTTTCTATGTGATGCACCTGCTATGGTCTGGTAACTATGACTGATATTAAGCCTTTTATTTTAACAAAAATATTACAGTCCCTGTCAGCAAAAGCTTCTTATGTAAATCCAATAATACACATTATTTTTTTAACATAATTGCCTCCACTCATAATTACATTTAACAATTTAATTATATGTTCATGAAGATGCACAATGCAAAACATTTAATTTAAAAAACCTCAAACCAGGACAAGAAAAAATTACTTTGTTTCCAGGATTCCAATTCAATACACACTTAAGTTTAATACAGTATCTCAGAAATGTTAGCAATTGGCTTCTGTGAAGGGAAGAGAACATTGGAGCCACTTGATGTTGAAAGTCTAATTTCTAGCTTTTTAATTCAAAATGTTTTGCATGGCTTTGTTTTAGACCCTTGGGATTATGTAGCCTGCTGTGTAGTAGACCGCTTTTCAATAAATAAGAGCAACTATGTAACTCACATATGACATTGGCCACTTAGATTTATGTAATTGCTGCCTTTGTGACAAAACGGCCTATCACATGACAGAATGGAAAAAATGGTAATTCTGTACTCTTCTGGTGACTGTGTTGTGAAATTTAGTGGGCAAAATGGAGAATTCCTTATTCTGTGTCCACAATAAACACACACATACTGACACTGTTTCAACAAGCCTGGATTAAAAAATCTTCAAGAGAATTGGATTAGACAAACTCTTCCTTGTCCTTTGAGGGCTCTTATCAGTTACTGGGGGAAATACAGAGAACTCCTGTTTTCTACTAGCCCTTTCATTAATCCAATCCTGACTGTTTATCCAATTAATATTAGTAATCCAGTTAATATTTGTTAAATTTTTCTGCTAGCTTATATTGTTTAAAAAGTGTTCACTTGTCTTTATTTCAGGCAGCTAAGATGCAAAGAGGACTTCTTGTGTTAAAAGAGCACGCTGAGAATTAGAATGTGTATGAACATAATTAGCAATATTTTCAATTATAAATAGCTATTTCAATTACAAAACACCTATTCTTGAAGAAACTTGCAACTATCCTTCTCTAGCTGTTATTAGCCTCTTACTGCTAGCTTCAGACCATTAGACTCCTCCTTCTTTCCTACTTGAGTAACTTTAAACATCTCTTTAGTCCTCCTTGCAAGCTCCCTTACTGATGGCTTCTACAAATCCCTCTTTAATCAGAGCTGCAGATCCACGGGAAATATTTCAGTAACTCACAGTTTATGATGAAAATAACTGCTTTCATTGATCTGCTGGCCACAGATCTCCTAATGTATCTCAGTATGTAGCCTGTTTTGCTCATGGTGAAAGTGTGTTATTAGCTCATACTCAACCAAAAATCTCCAGATCCATCAAAATCTCTAGGTGCTTTTCAGTAGAATTCCCAGTTAGCTATTCACTCTCTGGGTTTTTGTGACCCAGCACCATGTGTTTCTCCTTATTGAACTTCACAAGGTTAGCTCAATCCTCCTGTCAGTCACATCACATGAATTGCTGACATTTGTCATGTTGGTCACTTTCCTTTTGCCCCCACAAATCAAAATGCCTTCTGGTTGTGCTTTGCTTGTTTTGGAATACATACGGTCTTACCTTTATTTAATTCTTTAAATCCTAAAAACTATTTATCCAACAAGTGGAGTCTGAATTTAAATACTGAATATTTAAAAGTTATTAATTATTTAGTGCTGTATTTTATGCTATTTCTAAATTATTTTGAATTGAAAGACTAAATGAAAAAGTTCAAGTGAACTTCAGATTAATAAACAAGTAGCGAATCAATTTTCCTGCATTGATAAAGTCAGATAAAAAGTTGTTTAATTCTTCAAAAACTTACACATGTATTGGCAACAATCCATATTTCACATGTGCATTTAAACCAGCAATTCTTAACTACGCATAATCATTTTTCATTATTAAAAATGAAACTTCTATCTTCAAGGATAATTCTGTAATCTCCAAACATTCCTCTTTTAGTAAATAGGATCTCAGGAACTCAAACACTCTCACAGCATCATTTCAATCTCAATATGGACCCTTTTTGCAGCAGTCACTATACACACACAAAGCAAATGCAGCAAGCTTCCATTTCGTAAAATTGAAATTACAGGATATTATTCTATCGAATTTTTAAAGATGTTGACTTCTCATCTGGTGTTTTACATTGTTTCTGGTAACTCAAGAAACTGTTCTGGATATCTTTACTTGTTCCTATTGCAAATGATGGAGGATGAAAAAATCTATTTTTTCAACATGAAATATATTTGCCTCACTTACTTTCAGTTATTTAAAAGTTCATTTAATTTGAAATATTTTCGCTAGTCTGTGTATAGTAATGAACAAAAAGGCATCCTGAAAATGTGATTAATTTAATTTAACTTAAAGGTCAGTTTTCGACAAAACTTTAGAAGTGCCCTTCTCTTTCTGTACTCACAAAAGAAATTTGGGTGATTATTAACAAAGATGCTTGTTTTTGAATGACTGGGTTGGGAGCTGAATCACAATCCAGATGATTATTGCAGGATGTAGCTGTATTAATTAAATTTCTTTTGCTTGCTCAGTTCCTTTTCTTTAATCTTCTAATCTTAAAAACACATTATTTTTTGTGAAAGAAATTACTTGCAAACCATACAAAAAGGATAGAAATTGAATTTGGCATTGTGACTATCAAGGCTTATTTTAATTTTTAACCAATACTTTTCTTCATTGTGGAATACTGGAATGCAGAGTATGTATTCTACACTTATCTTGCTACACAGGAAATCAAACACATAGTGTTACTTCTTACTGTAAGCACCTTTTTTCACACAACTCATTATGCAGTGGTTAGAGGATTATCCTTCCCATTTTCCAAACAATCATCTTGTTGGCCAGTTTATTACCTGTTTGTAAGTTCCCATTACACCTGGTTCTGTCACACCTTGCAAATGAAGGGTTGGGAATGGGACATTGGTTTTTCTGGTTCTTTGCCCAGTATGGGAAGAGAGGGGAATTGGCCTAGAAAGTGTCTGGCTTCCTTCAAGCTCTAAAATGCTACAGCATCAAGGAAAAGACTATTACAGTACTAAAGAATCACGATGGACCTATCTCAGATGAATTGTCATAAGGCTTGCTCTTTCTCATAGAGACAGCATATTGTGCTGTGATAAATCACAGACTATGTCCCATTACAGCTGTCATCTTGAGGAAAGCACATTTAGTGATAGTCTTGGTATTGCCTTGTGTTTGATATTTCCTTCTATTTTGTGATAAAGAATCCACATTCCTAATAATTTTATTTTGTGAAGCTGAATGGTATTCCATACAACCTTGAAAATGCTCTTTTCAGCAGCTCAGATCTAGCTTCCTTTTGATAAGAAACATTTCTTCAACAGATGTTTTATTTCAGAGGCCTGCCATATCACACATTTCAGCAATAATCAGTACTAAGAATGTCTACCCCATGCATTTACTTTCTCATTGGTAAAACAATAGCTTATCTCAAAGTTCAACAACGATATTTTTTATTATCACTGTTTATTATGAGTCACTGTAATACCTAGGAGCCTTCAAAGTGACCTGGGGCTCAGGGTTATTAGCTGTGAACCAAGAACACTCCAGCCACACACAGGCTCTTATACTCAGATAACTCCAATACACCAATCAATTGACCAATATAAGAAGGAAAAATTTATCTAAATTTATTAAAGTTGATATTTGTGTTTTCACTTCTTTTTTTTTTTCCCTGTTTTTTTTCTTCAGTCTTTCATAAAGCTTTAAATTCAACAGAAAATCTTTGGGTTCCCAAACTTTTCTGATTAAACTGAGCACATTTCACAATTATCTATTTCTGCAGTATCTCATAAGCAGAAAATACACTGATATGATTGCTTTCCCAGCCCAAAAAGATGTATTAATGATCCACTCTAATAACAGCAATATTTTAGGAAACACTGTTAACAAGTATCAGAATGGTAGTGTCATCTGAGTTATGTTTAAGTGACAAGAAAAAGCATTTTATTAAAATGTTTGAAGAGACACAGAAGTAATGCTATATTCTATACAAAGATTGTTATGGGGCTTAATCACAAAAGCACTAGAGCAGATGCAAATGAAAAATGCATGTGAGCTGCTGCTGCTGTAGTACAGAGGATGACATTTATTGTGTGGAAAAATCCTGGAGAAAATTTGGAGTTGTTTAATGAACCAGCAAACCATAAAGGACTCTTTTTCTTATTATTACATCACTGAGCAGCCACCTGCAATAGTTTACTGATGAAAAAAAAAGAAAGAAATCTACCACTAGAAGAGAGCAGACTGATCAAAAGTGGTTGCAAATACAAGTAATTATAAGATTTATAGATTTGAAAGCATAGTATTGGAACCCATTTGAAAATAACTGAGAACTGAGAACCCTTTTTTTTTTTTTTTTTTTAAGGCAACTTAGCCAAATCTTAGCAGTAAGGAGCAGCAAAGAAAATTAATTTCCATTTTAGACATACTTTAGACTGTCAAAGCTATGTAAAACAGACTATACTGCAAAGAACTCCAGCAAGAAACAAGTGACACAAAACTCAAATGAGTGAGCTTTACTTAGGTCTCCATAACTGAGAAAGTCATGACAGAATGAGCAAGTAGGACTCAAATAGAATGAGAGGTGCATCAATATCTTTCCTTAAAAATATAGTAATAAATACCAAGAATTTAGCAGTACTACCAGTCCTTAGTAGCCATTAGTGAAAGATCAATCCCTCATACCTAGGCATTCAACCCAAACTAATCTTTTGCCTAAAATAGTAAACAACTGAAGAAGTCTTCATATTGTCTTAATATTTCTACCTAAGACACAAAGCACATTTGGCTCTGGAATCAGGCATTTGCACACTCAAATGAGAGCGCCTGAAAAGCAAATATGTGTGGTGTCCAAATTCTGTTTTGCAACTCTGCAACTCCTCTAATGTTAACGGCTGATATGCACCATTATCAAGTCATGAACTTCTCCAGAATGCAAACACCTGCTTTCACCTTCCTTGGTTTAGGTGATTTGTCTCAGCCATAAAGCTATTTAAATGTGCACTTCCATAACTAAATTTTTTTTTTTAAAGATATTTTCCTTATCTATTTGCCAACATGTATTGCTGGTTCTTGTTTACTTCTTAGAAGCTATTAGTTAGCTGATATACCTGATTAGCTTTTCTAATAGCTATTTGTTGTTGCTTTTATTGAAACATGCTGACAGGTTAAGGAAAACATACAATTGTAAGAACTGTTTATAAGCCATACATCTTATAATTTATCAAGATGTTTATAAAATTTAGTGGACGGCTTTCTAACCTGTTTGATTCTTAGTAGTGAATATAAATTATAAATGTGTGATTTGAGATCTCTGTATGATGGATAATTGCCAGACAAATTATAAATGAACTAGAAGTATTAACAGCAGCACTAAAAAAAAAAAAAAAAAAAAGAAAGGGATCATATCATACAAAAATCTTTTCCACAAGAAGAAGTTACAGCTATAAAACTCAGTATTGGAACATGAAAATATCTTAGATGAGTTTTTGTATAAAGGGACAAATTCAAACTTATTACTCAGTTTTCAACCAATTTTTGAAAGTTTGCAACAACTTTGGCCAAATTACTAATATAGAAAATTTAAATTTATACTATACTGGACCAGTTTCTGAAGCACTGTGATCTCATTAGTAAAATACCTATAAATTAACTTATTTTGGAATTTCTTTGAAAATTTTTCAGTTACATTAAAGTATCTTAACGCACCGGCATTACTCCCTTAAATGACCCAAATGCCCACGGGAGTGTAAGTAGCTGAAAAACAGCTGATATAATTATCTTTTATACAAGACTGAGGTGAAATTCAGGGGTGTGTAAGCATTGGGTCTGGCTAAGACAGAGTTATTTTTCCCCATAGCAGCCCTCACAGTGCTGTGCTTTGCAGTGTTACCTAGGAAGATGTTGATAACCTGCCTGTGTTTTGGGACTATGGGAAGTGCTGGCACTCACAAGATGCCCTCCCTGCATCAGTAGGCTGGGGATGGGCAAAATAATGGAAGGGGTATTCCATATCATATAGGATTTGCTCTGCAGAAAAAGCTAAGAGAAAGGACAAAGAAAAGGGGCTCTTTACTCTTCATATTTGTCTCCTGAAGAAACTTCTATGCATACTGAAGCCCTGCTTTCCAAGAAGTGGCTGAACATCAACTGCTGGTGGGAAATTGAGAGCAAAATACATTTTTTCCTTTGCTTCCACATAGCCGTTGCTTTTACTTTATTAAGCTGCTTTTATTTTGACCTACAAGGTTTCCAATCTTATTTTCTGTCCCCACTGTTCTACTGAGGTGGGTGCTTGATGGGCACCTGGCATCCAGCTGTGGTCAACTCACGTTAGTAAAAGTAATAAGTGTTCCAGACCACATGCAGAATCCCCATGGCTGGCACACAACCATTCTCCCATCAGATAGAAAGCTTCATGTTGACTGATAACTGCTGCCCCTCAATATGTCACATATGTCACTTAATATTAGTGTTGCCCATCGACCCTATATTTAAAGTTCCTTTTGCACATTCCTATAGCCCATCACAATAAGCAAAGCTCAGACAGCAGCTCAGCCCAATGGTAACTGTGGTTGCTTGTTTATCCCCTTCTCCCTCAAATACTTTCTGTACAGACCATTATCAGCCACGTTCTACGTCAGACATTTAGAAACAATGAGGGGTGAGGGGATGAGGGGTGTTAATGGCACCATGTCAGTGTATGCTGGCTAATTACCACATTGCTGTTAGGATACCTGGTTACAAATATATTGGGAAATAGGTGTGATTCCATTGTTGCTTCTTGAATTATGGTTTTGGTTTTCTTTTGAAGATTATAAATAGAAAGGTTAAACTTACTTGTGCCCCTGTTCATTGATCAAGTTTTAATATTCTAAAATATTTATTCATAGTGAAGGAATAGAAGTGACTGAATAAAATTTTTTCAAGTATTACATTAATTCTGATAATTGTGGTTTGTAAATAATTTGTAGTAATATCCTCTTATGGCAAATAAATAAATAAACACATATAAATTGCTTTTTTGAGCCATGTAAACTCAATGAAAACATCCTTTGATGAAGATTTCTGTTCCTTAACCATGCATTTCATGGAAAGGTGTCTTCCTTGCTCTGTTACAGGACTGCTCTCTGCTCCTGAACTTTGTCATTCTTCTGAAGATACTGAGCAGCTGTACTCCAGACATATTCTTCATAATCTTTCTCAAACTTTCCTGTTGTCCTTCTTTCTAAGCTGAAAATCTCTAGCCTTTGTTCAGTTTCTCAGATGTTCCTGATATTCATCATATTTGCTATCATTTTCTGTAGCTTTTTCAACTATTCTTTTTTGGAAATCAAGATAAATCAGAGCAGCTAACATTCAAAACATGGCCATAACATAGCTATAAATAACAGCATAAAGTTTCCTTTTCTGTTCCTTATATTTTTCATCGTAACTCCAGATAGAATTTTCTTCTTTGGCTGCTAAACAATACTGACAGAATATTTTCAGGGAGCTATTAAAACATCAATATTTTGTTTCTGAATGGAATTTTTTTTTTTTTTTGGCCACATGTCTTAACCTCATATTTATCAGGTTTTATTTCAGTCTGTTGTTCTGTTAAATATTCACCACACTGAGGTCCTTTCCCAGCTTGTTTCTGTTGATATATTTGAGATGGAGTCGTCTCCTAACAGCTGTCTGCAGAGCTGCCCACCGATTTACACTGTTTCTTCTTTCTAAACACTTGGTGCTTTTCTACACTGAATTTCATCTGGATTTGATCTCAGCCTTTTGACCTCTCCTCAGATTGTCATCAAATTTCTTCCTGTTTCACCACTTAGATCAAGATCTCCACAAAAGTTCATTTAATTCATCCTATTCGACATTAAATATCTGCTATTTTCTGAAAAGACATTTAAATGTAAAGATGGATACTCAGTTTATACTAATTTAATACAAACCACCATAACTGCTTTGCTTGCAAGTCTCTCAGGGAACAGTAGCATAATATTTCCTATAGTTTTCCTCAATACTAGTCCAGTTATCCTGCTAAAGAGCATTACTTTGGTTGGTCATCATTTTCTCTGGTCCAAAAAGCCTGTCAGGGCTTCTGTTCCTTTAATTGTCTGCTAGGTGCATATGAAATGATTGTGTGATAAATCATTAACTAACCTTCTCATCATGAAGACTAAGACTCAAATATGCAGCTACACTTGAAAAGTTTGCTTTCTTCTTCAAAGCCAGACTTTTGTGTAACTTTTGAGTTACAAGCCACAGGCTAAATGTTTTAAATTTTGACAGACAATACATTATTTCATCTAAAAGACAGAAATACTAGAAGGTACTACTGCCTTACTAAGCCAGACAGTAAATTAATACCCAGGGCCAAATCCATGCATGGCTGCAGTTCAGAAACTGATTCATGAATAGATCAAACATCTGTTTAATTGTTATGAGCAGAACAGCTGGCTGAGGGTACTGACTGAGAGTTTGAGTTATCTGATTTTACTTTCTGTATGTCTGTCCAAGCTCTCAAATCACACTAGTTGAGAGTGAAGGTGAGTAACTTTTTCCTTCTGACTGCAAAAGGCAAGAGTTGTTACCAAAGATCAAAGAAATGAGGTAACACAGCCCCATGCCTCAGCCATCAGGATGACTGCTGTACTTCAGGCAGCTCTTCCCTCAGCCTTTAAGGATGAAGCTTTGTTTGTCCTCATTATTTCTCTTGATCTATCTCACTGTATGAAAATAAAGAATTGTCCATTTATTTAGGTAATTTCTTAAACATGTTCAAAGGTACTAGGAAGTGCAGCTGTCAAAAATCTAAAATTGGTTGTTAGTGACAGAGCTGCTTTTCTCTTAGGACTGAAACATTTACATTCTCCCTGGTAGAATGGCAGGCTTCAAATTTCAGGACTTTTTCTGGCCCATCCACCTAAATCCACCACCAACCATCAATGTATTTGCCTGCAATACAGTGTTACCTAAGCCAGGTAATTTAGGAAACATCAGTACTTGGTTTCAGAACATTTCTTTCAGTGAAGAGAAAGTTTGAAATCAGACCCTACTTTCAAGCTGCATTAATATAAAGAAAAATTACTCAGTTGGTCTTACTCTTTTCCCCTCATCCTGAAGCACTGCTATTGACTATGTAATATTTAATTACTGGTTAGCAAACTGAATTCTAAATGCAACAGGCCATGCACACTTCAATAATATCTCTCCAGTACTTATTGAGACGACCAAAAAACACAACTACTTATTTCTAAACTACTTTGAAACTCTGTTAGTCATAGAAATTCCTGAAAAAAAAAAACCACTGCCATAATTTCTTTGCTGGACTAATTCTACCTTTGTTCAGATTGCTCCCAAACCAGGCAAATACCATCCAGGGCAATAGAGTATGAAGTAGAAAAATGAATGGGAATTTTACCATAAGGATCAGCACTGTAAGTCAGTTGAGGGTCTTTCTCAGTTTGCCACTACAGTTTTTTGATCACACGATAATCTACTAGAGAAGCATCTCTTTCAAATGCTCCATAACTTTAATTTCAAAAGTAATCTACACAATGGAAAGTTACAACAGGGAAAACAGAAAGAATATGGCACAGTTTTAATGTGATGAAGCAACACACTTTAGAATTGCACCAAAATAAAAATGCAGTTTTTAAAGATAATTTCAGACAAAATAGAGTACTAAAATGTTGCAATGCTTGATCTGCTTGTGAAATGAAGTTGCTCACACCAAATGAGAACAGAACAGAAATAAATTAAACAGTAATTCAGCTCCCTGGTTTGTGTCTGCCTGTGACACAGATTAAGAAGCACTAATGATAGGGTTTAATACTCAAGTTTTATATCAATATCTGACTAGCCAAGTACTCATTAAGTTGTCACTTCCAGCTCTGCCTGACCACCAAAGCACTGCATTAACAGTGTGTATGGTATATTGTATTTAAAAGAAAAATATTTTCCCCCTACATATTAGATATAATTTCCCTCTGAGGTTCAGGGGTTGGTTTCTTTTTTTTTTTCAGTAGAAAAAATAGGTCTTCCTTCTTGGAACAGGATGAGATTTGCAACATGGTTCACCATATATTGGGACTCACTGATTGTTTCGTTCTGATTCTATGGACTTGGAGATGTAACTAAAATATTGCCATAAGTCTAAGTCCTAGCCACAGTGTCATTGCAATTTGAACATTTAACAGATATAATTACAAACTGGCAACAAGCTTGGTGATTTGACAAAACCCCCTACTTGTACTCGGGCAGGACAATATCAGGAACAGTCCTTTTGCATCAACTGGCAGTATTGCAATTCTTAAGTTTCACCCTATTCCAAAACATAATACTAATGCAGAAAATTCAAGTGACTCACAATTTTAAAAGGATTGCATGTAGGTTAATTGAAATGTATTTGGCATTAGAAACCTGAAACGTTTCTCCTATTTGCTTGGGGTTTTTTTTATTAGTGTGTGGAAGCCTTATGATATAAAAATCTAAAATCAAAAATCTCTTTGAAACAAACATTTGCACATTTCTTCCAAAGGACAGCATGGAATTACCAGTTTGAAAATCTTCAAGGAATTTTGTGTTATACATTTCTGTAAAAATTACTAATTTTCAAGACACACTGGGAAACATACAGCTAACACTGTTGAAATAAAGAAATGCTTACCTTAATTTTGGTAACAGCCATGAAAACAAGCATTACATCATTTCAGAATGTATATATTTTTGTGTGTGTCTATGTAGAAGGTTTATATGTGCACATATAAGTGATTGGTTTTTTTCTCTAAAAACAGACATCAAAACTTATCAAAATAATTCATAACTCTAACTCCACAGCCTCTCACCTCCTGAGTTCCTGGTTGGGAAAGATTCAATTACTTCCCTAAGCCATGATATTTTGCATTGATGACAAAAACCAAGTCAGCTAGAAGACATCTTGCATGTCAAGTAGCACAGAGAATCTTTGAGAAAAACTGTTATATCTCATACACCCATTGGAGGCAAGAATAAGCAAAAGCTACCTAATGGCAAACAATACCCATAAAAGTTCTTCTATCCACACTATGCATTTTTTTTTTCTATTAGCCATGAAAAATTTTTTTGCAAGTACTCACTAAGAAACACTAATTTGGTGTGTTTGGTGGTAGAAACATTATCAGTGACCCTGGCATCTTAAATGTTGGATGGTCTACTTCAAGTTCTGGCTTCAAAGTTACAATAAATATTTTCATTTCCACTATATAAATACTCCCATTTGCTTTAATCCTTTTAAATAGTTTGAATTCTACTCTCTTACAAGCTCCTAAATAATACTTCGCATGAAAAAACTAATAATTATATTTTGCTCAGAAATTCTTCACCTACAATTTTTACAAATCCTGCTAATGCACTGAGAAATGTGATCCATATGCATTTTGTTTATATTTCAAATTAACTTGTACATAGAACCTCTTCTCTCTGAAAAAGTCAGCAAGTGTCCCAACTGTAAAAAGTATGGTCCTGAACTGTTTATGGGTTTTCTAAAGAAGGTGAAACAAGTAAAAATCAATCAAACTGTTGAACATGTTTAATTACTAATATTATTTTGTTTTTAAACTGATTTGGCTTTGAGCTGTCACAAAAGGAAGAAGAATGGATAGTCACAAAATGCATCAACCTCTTACAAAAATGAAGACCCAAGTACTGTAGCAACTATAATAAAGGGCAAAATCTTAACTTGAACAGTCATTAAACAAGAGAGCATAATAATTCTGAAAGGCAGTAGTGCAGTAGCCTCCAGATTAGTGTGATACCTAAGAAAAGCTGTGGAGATGGAGACTTATAGATATATCATCATATCATATCATATCATATCATAATGTCATGTCATATCCAGCAGATGTTAGCACCTCCATAATTCTTTAAAGACAGCTGAGACTGGAATATATTTCCCATTTTTAATACAGTGTAACAGGAAATTTCTCTGACTTACAGACAAAAAATAAATCACTAGTTGTAAAATCAAGTTATGCATTTGTACAAGATCACTTGTATTTCACTGTTGGTTTGGTTTTTTTCTCCCCATTATATCACCAGCTCTGATGAAGATATATTGATATGTATTCAGTAAACATGGAAGTCTAAATGGTGGGGAATCATCTACAGACCAGAGAAATACACCCTTCTAGTACCAAAATCAAAACTCAAAATTTAGCATACTATCTTAGGATAGGGAAATAAAATCTTGGGAAAAATTATATATTACACTGATTTTTCAAACTGTAAACAATTAAGAGGAAAATAGATTTTGTAGCAAAATCACGATGCTCTCTAAGCATTGCATTTAAAAAGCATTACAATAAAAAGTACTTATTAGTGTGGTTACCTTTT
>JAODKT010001744.1:18194648-18218844 GCA_027576195.1 Cossypha heuglini
TACATTACATGCAATTATTTCAAACATCAGAAATTTTTTAAAAATTTGTCAACTGGAGAAAGATTTTCATTAACTTTTCCTGTAGACTTTTCATTCTCCTAGTCAAAATTTTTATTTTCTATTTAAAAGCTACATATAAATTGGGAATTTCAATAAAATGTACTCTGAAAGATATAAGCACATGAAGGATTTTGAACTATAAACATTCATTTCACCTGAAATTACTTTTGGTGAGGTAGCTGGTATAAAAATTCCTTTTTTTTCTTAAGACAACCTTTTCATTACAATCTCACTTTTTTTTTTTTTTTTTTTTTAACTCAAAAAAGTCTCTGCTAAAACACTAATCAGACATCACCATTTCTCTGATTGGACATGGAACTTTACATCCTTTTTTTTTTTTTCCCAGTGGGACAAAATCAAGGAAGAGTGATTTTTTTCACAGAAGTTTCAGCAACTCTTTCAATTCCATTATTAAAGAAAGTTTTCTGGGTGACAGACCATAAACATAGTTTAATCAATTAATTCTAATATCTGAAAAAGCCACAGACTGAATTCCCTTTGAAGCAGCAGGTGGGCCAGAAGAGATGTTTTTGCATGTATTGAAAGATCACACAGGGAGAAGAAGGATCTACCCACTGGTAGACTTAAAAAGATAAATAACTTTTAAGATTCACAATGTGAACTCAGACTGCTTAGATTTGCTCTACAAATTATTTCAGAATTTTATCTCTATGAAGACAAAATTAAGATAATGTAAGATATTATATATTTTATGAAGTTTTATATTCTGAGGTATGTGTGTTATTGCATAGCAAAGCATTCTCCACTAATACAAAGTAACAAAATGTGAACAAACCCTGTCCGACACCCTACTCTGTCTCTGAAAAACAGCAATATATAAAGTTGTTTACTCATATCTATAAGACATCTTATACAATTCTACAATGCAAAATTACCTGTGGAATTGCCTTTATTTATGAAACTACATCTACTTGGCCTCCACTATCTCAGTCTCTGTGCAAAGCGCATAGAGGTCTCAACTACAAAAAAATCCAGAGTAGTACTACAGTGCTATTTTCATACACAATGAAATGATGAAGTACATTTTACAGTATAGCATGACAGTCTGAGGGATAGAAAATACATATATGTTCAGCAGAGAAAAAAAATAGCATGGAGAACAGGAAAACTGAGGGTGCTTTGCATGTATCATATGAAAGTATGATAAGCACCTCAATCTATCTGGCTGATATTAATCCCCTTGAACTCCCAGCATTAAATCAAAGGATGCTGCAAAGGTAGAAACCTAATAGGAAACAAGACAGAAAGAAAGATGAGGCATCTTGTGAGAACAGTGGACACAGGGCTGCTCCCAAACAGGGAATACCCTGTGTCTGTCTCCAAAGGGGGTGACAACATTTACTTTTCCCAGGCTGCAGTTCACTACAGAAGGAAAAATAAGTGAATGGCAAGAATGTGCCCAATATACTCAGTGAAAGCAGACAGGTAGAGGACGTGTCCAACAGAATGGGAAGCAGGATAACTTGCCTTGGAACTGCTAAAATGAAGTGGAATCAGGGGTTCAAGAGTTCAGATGGACCAGGGAGTGCTCTGGCCTGCAATCACAATGCAGCTGCTCCATGTGCTGCCACCCTCAGTGCCAAAAAGACAGAAGCAATTTGTCATGGACCCTTGGCAGGTGTCAAATCTCCCACAGGACTTTTGAGATGATGAAAAAAAACAGGCAAAAGGTGGACAGTCATCTATACTATGTGCTTTCCTTGCATCTAATGCAAACAGATAAATGTACTGCATAAGACTTTTTATAGGTTGTTCTTAGTTCTATTTGTGTCCTGAAACTGTTTTTTCTGTATAGCTGGAGTATAATTTTGCATGTACATCTATTATAAGATTGAATTCAATCCAGGTAAACTTTCTATTGCATTAACAGCCACTCTAAGTAAAGAGGAATCCATTCCTTTAGAAAGATGAAAATGTGACTGATGTGACCTGAAAATCTACACTAGTCTTTTAAATATGACATTAGTATAAGACTACATCTGATTCTACTTAGGATAGAAAATACCAACAGTTAAAGAATTCTTTTACTTAAGCTTTTTACAACAGAAAGCTAAAATAAATAAATACATCTAACCTAACCCTCAAGCAGCCATTCTCCAACATTCAAATACAGTTATTATGAAGGAAAAAAAACCCCAAACTAAAAAGCAAGCAAGTTGAATACCCTGCCTATTTGCTTTTTAGTTAAAAAACAAAAAGAAAGGAGGAAAAGGTAAGGAAAGCAGGCAAATCTAAAAATCATTTAACAAAAATCAGATCAAAGGAAAATGAGAGGATTTTTCCTCAGTTGTGTCTTTTTTATTGGGTTCTTGTTTGGTTGGGGTTTTTGTTTGTTTGTTTATTTGTTGTTTGGTTGGGGTTTTTGTTTGTTTGTTTATATTTGGGGTTTATCTAAGTGCAACTGAAGTTGGCTGTAAACCAGTATTTTTATATATGAAACAGTTTCTTCCATGTTAATGAAGGGGAATAGTTCCTTTTCATTTCATAATGGGTACATACGCACAACTCTAAATATTTGTTCCAGACACAAAATTGATTTAGTTTATGCCCTGAAGATTCTTCACCCAAGAAGGAATTAAAGTGGGCACAACAGCACCCCAGGAGCCATGTCGTGTCAGTAAATTCTCCATTGCAACGCTGATGCCTGATGCACCCCAGCCACCAGGCTGCCCCAGCATCACTGGACTGGAAGAACTGGGAGGCTCCAATCTTTCTCCCAGCCTTCTGTCTTTGGAGGCCTTGAAAATTTACTGGGAAATTTACAGAAAACCATGTCTTCCCATCTCATGGTCTGTGATCACATGTGGGATGGAACATCATATCAACTGCAAAGCATTTTCTGCAAATCTGAACAGCCCATTGGACATGACTATTTTTATCATATTTGAGTAGATTCAAAGTATGGAGCTATTATAATTTTGAAGTCTCACTGATACCAGGTACGCTCCAAGGAACTTGACTTTTTCCTGAGAGCTCTTTTGTTCCTCAGTTAAGGATGAATTTTCAAAAACAATCTATTAAACACTGTATCTTCAGCTTTAACGCCTTTGTAAAGTATGTAGCCAGAAAAAGTGAATTTACTTTGACATAATGTTTCCAAAATAATGTGTGTGCAGGTAATTAGACCATGTTTAAATTATTCTCAAGGGAAATTTTAGCGGAACAATTTAGCATAAGGATATATCAAGGCATTTTGAGATTGGATTGACTTTTATGGAATTTTGGCAGAAAAATTAAGAAATTAAAACTGAAAAATTAAAATTAAAACTTAATCTTGTTATCTTAAGAGCAATCTAAATTTTTCTATGAAGACATGGTCTACAGTATGTTACAATACTCAAAAATTCTCTAAAATCAACATTTATGTGAACTAAATTTCTCCAGTTTTTCAGCCTGATATATTCAAGTTGATGTAAAACTTATCCATCTGAGATTTTACTGTGTGGATGGATATTGATATTTTGGATTGCCACACAGTTTAATTTTAATATTTAAAAACACTTGACAAAAATTAAATGAAACTTAATGGTAACTTGTGCCCATAATATAATTGAAGATTCAAGTATTACTCAAACATCTTCCTATTTACTTGACTTACGAAAAGTTTTTCAACACTTTTTTTAGAATTTTAACTTAAAAAAACCTATATTTCTATTATCCTTTATTCATATGCCCAAGTCTCAGTGAAGTGCAGAATATTAACCTTGTGCCTTTTAAGGAGTTACATTCATTTTGGCATATGGTATTTTTGTACCACTATTCTATATATCAAATTTTACCAATGTTTGCAAAACTTTTAAAAGTTAGTTTGATTTTTGTTTGACACCAGGAAATAACTAGATATTGAAGAATAATTAGCAAAGCGTTCTCTTGCTATATGATAGAAATTGCATAAGATTTTGGCTCCTATTACTCCTGTTACTAGTGCTAGATTGCAGAGTTTTAACTAGGTGGCCTCAGCCAATGTCATGGGCTTCACTAGACCAGAGAACATTTTAAGGGAAAGTCAGGTGTTCTTCACATTCACATCCCAAATCTATGAAAGGATTTTTCTTCATCTGTATAGTGTTAGTCTCTATCTACTGACTAGACCTTTTTCCTTGTGACAAGATTTTTTTCCAGAAAAATGACTGACAAAGAATTGACAGATGACATGAAAATGGTTTGGCAACATGTAACAAATTTTTCTGAGGAAGATATGGTCTGTCCAGAATACAATTATAATTAAGAGCCTTCATTTATAGATTGAAAGACTGGACAAAGCTCCCTTTCCCATAACTGTTTTGAAGATTTTATCTTCAGATACATATATTTATTTCTAAATAATTATTTAAAATATTGCTGTTAAACATTCCCTGACTGCTGAGTATGTGCAATTATTTAACTCTAAGTAGAAAGACAAAAGAAATACGGGAATAAAAGTGTTATTTCAAAACATATCTCTTAATTGGTGAATATTTGATTATCTCTCCCACTTTTTAGGTAATGAATTTCCTAAAGAATGTACTGCTAATTTATTTAAAAAGCAGACTATTGCTTGAATTGTCCAAAACTATTTACACGTGCTTTTTATCAAGTGCTAATGGGTAGTAATCTGAGAAAGCATGTTATATGTCCTACGTAGTGCCAGCCAAAACAAACACACCAAAAAAAATCATCATAACATATGGCTCATATAATAAAGTTGTGAATAAGACCCAGCTCTTGCTTACACTACTGCACAGATTGCATAGACATATTGTGAGTCTTTCTGTTACATATGGGGGTAATGAAAATGGTTTTATATAGTCTATATCAAACACATACTGGAAAAGACCCCTAGTGCAAAGGAGTGAGACAAATATTCAATAGTAGCATATACTTGGCTTCAATTTTTAATGTTTAAATTTGTCTTACAAAGATGGATCTGGTTTAAACATATGTTCTTTTAACTCTGCCAATACACTTTTGCTATTGAAATGTAGGGCTACATACTGCTGCCCTTGAAGACCTTTTTTTTTTCAATTGACTCCTACACACTTTTTCTTCCCTTTATCTCATTAAATAACACAGGGAATCTTTAATGAAGGCCTTCTTTTCTCTACCTCACATATCATTAAGCCATTAGAATAGCTGCAGTGGGCCCATTCAGCTCAGCACCTCATACAACACTGGCCCAGAAGCCTGTCCTTGGCATGCATCTTAAATACAAAACCTAAAAGGTTTGGAAAGTTGAATTTCTGCTATCTATTGCAAGGAAATCATGTTCTTCTGACAGAAAAATTATTTAAGAACATAAAATAGCTGATGAATAGAAGCAATTAAAAAAATCAGGGGTTCTTACTAAATTCAGTCTGCAAGCACAGATAGTGTCACTGTATATAATGTTACTCATTAAAAGACATTAATGACATACTGCAGTAGTTGCACAGCAGAACAATTCTGTTTATTCATCTCATCAAATGAACATCTTCCTTGAATATTGGCTGCTACTACTATATTTAGAATATCAAGTCAATATTGCCAATGTTGTTTACTGAATAGGCAAAATAAAGGCATTTTAGAAATGTTAGGTGCTGTTAATATGCATTACTTCTATGGCATACTAACTACAAATTTGTTTATTTAGAAATAAATTTTATGTTTTGCATATTTTGTATAGATTAATAATCAAGTAATTTCTGAGGCCATTTTTTAGGTATATGCCTCTGCTCTTTTTATTTATTCTATTTATTCTGTTTTATTTACAGTGTTGTCCTGATTTCAGCTGGAATAGACTTACTTTCTTCTCAGTAGCTGTTACAGTGCTGTGTTTAAGATTCAGGTGAAAATAGTGTTGCTAGCACACTGATATTTTGGGTTTTGCCAAGTTGTGCTTATCCTAAGTCAAAGACTTTCATTTTTCCCTTGTCTCATGCTCTGCCAGTGAGGAGATATGTGAAAAAAGAAACCAAAAAAAGCTTAACAAAACTGGGATAGAGCACTGCCAGGACAGGTGGCCCAAAGTGACCAAAGGGATATTCCACACCACAGAAATCATGCCTAGGATATAAACTGGAGGGAGGTACCAGGAAGCATTCCTGATCTGGGCTCAGGAACAGGGATCTAACTTTGGTCAGCAGGTGGTGAAAAATAGTATTGTGCATCACTTGGGCTTTTTTCCTTTTTAATATCATTATTATTTAAAATTTTAATTTAATTTTATTTTCAAGTATTAAACTGTTCTTACATCAATGTACAAGTTTTACTTTCATGCTCCTCCCCATTCCATTAGGAGGGGGGCAGGGAAAGAGAAAAGGGGTTGGGCAAGAGGCTGCATGATGTTTCATCCATAGGTAGGCTTACAAACATGGCAAATGTACAGGTTGTACATCAGGCTGTGCATTACACTACAGGTTTCCATGGATAATTAATTTTCAAGAAAGATATTTTCTATTAGAAACTGTCAATTTATAAAGGCTATGACTTCTGGTTACTTTTCAACTTCGGATTTTTTTTCTTTTTTATTAACAGTTTCATGAATAAAGTGAAGGATTGTGCTGTCCTCTTTAACACTGACCTTATGAAAGCTTTCTGATTCCTATAGAAAAACTATGAGGATATCTCTACTTGGTATAAATTCACCTTCACTTTCTATAACATTTTAAAATTTATAGTATGGATCTAATAGTGTTCTTTATCTCCTCCCAGAATGATATAACCAGGTTGTCTTAAACCTTCCCATAGAACAAAACAAAATAATAATAGAACAAAACTCACCGTGATATTGTCCATATGGCTGTCACACCCCGCACAAATCCCACATAAGAGAAAGAGCAGAAAGATGTGCCTTCAACTTAACCTAACTGCTGGAAAAAAATCCTTTCCTGAAGGAAAAGGAGTCTTAATTCTACATTGTCTAGGAAAAGGAGGAACTTTTGCCCTAAAAACAGGGTGGCCTAACATAATTGCAGGATGCAGCCTGATACATGTTCTAACAAGCTGAGTTCTTCTTGCTCTGAGAAATTTTCACAGTACCTTGTTTACAGTGCTGTTTACTATATTACTCTAAAGAATTAAGGGTTTGTTTAGGAATCAAGACTAAAATATCTTTTCCTTATGTTTGAAAATAGAATAACTCTTAAGATGCGGAATCTCACAACAGTTTTGACTGTGCCACAACCTGTCAGAGCTGCCTGGATAAAGGTGCTTGTGTGTACAGACACATAACTGAGCTGCCTCCAGCTTCCCTCCTGCTCTTGTTGTGTGAGTTAGGGTATTCATTTGAGCCCCTGGTGAATTGATTCCAGTTATTAACTGAAAGAGCAAAGAAGGAATTGATGTTTTGCTAAGATGAGTATTCAAACTTCTAGAAAGATTTTATTCCCTAAGAATACTGACATATTTCCCATTAAAAGTGCTGAGTGCAACATCCCCAAATGTAATGTCTACAATAGTGATGTCTGCCTTTATTCAGGTTAAATAAAATTTATCATGGGATCCTTTTTGCCCCTCTTGTGAAAATGCTGAACATTAATTTGTAAGTATTTGGTGAGAAATGTGAGCAAAAAGAAGCCATAAAAAAACCCCACAAAATAAAA
The DNA here is from genome assembly GCA_027576195.1 of Cossypha heuglini. Taxonomy (NCBI): domain Eukaryota; kingdom Metazoa; phylum Chordata; class Aves; order Passeriformes; family Muscicapidae; genus Cossypha; species Cossypha heuglini. Next base: position 18,202,289 of record JAODKT010001744.1, read on the forward strand.
CAGTCAGATTATTGGTTTGTAAATTAAATACTCAAAATAAATAGTATATGTTTTTGCCATTGATCTTCCTGTGTCTGTCAATAGAAGAGTTGCTACCAGGTTACTGTAAAGATAAATGTACAGACCCAGGTATTATGATGTTGAACACTTCAGAAAAATGAACAAGGGAATATTTTTTTTTATCAGTCAGGACTCACAATGCTCTATAGTCTGTGGGACAGAATTGCTTTTTCAAAGGGCAAAAATGGTAAGGTGATTCTCCTTACAGTGAAGATAAAATAAGGAAGTGTCCTGTCAGTCTCATTGGATACCTAAGGTCCTTTGTAAAAGCTCACAATCAAATATCTGAAGACTATCAGTCCATGTATGCACAACAAAAATTAACTTTAGTAGATAAGGATAATTTAATCCTTTATAAAAGTTTCCAACACATATGTGTCTTAATGCTTTTCTTTTGGTATGGAATTTTAAGTTGTGGCAGATGAAACAAATTAAAAAGATGAGAATGTTCACAGTTATGAAAACACTGCATAAACCAAAGTCTGTATACAAAAAACAAATCCCCTTTTTTGCACAGAGATCTTATAAGTACTGCACTTTAGCTTATTCACTGTGATAGCTGTAACACCACATTGTGCTGCACCAACCATGTTGAGTATTGGACTCTTTTCCTTGATTCCATCATCCCAATTCCTGATCTCTGCTACAAATAAACTTCATGCACTGTAGATAAAATAACATGCTGATTTGCATCTGAAACAGAGAAACTGCTTTCATACACAGGGACGCATCTTCTGTGTTGCTGCTTCTGTTGTTACAGGTATGCTATTATGATTTGTTTTTTATAATAAAAGAACAGTTTTATTGCTCTGGCAGAAAGTGCTGGGTAAAGTTTCCTTTCCCCTTATCAAAATGCTTAAAATAATTAGTATTTAGTCATCCTTTCTTCCAATATAATGGATGTACCTGTTTGTATTCTGTGTCTATTATGGAAAAGTTCTGATTTCTATTATGATGAAATATAAGCCATCAGCACTGCATAGAAAACATTTCTTTACAAAATGGTTTTATTGTATGAAATGAGTCATACTGCTTCCTGGGGTGAGATGCAGAGCAAGAGTTAAGGAGAACAATACAGTCACTAAGTATTTGCAAATATTACTTCACGCTCCTTCCAAAACTGATTAGCATATATATATATTACCTACTCTTGTCTTTAAATCAGATATTTAAACTAGTGGAAAAAATGAAATAAATCTGCTCTGTAGTGTTGATTTTAATTAGTACGTTATAAATACAAATGCTAAGGTGACATTTGTCAGCACTTTAATGTTTTTTATGGCTGGAGGTTAAACCTTAGAACAGCACCAGATGATACATTATGCCATCTTAGGTATAACTGCAGCAGGTAAAATGCCAGGGAAAAAAATCAGGAACACTGCCTAGCAAGCCCTGAGAGTAAGTAAGCAAGTTATTTTCAAAGTTGGAGTTGGGCTGGAGTTACAAAGATCACGATCCCTTTTGTTTTATGTAAGTGTCAGGGTAGATTCAATTGTGGACAACTGACAAATTTTACCCCCTCAGGATAGTGGAAATGAGGACTGCCAGCATAATCAGTCAGACTGTACTGCCACTCTTAAATCTCTTATGTGATCCTGTTAACTTTATATGTTTGACACAGATGAACACCATGCTGCTTCTTAGAACACGTCGAGAACTGCTCTGTCTCCAAGATAGACTCTGAGAGTCTTATTGAATGTGGATATGTGGGTAGAGCAAGCCTTCATTCTGATGGAAGATATACTCAAATATACACTCTGTGATCATAGCAGGACAGAGCTCTCTCTGCAAACTTAGAGTCCTTCAATCTATTCAGACTAACTTGGTCACCTTTTTTTCCCCCCCAGAAATCACGAAGATCATAGTGTTTTACTTTCGATACAATAAAGCATAAACGAAATTAAAATTTTGCAGACTTACCAATTAATTAATACTTTGATTTCAGTGGTGTTTTGAAGGTACTTTAGTAACTGATTTCAGTTGATGTTACTGTGAAGAGTCTTTTAGGGAGGTTTAGCCATTATTTTGCTCAAACCCTTTGTGCGCTTCCAGTTAAGGAAGAAGCTACTTGGAAAAGAATACTACAGAAACAAGTGGTGTAAGCAGAGCAGTTTGAAAAAGGCCAAAATGAGACTGCTCATGAATCAGAGGGAACTGATTTTAAGTTTTGAGGTAGGAACACAGTATAAAGAGAAACCATCTTTGGAACAAAACATGTAATAGAGTCAGTTGTAGCAGAGGCTTTTGGATGTCATAATAATGTGAAATCAGACCTTGGAACAGCATGAGCACAGAGTGAATTTGTACTCTGAATGTAGCCTCTGTACATCATACTTCCATTTAAAAAAAAGACATGGTCTCATCTAAACACAGTTTCAGAATATGATGGAATTTTCAGTTGAGAACACCAGCAGCTAAAAACCCCCAGAGTCACAATGGTTTATATCTGACAAGTAACTTGGGTGCCGAACTCTTGAAGCAAAAAAGGCTAGGATGTAGGAGAAGAAAGAGTAAAATTTGCAGGATAGCATCATGATATAGTATAGTGGTGTACAATTTATGTGTACAATACACAAGTAAGATCTCAAAATATGGTTTTTCATTTTTTAGAAGACTAAAGTATATGTAAACACTGGGCAATTTTTTGTTTTGTTTTCTGGAAGCTGCCAGTGGACCACAAGGCTGGTGGCAAAAATAGCCCAGAGGATATCTGGAATAGAGGAGAAGATGGGGAATAGAGCCATGCTGATTAAACAAGGCAGATTGTGCTGAGTGAAAGTGCAGAGAGCAAGACAATAAAGCCCATGTCCATCCAACAACTGTGAAAGTTTCCTGTGCATCTCTGATGACAGGGTGCAGACTGGCATGCTGGAGTGTGTTTGTTTGTTCCAGGCCCAAAATTAAAGAAAGTAAAAGCACACAGCTTGTAGAAGAGTCAGGAAGCAGGTTACTCTTCTGCCCTCAAAAAGGTGAGTGATTTAGAAAAATTTACCAAAGTATACTACCCTCAGATCAGTCACAAACCCAAAACTAAATGGAAAAACACAGGTCCTGTAATTTCCCTCTAGATACCCTGCATTTTCTGTATGCAAGAGGGTCACTGTACCAAAATCATCTATCTCTATAGTGCAGAGTTATTTGCATTAGGATTATGCGGGAGTCTGAGCAAACTATATTATGTTAGTAATTTTATATACATTCCAAATATGGAAAGCATGCAATAACCTTACAGTCATCTGGTACTATTTTAAACGTGTGAGACTACTTGCCACAAACTGAGATAAGAACAAAAATTTTGAGCTTATCTTAGAAGCAACAGCGCAAACCAGGTACATTTCCATTTCTGCTGTCATCTGTAGCACATACTACGCATGATTGCTCTTCTTTTATTACTCCATTTGTTCCAAAACGGCAATTTACTACCTCTGTCCTTATGACTTCACAGCTAAAATTCCTGTAATGGCCTGTTAGAAGATATATAATTTGGTCTTTTGAAGAACACATTCTCAGTGCTTAATTCCATACCTGTAGTATAATGCAACAAATATGGGGATGACAAAGAAAATGTATTCAAAATGCAGTAAAAGCCCACTGTATGCTAGAAAAAAAAAAGGTTTCATAAAAAAAACCAAAACATAACAACAACAACAAAAAAAAACCCAAATAAAAAAAAACTCAAGCTTTTAAGTTATTAAGATTCTCCTACTAAATACCTGAGTTACATACAGTTTTCCTCCAGCAGAAAGAACAGCTGCATATTAAATTGATTGACAAAACGTGTTAGGAAAACAGCAGAAGTGGCTAGAATGTAAAATGCCAATATTTAAACCCAAAAAAGATTGGGTTAAAAAAAATTAAAAATTAGAGAGAACTCCAAAACATGCTGCATTCTATTTCAGCTTGCTCTGTATTTATGAGAATGCAATTATGCTTGCACCATTTGTCAACACTGTCACTTGTGCATGCATGAGGTACTGCAAGATATTATGTGTATACACAAGATATTACCTAAATAGTACAATTTGCACAGTTGAACGGTTCCTGCAGAAATAAATAAAAGATCTTGCTTGAAATATGTCTGTTTCTTTATTTTGCACGGTACAAAAGAAACTCATTCTACCTTCAAAACCCCAATTCCTTTCCTCTTAAGGAGCCCTTTCTGAATGGTTCTATTATTTGTGCCTTGAGGATGGCAATACAGAGATCACAGTAGGCAGTTCTCAACAGGCTCCTTGTCAAAAAACTCACAAAAGTCAGATTCAACCTAATTTTCTGTCAGAAAGCATACAGCACTACGCAATCTGCTAGCACCAGAAAATAAGAGGTTGCCGGGCCCATTTGTCATGGCTGATTTTTACCATAACATAGAACTTGTTCCTCTCCCTCAAGAGTGTGTTAAATTACAAGAATTTTAAAGTTGTATGGACTGGATACATAATCATAGGTGTGTTCTATATATATTTATCTACATACAAAAGAATGTATTTAACCTCTCCCTTTACATACGATGCATTAGTGTGAGGGAAAATATTGTGGAACGTGGTATTAAAAGCTTTACAAGATTTTACTTGGTTATTTAAATGATTTTGCTTTTTTGCTTCTTACCAGAACGGCAAAGCAAAAGACTCTTTACAAAAAAAAAAAAAAAAAAAAAAAAAAAAAAAATCGTCACTTTGAAAGATCGTTTCTATTCCATGATAACTCAGAATAAAATACACTATTTTAGTATCTTGAGCAGCAAAATCTAGAAACAATTTGCATGAATTTTCAAACTCCTTATGCTGAGGCCTTAGTGAATTTTCTGATTCCTGATTCAGCTAATCACTTGCTATTCTAAAACCCCTATAATTGCACCCTACAGGTTGATTTGGTAACATACTCCTTATCAAACCATTTTTTGCCTGAAGTATGACATCTATGATGAAAAGCTTTAAAAAGATGTCTTCATCATAATATTACCCATTATTTTTCTCCCTGATATTCTCAAAACAAATATAGAAGTTTTAAAGATCTCAGTACAGAGTCACTATGCAGCCTCATCAAGATGTCACTAAATGAACATGTAAAATGTGAAAAAACTCAGCATGTGTGGTTTTTGATTTGTTCTTCTTGTTGCTTCTCTAAACATATTTAATTTTCTTTTAATTAGAGGAATATCTGATTTTTACAGCTGGATTAAATAGTTTATAGACAATAGACAGAAGTTTGCATTTACAATAGATATTACAATGTCCTGTTTTTAGTAACCTGTAACATTTTAAGGCAATATTCCTCTATGTCTGAACTTCTTTAGGTGTTAAAAAGCTGAAGTAGACATTCTTTAAAATGAGAGAAATACTAAAATATTGCTTCTATCCTTTTTACTTTTAATCAAGATGGAGATGTTTGTCCATAATACCAAAAATTGTAGTAAATATTGTTTAGTCTTGTCCTTTTTAGCCTTTGAATCTTTCTTCAAGAAAATTTTTTTTGAGCTGTTTTAATTTTCATTTTCCAAACTATCTACCTCAAAAATAACATATTTAACTTTTTACCCCAGTTTCCACTGTTTCTTTTACCACAGATATATATATGTGCACTTGTACGTTTATATGTGTGCGAACACAAACATTGCGACATTTAATGTAAGCAGTGTATAATTAGGCAAACTAAATTAATACAAGATTAAAATTAATGGTTATTTTTCAGATGTGTCAGAAAAGCTTTGGTGTCTAAAAAGCACAAGAACTCGTGTTTTGCAGTGAAACATGTATTGATTCCTAAGGCAGAATGAGTCCTGGAGCATTTACCAATCTGACACTGGTACTACAAAGGCCAGGTAGGCAGATGAGATTTATCTCTGCTAGCACGTCAGCCTTCCATGGTCATGCCCAGGACCCCTGGAATCCGCTTAGCACCACCAAGGTTTCAAAAACCCAGATTTGAAGAATGAGTCCAGAGGACATCACCACTCCAAATATCTTTAGTTCGGCCCTGGAAAGAACTGGAGTGTGAGATTCATGTGTTCTGCTGTAAAAGCATTCACTTGAGTAATTTTCCTTGTAATTATCCTCAGTCTCCTCCTCTGCTGTTTTTTTTTCCCTCTCCTTGGCCTTCTAACAGAAAGTTGTCAGTCCTAGCCTGGTTAAGGGTGCATCCTGCATTCCTGTAACTGTAACTACAATGGAAGCCAACAGTAATGTCAGAAAAAGCTTCAATTCAGCACAGAAAACCATATTTGGAGAAGTTCAGAAGGCCAAATGGTTATGAGACAAACTAAAAAGAATCACAGTTAAAGGCATTTTCCCCTATTTTTCACTTTTTGCTATTGCCTTGTAATTGCCTTGTTTCTCTTCAAGGAAGCAAGATCAAATTGTGCTTTAGTAAGAGCCTCATTACTGCTTCAGATACCTTGTGTAACACCTTTTACAAAAGGGCAGCTTCTTTCATCGTTGATATGAGCCAAATAACTTTCAAACATAGAGATTTCTGCCAAGAAAAGTCTCCAGATATATTTCAGCCTTACAGGAAATAGAAAAGCCTTTGCTCTAATGGTGTGACCTAGACCCAGGAGGGGAGGCAGTGCTGCCTGCAGCTCACCTGGGCAGTCTGGCAGTGCCACCAGCATTTCATGAACAGCTCCTCTGAATGGGCACTCTCACCAATTCTACACAAACCAATCCTTCTAACAGGTGCATTGCTTCAGTTAAAACAACAAAAAGGTAGATGAGCATGCAAACCAAAGTAAATTCTTACCAAACAGTCCTTCATTTTTGTTGTCTTGACTTTTACCTCTTTCACTGAACTTCGAGAAGGCAGAGAAGAATGTTAGGAAGAAAAATACAGAGAGTACTTACCTAGGAAACAGAACATTAAGAAAGAAATCATTAGAACATGGAAGCTTACAATTTTTACTACTTCTAACAATAGCATGTAAAAATACAGAAGCCCTAGAAAAAAGTATTGTTTCTTCTTAGATATTATTCCTATTTTTTTATATTATTGCACAATTAATGTGAAGTTAGCTCATAAATATATATACAGAACGCTGTGTTTCTTTGGATAGTCAAAAGTCTTTCTGAATTTTGTTAAGAATCTTCTTTCTTATAATACTTAAAATTTAACACAGCACTTATTTTTGATAACTTCTGTACAAAATGTTTACGTCTTTCTGTGGACAATATAATAAAAATTTTTATTTCAATTACCAGCTCCTGTCATTAGCTTCCAGTACATATTTTTGTGCAGTTGAATTTAAAATTAGTTTTACTTTAGCAATATTGAATATAACTGTATTTACTAATATCAAAACATGCAAGTAAACTCATATCTTCATAGAAAAAGTACTTTTTCAGTCACTGTACATACAGATAGATAAAATTTTAGATGTATTAAAAGGGGAATATTGAAGAAATTTTAAGATCAATGAAGTTTCTTTGCTATTTTTATTTATTTGCTAAATTCCATAAAAATATTCATGCCACAAACTGGAAAAAGACTAAAAACATGCGTGCTGTCATCTCAGTTACACGTGCACAGAAACTCCTGGCCAAATAAAGCTCTCCACAAGTAAAAAACATAAAACCAAAGGAAAAAAAAAAATCTTATTATTCAGTACTACTGAATTTACAACCTCTTATACTTTCAGCAAAAATGCTGTGAAAATACGATTAACACATGCCTGAAAGCTCAGTCCAGAAGTGACACGGAAAAGTCACATGAGGAATACAAGGTTATAAAAGTGAATTTGGCACACATTAGAAGCCATGGCTACTGTAAAAAGCTTCTCTCCATGTTTTCCTATTCATCATTTGCCTGCCCTGTTTTTAATTCTCTTTTCCTCAGGAAATGTCACACTCACCCCCTGGTGGTGTTGTCAAGCCTAACATCTGGACTCCTCAAACTTCATGATCTACCTCCTCTTGGCATTGCCAACTAGACACAATTAAAGAGACTCCAAGCACAATGCAATCCAGATGTCAACTAATGACCAAGGCAAAATGAGGAGAATAGCAGAGGGGAGAAGTTATTTGTAAGAGGTCCTATAAATTGTCGTGATAGCAATTGTGTATGATACATTCCTACAAATGCTGACATTATGTTTTATTTAAAATATTGGGGGTTTTTTTCTATATTTAATAGTTCTGCTTAATGAGTTAGAAATGGAAATTAATAAAAAATCGTACAATAGAAGTGTTACAAAAAGCCTGTTATTAGACTTAAATCAGAGCTCTTACATAATTGAAGTTTATATCGGACATAACTCTTAGAATGAAAACAGGAGTCAAATTTTTTTCTGGAATAGGTACAGCACTCAGCAGAAACAGGCTGAAAAAGAGCTTAAGAGGCTGAAAGAATGACTATTATTAAATTAAATTTCTCAGTACAGGAAGACTAAAAATATTTATAGTCAGGAGAACCTGACAATTGATACTTCCATGTTTTACATCTGTAGGTTGACTTACATTTTGACTGTTTGCCAAAACAGGTTTTTAAGACATCTCTTTTAATCTCATTACATCTATTCTTTTGCCCTTAGGGAATAGCAGAAATAAGAAGATTATAAGAAAATACCTGTGATAAATGCCACAAGGAATATTTTCATAATAAGGCCAAAAGAAATTTCAGCAGCAGCAAAAAATCCTCATTTTAAAGTGGGGTTTTTTTTCTGTTTTAACACATTAAGGCAGTATGTTGTACTGGTGTAGAATACAGCTAACTTTGCCAAGCAGAGCAAATAGATTTCGATACTTCTTCAGACCCAGAGGATCAAAATATGAGCAAAATATGAGCAAAATATCCCTGTCTGCTATCCTAAAATAGCACAATCTATCTCCCTATTTCCTCATGCTTGTTTCAGTGATAAAAGAGCTGCAAAGCAGTTCTTAAGGAAGAAGATTTTACATACCATACTAAAAGCAAAGGGGCTAGAATAACTGGATTAGCTTTAATTTAGCTAAGGAGGCTATAACTGTTATGTATAAAGCTGGAACATTCATGATTTTCAAATAGCCAGACCTTCAAAGGATACCAGCTTCTAACAAAGAGTTGTAGGTTTGCTTGTTGAACTACAGTAGCAACGATTCCTACCCTCCTGGGTGCTGGGCAGTGTCAAAACTTCTGCTAGCAGACCTAGGTGCAGGAAAAACTGGAAAGCTGTGCTCTGTAATTGTACTGGACAGAGTCAACCCCAAGTTAGTATGTTCTGTTTCCCAGTGGGACTTATTAGCCCAGGTTAACGTGTTAACATCTTCAATGGGGTTTATTAGATTGTCTGCTGGACTGACTTTTATCTCAGGCACTTCTATTAATGACTATTAATGGAGCCACCACAGAACTTTTCCATTAGCAGTAGGAAACTGATGAGAGTTGAATGGAGGAATGTCTTGCTGAGACACGTGGAGAGGAATGGTGAGTGAACAGGGTTCAGGAATGGTGAGATAGCAGGGATAAGGGGAGAGAGGTATAATTACTGTACTCAATTACCTATGGGAAGGATATAGGGAGGTAAAGCTGAACTCTTCCCAGCGATTCATGGAGATTAAAGAAAAAACAGTTGCAGTTTGCACAAAGTAGTATTTCAAATATTACAAGGAAACACAAGAAAGAATATCCTTCACAATTATGATGATTAAGAACAGAAAACAGCTGCCTAAACTCCCATGAAACCTCCACTCCCTTAGATACTCAAGGCTTCAATGATGAAGCCCCTGGAAAATTTGATCAAACTTCAGCGTTAGCCCTATGGTCAGCAGAAAATTGGAAGAAATGGCTTAGACAGAAGCTTGTCAAGTTAACTAATTTTGTGATTCAATGATTCTAACTCTGTAGTTACAACTAACAATAACATTGTTTTATAAAAAGATAATAGAAATGAGAAGGCCAAGACATTCTCTATACCCTTCCCTCTCCTTGATGTGATGCTATGCATTCATCAGCTGTAGGCATCACTCCAGGCCCTCCACACAGCAGGACAAATTTTATTTTCTGTATTTAAAAGTAAGAGCTTCCTTATTGCCATCATTCTTGTGCCCATATGCTCTGCAAACAATATTCTACACTTAGGCTACAAATGCCTTCTCAGAACACATAAATCTTGTTAAACATCTCCTCTTTCATTAAGTAACATGTTATAAAACAGTTTTGAAACTCAGGAAAAGGAATTGGAGAGTTCCTAAGAAGCAGACATTCTTATCAGTGTCCTAGTGGTACCTCTTAGATTTGTAAATTGATATTTAGTTTTTGACCTTTTTTAATCTAATCCAAAATTTGTTACAAAATTTGTTTTTAAATACCTAGGACAATTTTGAAATGTATGTAAACTTTTCTTATTGTAGCCTGTACTTGTGGATTCTGGGGCAGGTTCTTTCATAACAGGGTTGTGCTGAAAGAATGTAATGGAAATGACACATAGGAACAAACCCAGGGTATAATATTATTAACAACAAGGTAACATTGCTACATTTAATTAGTATTAAAAAATATTAAAAGTGTTATTTCATAATGTTTGTCTACCATTATTTATTTTGTCAGTCAGACATGCCCCCTAATGCCATATGAGAAGGACATATCCAGAAAGCACTTTGGCAACCAGTGTTTGCAGGTTGATATTTGTATATATCTGCAGATGGAAAGGATGAGCTTCTGTTACCATTTAGATGAAATTCTCTGATAGTTTAAATATTGCAGCCGAAATCATCGTAAAGCTCAAAATTGCACATAACTCCAGAAAGAAGTTCGATCTTAGTAAACCTATTTTCTTTACATGCAATAGCATGTACATTTATAATGTTCAAACGTTGGCATTGAAGGATAGTTTCACAGTGGTGCTGTCGCAGAACTAATTAAAGCCACAGCTGGAGGAATTACAAAGACAAGAAGAAATCTGGAGCAACTTTAGTTCCTCCCCCAAATGCATTCAAATCCTCTCAGCCTTTTTTGTAGAAACCAAATGAAGAAGTATAATTTGCTTCTCACTAGATGGAAGAATAAAAATGTTTGGATAATGAATATTTGAAAACTGACTGTTACATGGTACTGCCACAACACACAGAGCATTAGCTCTCCTTCCACTCTTTCATGTATTCCTCTTAGTAAAGAAGATCAAAGATGTTCACTCTGAAAATAATAGTTCTCAAATGTTGATGGCAGATATTAGGCAGAGAAACTCTTCTTTGCATGTTTCTGTTTTTAGTTTATGACAACATTACACAGATAGAAGAACTGACAGCAGAAGAGGCATGTATGGGCTAAGGTTGTATGAGTATTCATCTCAAAAAGAAAATGTTATTTACTGTCTACAACAGTATTTCTACTCCCCAATAACGTTTTCTTTCCTCCTCTCAAATACTTTCTGTCTTTTGTACACATATCTGTGTTTAGTTTTGTGTAAAATCACTTCTTTCAGGTCCCTTCAGGTCCCACAGGGATCCTCTGTGACTGTGTGGAGTGACTGAGAGCTGCAGTTGTGGCTGCCTTTGATAATCCTGCTTGCTGCAACAGCTGTGATGCAAGGGACATTAGGCCTTTTAGGAAAGCCTGTTTCCCATACCTACCAGGCAAGATAAAGATAAAGTAGTGATGAGGTTTCACCTATAAATACATAATTCGCGCACTATTTATTTGAGCCTTAATTATGGGCATACCTTAATGTGCTCCCACTTGAGCATTATGTAGGATTCTAAATCACATAATTGAAAATCATGACGGCTAGAGAAGAAGATATGTTTCAGAGAGATTAATTAAAGGATTTTAGAGAAGTTGTAGTATTGAATTGCCTTCCATTTACTGCTGCTCTACTTTCCTCACTACTGCAATTCCCCTCTTCAAAACTTTCCACATATTTAAAGTGTGGATGTGGTAGTTGTAGTTCCAATAGTCTTCAAACAGTCCACTGAAAAATATATCTCTGGAAAATAAATGCATTTAGCTGATAACCTAATCTCATAGCTCCTTTTTTAAAGATTATATATTACTTTGTGCATAACTATATGGCTATCCTAGCAGTAAGACACCACTAATATGAAATTTGTGATATATTTTGCAGGACTCCATTCCAAAGAAAAGAACATGTGATACACTACATTTTAAGGATTTCAAAAGTTGCTATGGCAATGAAAATCCTGTGTTATTCTCAGAAGTTAGGAAAAATGACCAATTATATCACCAACATACAATCAAGATAACAGAAACAACATTAAATTAAAGGGAAAGAACACAAAAAGGTTCCATGCATCAGAAGGTATGGATGATACATTTATGACAAGATTACCATCCTCCATATTTCCCAACTCCAGTACACGCTATTTTCCAATAAGTAGTTATTTTGATAATGCCTATATCTTTTTATCAATATTATTTACAGAGGTAGGATAAAGAAGTTTTACATGAGAAGCTGCTGTTGTATTGCACATAACCCGTGAGACAGCACTTCCCAGAAATATGTTAAGAGGGGCCAAGGTGGAAGCACTTGCTGGAAACACTTAAGAAATAAAAGACACAGAACAGCTGCTTCCCACAAGTCCTAGCTGAAACAACAAGTCTATGATCCATCCTATCTAGCACCAGATCAAATCTAAGAACTAGTAATCTAAAGTTGCATTACAATACAGGGGGAAACAGCTCTCTGTTTAGCAAAAGTTACCCAGACAAATACTTTAAAAGTTTAGGCCATAACACTAAATGGCTAAAACACTAGTTCTGCAGTAAATATTTCTATCTGTGGCTGATCAACTCCTCCATCACCTGGAGGAGTGTTACAAAAAGCAAGGATAGTTTAAAGTCAGATAGTGACAGGACAAGGGATAATGGTTTTAAGTTGAAAGAGGGCAGGTTTGGATTAGATGCTAGCAAGAAATTCTCTACTCAGAGACTGCTGAAGCACTGGAGCATGTTGCCCAGAGACACTGTGGATGCCTTATCCCTGGAAGTGTTCAAGGTCAGGTTAGGTGGGGTGAACAATCTGATCTAGCAGGTGACATCTCTACCCACGGAATAGAGTTTTTGGAACTAGATGACCTTTAAGGTCCCTTCCAGCCCAAAACATTCTATGATTCTATGATTCTAATTCTCATTTATACGCACCCTGATTTCAAACTGTTTAGAGATTCCAGAAACATTTGCACTTCATAGGGCACTGTATTATGAAGAGTCATTAATATAAAAACTGATGAGCATTCCTTAGGATAATTTTTAATATAAATGAAGCACAAAAAATTCTTTATATAATTTTTATGCCATCACTGCATTTCTTTTTCTGGGCAACTATTAAAAAAACCTAAGGAAAAAAGTTCCTTAATTCCAGGGCTTACCTAATTGTCCAAGTTTTGTTTCCATTTGCTTTGAATCATTTAACATCTTAATTACAGATGCATAGAATACAAAATTCATATAGCTTTACAGGGTTTTTAGTTACTCAGAGCAGAAGTCACTAATGTAGAAATACTGATTGGCAAAAAAAGAGTCACTATTGTATCTGTGTCAGACTAATTCAAAGTGACATTCATCCCTGTCCTTTTGGTTATCTCAGAATAGTGGTTTTTATGAGCAAAATAGAGTCAACTTCTTATTTACTAAGAATATTAAATTTTTCCATAATAAATGTCTTGTAAATGCATTGCTTAGTTATATAAGAGATATATGATAATAAATTTCTGATCCATAGATTGAAATAATAATTGGTGAATGTTACAACTGCATACAACACACACTAAATATAAAGACATGCAAATTTATTTCTAGAAATACTACTGAATTCAACATGCATTGCTTGGTATCCACAAGCTGATGAATTAGTGCTGTAAAAAAAAAACCTGTAAACAGGCTTCTGGGTAGCACAATATATCAAAATTACACTCCCTAGGGATTATCTGGTCTTCACTAAACTAATTTTCACTACACTTTCCTCCAAGCTCTTCGTTGCAATATGCAAGCATTTTAAACCAATATGTGATTTTCTTAAAATGGAATAAAAATCAAAAAATATCCTTGGACAAAAAAATGTGAAAAGTTTTCAATAACCATTATTTACAGAAGCCCCTTTGCAGGTGTATTTAGATAGTTCTTATGTCATGAAGAAATCTTGTAATTACTGAATGTAATAATGCATATTCTCTGGTTATAACAGAATATTTCTTTGTATTACACAATCATAAGGCATAAAACTTGTCCTAGGTCAAGGTCCTAGAATTGGATGCTTTAGTTTTTAAATAAAAATAAATAACATTTCTTCCTTCTTCCATCAGAGAGGGTATCATGTAAAGCACAGTGTCCATATAGTTAAGGATTTCAAAACAGCATTCACACTGAGAGGGTGAACTGAAGAAATTACCTTTATATTGACATTTTCTGATTCCCCAATACTTCACTTGAAATTTTTTTTGAAAGTAATTAGATACATATTTGCTGTTCTGAAATGTGAGGTCCGTGACTGTAAGCCAGGAAATCTGTTTGCTTCTTGTTTCTATCCAGTAAACTTGCATAATCTGGGGAAAATTGCTTCACTTACTTGTCCCTTAATTTCCAATAGCTGTCGCTTCATTAGGTAAGAATGGGAAGCTGGCCTTTAAAATAAAACCCTTTGCTGAGAGTTAGACTTTTTGTCTATCAAGTGTCAATAATTAGGGCACCAAAACCATTCCATCTGTAATGTCTCATGTCTCTTGATATTAAAGCACTCAGAAGACAAATATATTTAGGATCTACAATCTGAAATATCCTTCACTACATTTTGTTAAATGTTTAAACCTTTCTGCAGATCTACTCTCAATACTCACATATGTTGATTCCAGTCTAAAATGTGTGTTAAAAATGCAACAGACCACATATTTTCTCCATCCTAAATTTTTCAAGAAAAATTCAGGAGCTAGCAATCACCTGTATTCAATATAGGTTTTATTTAATCCTTTATATATCGTGTCCTCTTTTAATACATGTACACAGAACTCAGAGTAGTGGGATTGAAGGGAGTTCTGGAGATTCCTCCTAAAAACAGGGCAAAACTCTGTGATGCTTTTAAGAAATAAATGTGGCAAGTTGGTGAAAGGCAGTCAAATTTTTAGTATTTCTTCACTGTCATTGGAGTTCCCATAAAATTTCTATGGATTACTTGTCACAAAAAGCAAATCAATCTATTTCTCCCTTAATGCTTAAAAATATACTTCCAAACATCCAATGAAACACGGAGGTGATGCACTCCTGCTGCTGCTCTCATCTTTTGTACACCTCTAAATTCCATTTAGTTCTTGCCTGCACTCAGTAGAGTAAGTGGAAAGAAGCTAAACCCCAAGAAGTTTAACCTTGAAACTTTTAGTGTTTGTTGGGAAAAGCCATGATCCTGCAAGTGGACCTGCATGTTTTGGCTGGACCACTTCTGTCTGGATATACACCTGTATCACAGAGTTATAGAATAGGGAGTAGAATGGTTTGGGTTGGAAGGGACCTTTAAAGGTCATCCAGTGCAACCCCCTCAGCCATGAGCAGATCAGAGGCCTGTCCAGCTTTATTTTACACGTTTCTAGGCTAAGGACATCCACCACCCCTCTGGGCAAACTGTTATATTGTTTCACTAACCTCACCCCAAAATATTTCATTTTTCTATCAAGGTTGAACCTCTTTTAGTGCTGTCTTTTCTTTCCAAGTTCTCACCAATGAACCAAATACGATTTTCTCCAGTCCTCTGCTTTTCTGAACACTTGGAAAAACATAGTGCTTCCAAACTGCAAAATCAAGCAGGCTGTCTTTGAAAATACTTGATAAGACAATACAATTTTCGATGAATTGGACATTTATTTTATTTTCATTGGTGTTAGGTATTTTTGCAGTATGCACACTCTACCTACATATACAACATTTGCCATGTATTTTTCTGATATAACTGCTGCAATTCCAGACGTAACTGAACATACACTGAAAAATTCAAGTTTCATTTTAAAACTATTGTGTGCAAACAACTAATTGAAGACAATTTTGTCTAAAAGTAAAGTTTCAGAGAAAACAATGTTCAACTTAATTTGCAAGAAGTTGATGAGCAAAAATTCAGTTCCTCTGAACTTATGTCTAATGGAAGAATAGCAAAGTCAGAACAGTCTTTGCAGAGTTTATTAATCACTATTTGTGAAAATTCAGAACAGAATATAGATTCAAAATTACATGAGTACATAATACATTCTTCTTTTTACACTGACTCTCAGGTTACCTTTACATTACAGAAAATTAAAAGCATAACATGCTCCTTACCAGAAGAACACCCACAGAAGATAACCCCCAAATTGCTTTCAGCATTCCCAGTGCCACTGATGACAGGTTGCCTTAAAAGCTGCAATTTGCTTAGCTAGCTTCTGACATCTGTGAGAACCCCATTTCTCCAAAATTATCTCCAACTAAAACCTGGCCATTATAAGTTTGAAATATCAGGACAGGGATTACTAGAATTCACTCATTTCTAGGATATTTTTATATTTTTCCTGACTTTTTTTTTTTTTTTTTTTTTTTTTTTTTTTGTAAAAAAAAAAAAATTT
>JAODKT010001744.1:18218854-18239759 GCA_027576195.1 Cossypha heuglini
CGTTTATTTCCTATTAACTTTTATTCAAATTCACAACAGTTGAGACTTTTTTGGAAGTGCTTGGAGTTATTTGGGACTGATTGGGAAAGTCCTCCTCTTGCCACAAAAAATTCTAAGCTTTTTTACATATTTTCCTGCATGCTTTATTGAGCAGTCTTTAAGACAGATGCCACCTGCACCCTGAGCAGCAGAGTGCCTGTTGCCAAGGAAACAACACCCTTCCCTTGCGTTCTCTTCTCTTACCTCCTCCTCTCCTTATTCACATGCCTCAGCATTAGGGGCAAATAGAAAAAGGTTTCCATGATTGCAAACATATGAAAAAATTACACCTTCAAATACTTGCATAAAGTAGAACAATAATATGAATATGTTCCAATAATATGAAAAATTTTGAAGTCCTGTTAGCAAAACTACAAATTACAAATTCTGACTTTCCATTAAAATCTTACTTTGCCATAAATGTAAATATATCCTATAGATATATCCTATATATAAATATATAGATATATAGATATATAGATATATAGGATATCTATGTGTGTTACACTCCTTCTACAAGCTGTAGAATGCAGATTGTTGATCCTGTTCAGTCATGCACATAGAAATAAAGATACTCTGAAGATAAGCTGAAGAGGATACTCTGAAGAAAAAAGTTCTTTAACATAAGTACCTGTGGCCCAGTGGAACAACTTACTTAGACTGATTACAGTGGGATGCAATCACAGGTAGAAAGATTTTTCTTACCTGTACAGTCAAAATTTAGTAGTCAATTACTTGCAACAACAAAAAAAATCTTAGTCCAAATTTAAACAGTAAAGCTGGATCAAAGTAAACTCTGTATTCTTATAATTTCCTACAAGTTCCTTGTTTTCCAACAGCCCACTCCTATTTCTCTGAGCACCTAAATAAGAGGTGAAGCAACCTGACCTGCAGATGTTTAACTGCATTTTCCTAGAGCCAGAGGAATACACCTGAACACCATTATCTCACAGTATTTTTTTTTGGGAAACAAAACCAGTTCCCAAACATTGTAAACAACAAAA
Organism: Cossypha heuglini; assembly: GCA_027576195.1. Classification (NCBI taxonomy): domain Eukaryota; kingdom Metazoa; phylum Chordata; class Aves; order Passeriformes; family Muscicapidae; genus Cossypha; species Cossypha heuglini. Next base: position 18,219,898 of record JAODKT010001744.1, read on the forward strand.
ACAGAAGAAAAGAGGAGCCCGGGTTCCATTTAGTCATTAACACAAAGCCACAGAGTAAAAAAACAAATGCAGAAAAGGACCAAGAGATGGACATCATTATTCAGCCCCCAGAGAAATCATAGCTCAACTATTCCCGACTGCAACAATAACTGCATACATTTCTGGCTCCAGGAGCTGGAGCAGGAATTGCAACCAGACAGTAAATGTTTTCAAACTTCAGTGCCATTAGGCAATAGCAGAGAGAGATGCTGCCAGGGCTGTGGGTGCACCAAGCAGCCATACCTGCTCTTCCCAGGCTGACTTCCTCTCTAGGAGCTGGTCCATTCCTGCTCCTCACAGCCCTTCCAACATGTAAAACCTCACAACCCATTTGCTTCAACAGCTGAATGCACAACCCAGAGCAGCATCCTGCTGCTCACCACTGCTGATCAGGGAGATGGAAGAGAACGGTCTTTTACTACAAGGAAATCTTTCCCAAAACTCTCCTGCAAAACCTTTTCATTTTATCAGTTTAAAAATTAACAAGGGCACTGCATCCATTATTAATAATTTAGTGGAAAACAGATCTCATTTATTGATGTGCCACATATTGTGCTCAGGTATTTTGTACCTGCAGGTGAGGATATCTTCACTAAGGAAGGAGAGCATCCCAAATAAGAAAATATTGCAGTCAAGAAGGGCCCTGCACTAGTCCTCTGCTGCAACAGAGTCATGATGCTTATACTTAATGCGTTAAAGCCAGTATAATTTATTCTGATAATTCAACTTTGGAAGAATTTTGAATGGCAAGTTAACTTAAGTTTTCTTCAAGAAATCTGGAACAAATTGGTTTCTCAAGCAGAATTTAATGGAGATGATCTTCTTAACCATATTTTCCCTACTGGATCTCCTGGCAGACTATGTGATCTCCTCCAGTGACAGCATCAATAAACACCACTGGTGTGCTCAGATGGCCAACTTTACAAAATGAATCTCCTTTTACACAGGATGTTGTGTATTTAACTACACTAATAAACGTGATAATGAATTATTTGGACACTTCCTGCCTATGTTTTGAAATATTTTTATATGAACTGAATATTGTGCAGGTTGATTGTATTTTGGGCTTATATTATTTCATTCTAAAATACCCCAGATGAGTTAAATAAATTACAGTTTATAAAGAGAGTTTATAAATAGAGTTAAAAAAATAGAGTAAAAAAATTACACTTAAGCTTTTCTAGGTGCTTCCATTATGAGGCCCTATGTATACAATAGGAAAGGGATTTTAATCTCTTTTAATTCGCAAAAACATTAATTTACAGAGAGAAATAAGCAAACTAGAAGCTTAAGTTAATTCTTAAATTCCTTAACAAAAGGCCAAAGAAACTATTATTTCCATAAGTATATCCTTATGAAAAATAATATTGATGTTTTAAGGAACAGTATCATCACAAAGCCCATTTTGAGCCCATATTTTCGCTTGCCTAACATAATAAAATCAATATATGTCAGTAAAATTAATAAGTTCAAGAGTATTTCTATTAAAAAGTTTTATCAGTTATGTACCTAATTTATTCTATAAGTGAAAATATCTATGACTAGAAGTAATATTTTCATATTGTTCCAAAACCATTAGCTTATAATTCTGTAAAAAGCATTGTCTTTTCTGGCAATATTTTTCTCAGTCACAGAAGATAAAAATAACCTGCTTATGACCAAATAAACATGCCCAAGCACTAATTTTATTTACTTGCTACTTTTCCTCTTCAATTGAAGCAAGATTTACTTTTTCTCCTTAAAGTTAACATTAACAGCCTTTCATCACAAACCATAGATTGTCACAGCAGGAAATAAGACAATCAGATCCAAGTTAACAAAGCTATCTTTTCATATTCTTTCTTACATATTCCAGTCCTACCAGGAGGTGATGTTGAGAAGTTGAAAAGAATAAGAATAAATATGAGTGTACAGTGAAATATGACATTGTGCCAAATTATCTGCTTATAGGTGAGCAAAACTCCCACTGAAGACACATCAATAGATGTTTTAGTCTTTTATGATAACGGAATTTGTCCTTATAGTGTAAAAGTATGCTTCATTTCTAATGCAGAATCTCACAAAATCCGTCAGAGTCAGAGAACAACAGTGACATGAGCATATTCTACAAAAGAACAACAGGGTTTCCTCAATGCAGCACATCTTCATGCACGGAAATTTTTCAACTCTGCCACACTTCAGCTGATGGACTGCTACAGCTCAGAGGGACATGCAGATAGGGTCCAAACACTTAGTTTGATTCAAAGGGCCTTGGGGATTATTCCAGGGCATCCTAATATTTTGTTAATTTGGGGTATTTTGGGAAGTGGTGGGAAAAGTAGCCATTTCCTTAGCACAAAAACTGCCTGCATACTGAAGAAAGTGTATCTTACTAGTGTAGTAGCAACTCTATGAATATTTTCAGGTCATCAAATCTTTCAAGTCTTCTTTTTCTTGGATTTATCAATAGCACTGTGCCACTAGTACAGCTTTTTTGTGTTGTTTTTATTTTCCAAATATGATGGTGGATTATATTTTCCAGATGAGATGGGTGAGAGTTCTCAGGGCATCTGAAAAGTTAAATACTTCTACATAAGGTAGAATTTGTTAATACTATTAGGCTCAAAAGTAGCCAGCATCTTCTGCTTGTCTCAATACATTTCTTGAGCTCAGAGGACTGGTGTCACCCTCTTCCTGACTTTACTTAATCCTGAAATTATAGGAAAATTCAGGGAGTCCTCAAACAATATTTAATAAAAAAACCCAACTGTTATTTCACAAATTAAAGTTGAATGGTTTTATTTCAATATTTTATCCTTCTTCCTCCTTTATAAAAGCATAAATCTTTGCTCTGCTTCCTCAGTTAAGAAACCTGCAGGATTGCCATCACAAAATTCTTTCTGAAAAGCAGACAGGATCACAATTCCAGCCTTTCAACTCCATGCATTACCAAGGACTAGCCTACTTCTTCCCTTCAGAGATAAAATTTTTCAGCTTAGTTTTTTTTTTCTTTTTTTTGCCTTGCTACAGTCCCTGACTTCTCAGTCTAGTTTGTTAAGAAGATTGTAAAGATACTTTTTTACAGAACAGGAAGTCTAGTAATTCTGGCAAACCCTGAAGCGAAGAGAGCTCATCAGAGCATTTAGCAATATCTATTACTCTAACAATATCAGAAAATGTCCACCAGCCAAATAAGGAATTGATTTTTCCATTAATATTCTTTCTGGAAAGGCTGCTGAAAGATGAGTATAAAATTAAATTTCTTTGCTACTTGATTGCCTCTCACAAATACATTATGGAAGTATGCAGAGCACCAACTCAAACACCAATATTTTCAGAAAACACATCATTTGATAAAGAAAAGAAGGCAAATATTTAGCATATCAATAAGCATGATTTTGAAACAGAAAATAAATTTTCTGGAATTGTCTTATGTCTTGATCTTCAGAAATAAAATATTCTTTTCTTCCTCACAGATCACGTCTATTACCAGATGCTTAGGTTAGGTACCAGGGGTATTTGGATGTCTCAAAATTTGTTTCTCAAAGAGAAGTTCTCCTTTCACTGTTTAAACCACAGACTGGACAAAGCATTATAACGTGACTAATAGGGACCCATGTTACTATGAAGTGACTCAGGCTTTCAAGGAGAAATTGTGTTGGTACTGTTTAACACTTGGATTTAAATTATAAGCACACAAAATGAACATATTGTAAAAAGCAAAGAGTTTAAAATCCTAATGAATTCAGCCGAGTAAAACTTCTTGAAATCTTTGCTGAAGCCTTCACTGAAATCTTGCATTGACTGGAAGTTCCCCCTATACCTTTTAGACAATCATTCATATGAGTTATTCGTTAGGTGGCTCGAAACAAATTGCTTGATCTGACTCAGCTTGCACATGTGTAAAAGAGAGGTAAAATGTCAAGGAAGAAGCTGTTTGGCAGGGCAGTGTTATCAGCTGCAGTCAGCCGCGCAGAGCGGATCTCAGCAGCATCCTGCAGCAGGGGGAGCTCCGAGCCAGGCTGTGCGAGCCAGCCCTGCTCAGCCAGGCTGAGATGGGGAAAGGAATGCAGGAGGGAGGGATGCCATGGCGAAACAAAGGTCAGAGAGCGTTTTCTAAACGTATAGGAGACAGAAACAGAAAAGAGTTCAGCGAGGGTGTCTCAAAACGTGATCCCAAATACAAGACATTATCTTACAGATTAGAATTTTTAGAATATAGCATGAAACTATTAGATAGTTCCTACTTAGAACTATATCCTGAGGTAGGAGGTGAAAGAAAAGTTAGTGACAAACATGAAAAGCATTTTGACAGATCCTCTAAAAGAAGAATTTCAGAAAAGCAAGCTCTGAATTTATCAGTGATTTATTCTAACATCAACAAAAGCATGTTTGTTTTTAAACTGGTTTTTGTTTGGGTTTTTTTTAATCATGATTATTGTCTTACTCATCAATCTTAGACTTGGGGCCAGATAATAAAGACACAAATAAATAAATCTGCAGGTTTAGCTCTTTAAACAATTATATGTAAAAACTGGAAATTTGACAAAGTTCTCAGAACTTGTCTGCTGAAACCAAATATTTAACGCAAATACTAAGTGATAATGGTAATTTTTTTCAGAAGATCATGGCCATAGGTCTCTGCAATACCAGCAACCCCAATTGAAGAGCTAAAAGCAATATAGGGCTATTAAGAAACCATATGCATCACAGTGTACTAAGAAAAAAGAAAAAAAAAAGTTCTGTATAAATACAAACAGAAAAGGCAAAGATAATAAAAGGAAAAAAACAAAAATAATATGCCCAAAACAATATCATTGTACCTTTTGAAATTAACAAGTAGTCACTGGTGAAAATGCATCAGCACTGTTTGGTTCTTGGTTTTTTTTTTTTTAGTAATGTATTCTGCATCCAATTCTATTACAGAGAGAAAAATTCAATCCCCAAATGGGGACATGAAAAATGAAGAAATTCAAAAAACTACAGTAACAAAAGGCTTTTTGATTTATGTCAAAGCAAAAGAAAATCTGATGCAATGAAATTCCACTACCAGTTGTTTCCCACGTTAACTAGACAATCATTTACACATTTCAAGGAAATAAGTAAAATGTCCAAAATTGATGAACATCTCAGGATAATTCTGTGAACGGCAAAAACAGTTATGAATAGCAGACATTTTGAGCACGTGTGTAAGAGGGCAATGACACAGAGAATCTATTTATTAAACTTTCTTGTCCTAAAAGTGTCATTTCCTAGCCTTAACAGCTGTGGAAACAGAGAAATTGCCACTAATTTTTAGGCTGTAAAGAATACTCTGTGAAGTGCCTTGTGTATGCAGGTGAGGGAAGTCCTCACATGGACTGCAGCAAATCTGCTGTCATTTGGAAACTTATCTAGCTATACCTCTCCCAGCAGTAAGATGCTAATGCTAAAATCTTAATTCTAAAAATATTTGGCTTTTTTGAAATCCCTTACTGCACCTGATCCTATACTAATATCACAGCAGAGAAATGCACAGATCAATTAAAACACGGTTTCTCGAATATATTTTATAATTTTATTGCATTAGAATGTATAATATGGACATTGCTGTTGACTCTCTAGGGCAAAGATTACAGTCACTGTACTTTTTGATAACTCGGAACATTTCATTTAACTTGCAACCAGAGACAGTGAGTGGTCCCGTAATTCTAGTACTGATGGTTTTTCCAACTTGAGACTGTGCAGAACTTCTGCACAAAAATTATGGCTTTGCAGCTGAGGCTTAACAGCTTTAGCTTCATCACTGAAGATTTCTCCTGCCTAAATCTCCAGCTACTAAGCCGGGATGTCAGGTATCATGCTAGGTCTTAGTTATATTCATCTTACTCACTTGGGGAAACTACAGCTGTATTGAACTGGTAAGAGCAGTTCTGCCACTGACAGATAAGCTGCCATTTTTAAAACAGAGTTTACAGAGCCTGAAAGAGACATGACATAAGCCTTGGGCCTAATTTACATAACACATTTATTTCCTTCCTGAGAAATCATACTAAAAAGATGTTGGTGAACAAAAAGTAGATGCTGCCTGTGCTGACCTGCAAAACTTGAAAGAGTTTTTTACTTGAAAGAATGAAAGGACACAGTTCCTTCCTTAACTCTGGCACAGAATTGCGATTAGAGACTAAATTTCCTCAGTATCCCCTCATCTTCCTTCACATCCTATCCCATTTTCAAGACTGTAAATATCTTATTAGGAATAGACAAATAAATTTGGCTGTAAACAGTAAAAATAAAAGAAAACAAAAAGATGGATCTATCATATATAGAAAAAAGACTGAAAAAAATATTATGAATTAATGGCATTGATATTCCAAATTATAATTTATATTCCAGTAATTTCTACAGATCCCCATGAGTAACTGTACTTAATACTCTTTGGAAATCCATGAGAATGTTGTTCCATCAAAACCTCTAAAATTTAAAGGGGAAAAACACTGATCAGCTGAACAAGGGAATCAGTGATAAAAATCTGATAAGCTCAGCTGTTTTATATTTTAGCTTTTTGAATAATAAAAGGCAAAATAATGAAATAACTTCTCATTTCAAGCTTTTCGCATAAGAAAAAGAACACAAGCAGTCACAAAGAGCTACTAAAACTCAAACGCTTTATTTCTGTGCTGGAGATCAGAATACTCTGAAATTAAAGCCTGGTAATGAAAGGTGTTAGGGCTTGCAGAGCCATGGAGTTAAAGATATCAGATGATTGTACAAAATCCATTCTCTCCCTCACATATGGGTGAAAAAATCCTGGAAAACCAAGTAAAATAAAATAACATTTTAAAAAATGCTATGATATATAGATGTGCAAAAGAAAGTGCACGTGCAAGAGAGAGAAATTGCCACTTTAAAGATTGCATTTACATCATTTTAGAACAACAAAAGTAAATTTAAAAGGAACATAAACAAGTAACATAAAGTATATAATCAGTTGTTCAAGAAATTTATTCCCTATTAAAAGGCTTCAGAGTGCACTTGAAATAATTTCTTGACTTTATTGGTGTTGGTTTCAAGTCTTAGGCTATTTTTCATCAGCAATACCCGACTTAGTTGGATTGTACCAGTGGTTTGGGGTCTTAAATAAAAGTAAGTGGGCACTAAGAAGAAAAACGTTTTCATTCATTAGGCAATCCATCACAGGGAAATAAAATAGGCAGATAAATTGCTACAAGTCTAAGTTGAGAGTAAGGAACTGATTAATTGTATAATCTTTCAGCTCTGTCATTACAGATTCTGCAAAATTGTTATAGTTAGGCTTGCACAAACCTTTTTAAATTTTTTTTTCACACCCAATTTGGTACACCCTTGCACTAAACATCTAATGAATGTGGTGGCTTTGTTAAATGGTACAATACACAGCAGTAAGAGAATGTGCAGTTACATTATTTTTGATCCAAGGTAAGTTCAAACATCACTTTAGAATATGATAATGTGAGCCTGACCAATATGAGGTGTTTCAAGGTTTCCCTGGATTTTCTTCTCACAGTTTGTCTCAATCTTCTAAGATTTATCACGTTCAAAAATGATAATATTTTTCCATGTTTGGCCATGCAAGTATTTTTCTATTTTGTTCAGTTCCAATGAAGAAACTTTAACTTTATTTTCACACACTTAGCCCGGAATCAGAGTACTTCTAATAAAAGGGATTGAATGTGGCAGAAGGGTAATTGCACATATTCTGAAGCTAGTTGCCCTTTCAGATCACTCCTACTGCACATCTGAGCCTACCAGATGCTGCTGTGCTCTGCAGCCTGCTGCCCCAGGCACAGGGGATTGGTGGGAAGTGCAAGGATTCACGTGCTGCAGGATGCTGTAGGAGGGGCACATTTCCAATGGGAAACTGACACTTTGCAGCCTAGCAAAAAAATGCCTGAGACACACTACTGCTACCCTCTTACAGAGCAGCATGACTGTCAGATGAAGGCCAAACCTGGTCCACATTGTTTCATTATTTATCTATGTTGCTTTAACAACACAAGGTTATTAATCTTTTCTGTAGAACTGAATCTACAGCAGAAGAACTCTTCAGAGTAAAACCTAAAATATCTTCAACGCAACAGCTAAATCTTCACAAATCAGTGTTGAGAAATGGTTTCAGTTCATCACAGTTCAGAGTAAATATGTATCACAGAGTGTAAACCAAATCTGGCTAGTTTTTCTTTATATCTTGAGAATATTTCTTGGCTATGTTGAATAACACTTAAATAGATCTGTGTTGCACGTATTAGTATAATGAGAAGTTTAACAGATTATTAGCAATATTTTAAAATTCTGCTTCAGTGCACTGAAAAGTATGAACTCCTATCTGAGTAATTTGAAAGTCTTTGTAGCTTCAAAATTCTAAGCACATTCTGTAGCCAAATGAAGCAATGTTTTTTCTGGCTACTCTTTCTTACAAAAGGAGTATGTAAATACCTGCTGAGTTAACTGTAAAATATACTGCTCATGTGGTTCTCCCCAAACCAAAGAGCACATTCACATACATATATAAAACAGTATTTAGTGAACCTTATCTCCTTATTTTCCTAGTAAACAGTATCAAGAACTGAAAATACTAGCTTAGGGACTATTTTATTGGCCATGTTATGTTGGCTAAAAGTTGTTCATAACTTGCAGCACCCTGGGTACACATAAAATATGTACATGAAATCTCTCCACCACTGGCACCGAAAGTTTTAAAGCTTGTCATTACTGGTACTTTGAACCAGGGACCCACTATGACTTAAAAGAAACAGAGACAAAAAATATAATTAACAATTTTTGTAGAAGCTTGTTAATAATTTCCCCAGTTGAAATAAATACTTCAAAGTCTGCTGAAAAACTTTAAAGCACTGTTTGACATTTTTCAAAATATAAACAGCATATATTTTTTTCTCATTTAATACAAATGTAATAGAACTATTGTAATATTATTAAGTATCAAACCATTCAAAAATAGTGGCCAAATAATGACAGTGGAAATACTTAGTAGAGAATCATCAGGAGAAAGTGAAATCTACCCCAATGTGTTTGTGTCTATCACATCACATCAGATCACATCACTATCTGAAATATTATCTAGGTAAGTGATTTTTTTCATGAACTGCAGAATACCAGTGAGAGCTGAGGGTATTGGAGAGGGAAGACAACCCCAACATGGAAAAGAAGGACCCAGCTTAACTCCAATGCAAAAAGATCACTAACCAAGCCTCTAAAGGATAACATTTTAATAAGCAGACAAAATAGCTTAAAATCTTGCCAGACCATTATGACTTTCCTTGGCAAAATAACCAATCGGATACAGGTTGAAACCGAAAACTGTAGGTTTCACCTATTTTGAGTTTAGCAAAACTTTATGTAGTGCATTATATGATGTACACAGGAATGATTGGGTTAGATTCAATTAATTCAATTAATTTGACAGAAGAAGATAAATAAAAAAGTGAATATAGAAAAAAACTTCTGTCAAGTAGCAACACCACATCTTGAATTAGACTGTATCATGTTTCCATTACTGTCTTGAAGTAAAGCATGAAGTGACTAAGAGTTGATTTTATAAGTAGAAAATGAATGAAAAACATTTAAGACAGATGGATTAGCAGGCTATTGATATTGGTAACCTGGACACTGAGAAACAACATTGTGAAAAATACACTGACTGATTATTTATCTTGCTCTCTGAGTTTAGACAAGAAGCTTGCATAATTTGGAGACAGGGTAATTTGGCCTAGATGCCATTTTAAAGATAATGATGCCCAAAACCTGAAATACATTTCCTGCTCATTGGATACCATACATGACAGATCAACTATGTTACTTAAAATCTTCATAAAGTTTCTGGAGTATGTGATCCTGCATCACTTAATAATTGCATAATAATCTCTTCAGTTACCTTTATCTCTTTCATTCTGATAGAGGTAATAACACCCATTCAATTCAATTTTCAAAATTATTTTTGAGGCAATCAATATGATAGCTAATCTAAAAATAATGGATGAATATATTAAATATTAAAGGAATACTTGTAAATTGGGTGATAAATTGAGTAAATTATGCAGATAATCAGAAGGTATAGAAGAGTAAATATATGTGTTTTTTCAAATTTAAAATGGCAACCGAAATGACAACTAAAATTTAGCCATCTGAAGGGTCTCCCATAGCTATCAGCACCTTTATTTTTCTGTATTAATACATGCTTTAGGAACCATAAATCCACACTATTAGCTGCTGAACACAACAGCAACAAACTTAATCCCTACCTCCAAGTCCTTAGACTCCAAGGAAAAGAAACTCACATAGGCAGACCCAGATAAATATATATGACCAAGAAAACAAATTAAGATCATCACATGATATTGTTTGGCATGGTAGGGAGTAGGCATAACTTATCAGAAACCTACATCTAATAGTTTAGATTTCTGTATGTTGTCGTACTGAGAAAGGCATAAAGACTTACCTAAGAACCTGTGCAATATTTACCAACAGACCAGAGAAGCTACTTTATTGAACTTAAATAGGTTTAGTTTACATTCAGCAGTCATAGGATAGAGGTGAAAAAAAAAAAAAAAAAGAGAAGCAGATAGGCAAATTAATTTTTCATTTCCATTTGACTGCTTCTGAAAACGAATACCTTTTTTTGGACTCTCTTCAGACTGTTCTCATGGAAAATTAAAATCCTGACTGCCAAGCAAGGCACTGGAGATTTTGATTGTCCCCTCCAGTTCAGGTACACAACTTCCTGTATCAAAATCAATAGGCATTAGACACATAAGTGCACAGCACTATGCTCAGAATAAATTATGCTGAGATAAAGGTCGCAGATCTCAGGTGTGTTGGCAGGCTTTATATGAAAAGAGTTGTCCTTTGGCCACTTTATTTTTCCCATTTATTGCTGATATTTGTGATACATAAATTTTCATTGTGTTTTAGTACTGTTTAATAAGTGACCAGACGATAATTTTAGATTTGACTTAAATTTTCAAAGGAGAATAGGCTGACAAGTCTCTCAACTATTACTGTGTGGACACCACATTGAATTCATGATTATACATTCAAACTGGAAAATAAAATTAGGATAGAGTGAGAAGGAATGTACAGATGTGGCAAAGTCAACTATACACAGAAAACAAGAATATGAGAAAAACTTACTTTCATTTTCTCTTTTTATGTAGAAATAATGAAATGAAGAATTATTTGAAATACTCATTTGACCTTTGCAATTCTTGTTAAAAAAATTCTCAAAGAAGTTCTGGTGAAGCTGTGAGATAAAGGCATAGTCTAAAAACTAATGGAGCTGGAAAGTAACATACCAGGAGAAGGACTGAATTTAAATTGAAATGTGTTTATGTGACTTTGTTAATCACCATGTCAGAAGTTGTTTTTTTTCTTTTTTCTTCCTTTTTCCCCTCCCAAATAGATGAATTCAAATGTAGATTAAATTGCCTATAAAATACAAATACCAAGAAAGAGAAGAGCTTCATTCCAAATATTTTTCCAGCTAATTTAAAAGGGAATACAAATTCGTTTAAAAATAGAGAAGTCTGTGAAACATAATAGAACAATATGAGGAAACCCCCCTGGCACCAATTTACTCAGTCTAGGACTATAAAAGGTACAGAGAACCCAAGCATACATCCTGCATGTGGTTTTCCTTGGCATTATTTACTTCAGGAAATGTTCCTGCCTGCTGTATAAAGTCTGGCCAGTGTTCATGCAGAGCACTGGGATGCAGGATTATGATGAAATTCTTAACATTATTAAAGGCATAAGAAGCACAAGAAAGGGATATTTGCTCTGCAGCCTGCATATTGCTCTTCAGACAGACAAAACAAAGGAAAATCTAGTCCTGCTCAATATGCAAATATGCAAATATGGCACTTGCTCTGTAGAACCATTATGGTGTCCATGTTACACATACTGGAGTTGTGTAGAAAATCACTAGTGGGTCCAACCAATTTAAGCATGTCACTAAAGCGTTAAAAGTACAGAATATTTTTAACAATTCTTTGTATCTCTAAAGAATTTGTCTGAAACAATTTTTAAAATTATCAGCTGTGGGAGATCAATGAGAAAGTTGATATTGGCCTCAGCAGGATCTGATTTTTACTTCAGATTTTCATAGAAAAATTTAAGATATTATTTACTACCATAAAATCACAATTTGAAATTGCTAAGGCATTTTCCTGTAGGATGTCACCAATCCTGTACACTTCGACCATATATATGTTTGAAAGCATAAGGATTTTCAAGATTCTGAGATAAAGCGTAAGACAGAGAACAGCAGAATTGAACTTTAGTGGTGTACAGCTCACAAACTCTATTTAAAAAGCCTCTATTCCATCAGTGTAGTTCAAATTTCCTTTCAGGATTCACTTGAAATATTAGCTGTTCCCAAGTAAAAAACATTTCCACACAAACTCTATGAGAAACTAAAAGGAGCCCTTTCAGGCAACAGACCGTGGATGCTTTCTACTACATTTTGCAGCTGTCATTTCAAAACCTCACATTCTTGGGTTATTAGGTAATTGCCTCCATGTCAGCTATTCTCTGTTTCAGTGTAAAGGTGATTTCCATGCAAAACAAGTCATCTACTCAGATTATTCCAAAATCAGACATTATTGCTCTCAGGGATTTTCTTCTTTAATGAAAAAACACCATTACTTGGCTTATTTTAAACAGCATTTTATTAAAGCAAACTTCACCATTAATTGTCATTAAAACCTGAAGCACTTCTTGTTTCTCTTCCAATTTTAGGATTGGAATTTTAGGAAACTGGACCTGAATTTTAGGATTTTATCCATAAGCATACTTTTCCTGTTATTAAAGTTACTTCAAAGAGGGGGTACTTTTACTTTCATCTCCTTCTTTTCTTAGAGACAGAATTTCAAAATTAATGCAATGTACTTTGTATAATTTACAAGATTTATGAATTTTAATGCTGTTTCTGAATTTTTTTGGGGAAAAAAAAGCCATTTTCTCCAGAACATTTATATGTTATATTGAAGTTCTGCAGGTATAGTTAAAGTAATTACCTTAATAAAGATTAGTGTGTTCCCATTCAGTCTTTTTATTTCTACTCACCAAACCTGTCTTCTACCTAACATTACTTTGCAGGTCTTTCATTTATTGTTGAATACCTAAACCTTTCTTTGTGCTGAGTTTCAGATATATTTTACTTTTAAAATTATCCCTTCTCAATGTAAAAAGTCATTTCCATTTAAGAATGGTGGTTAGACAATTTCAAGGACTTCAACAGAACATGCCTTATCAACAGTAGTTCCAGTTTTCTAACAAACATAGATGTGCAAATATGCATATTTATTGTTATCTTCAAGCTTCATACAAATAGAGAGTAGTATTAATCAGGACATTTTTCTACAAAGTTGCAGTATTTCTGCAAAGTTGGTAGGAATTTCATTGTTCATCATATCACTAAACAGTCTGACAAGACCTTGAATTTCTTTCTAAAACATCAGCTAAGAAAATAACTGCAAGAATCTCAACTTCCGGTTACACAGCCTGACCCCAGCTTCTCTAGGGAAATTTGATAAAGAAATGCAGCTCTGATCCCATTTCATGACTGTTGCCCATTGCAGCAGGCCACCACAAGTAGCAGTGGGGATCCAGGGAGGCAAGGGAGTTCCCCAGGCTGGCAAGAAAGGAAGAAACTGCCAGGGCAGCACAGTCTGCTTGAACAGACAGCATGTTTTCTCCTCTTCTGCACACAGAGCTCGGAAGGCTGCATCCACTCATATGGCAGTGGAATGTTGAGGATGGCTCTGTATGTGGACTGTGGCCCTTATAAACAGCGAATTTACTACTACCAGCTCCTCACAGGCAGTAGCCAGGGAAGCAATTTCATCATTCTAGGGCATGCAGTGCAACTCAGCAGATGGAGCATATTACAGTTTTTGTTCTGGAATGACAAACCTCATCTGCATTACTGAGGAGCCTCAAGCATCAACCCAAGAACAAAGACAAGGATTTTTGGGGTTTAAATCTAGCAGTATTATAGAAAAACTTAGGAATTTTTTTTTTTTAATTTTTGATCCCTTAAGGTTATAATACATTTGATTTAAATAAGTAAGTTTTTGTAGATTTTTTACACAAAACGAAGGCATTAAGGCACCGCTATACACTATAGAAGTTCCTCTTTCCTCACCTCCTTTACTGCTCAAGTTTTTACCACTGGGGGGAAAAAAAAAGAAAAAAAAAAAAAGAAAAAAAAAAACCAAAGAAAAAAAGAAACCCAAAAAAACCAACAAAACAGCAACAACAAAAAAAAGGAACATAGAAAACAAAGCAACGACACAGTAACACAATCTTGGTTTACCGCTACCTCACTCATCCCAACTTCTCAGAAGCTGAACATTCAATCTAATTTTTGCAAAAAATATTTTTTCTCCTATACCAGATTGATAAAAATTTTACTTAAGTATTACATTAAAATCAGTATTTTTTTCTACAATCAGCAATAGGCTTTTCACAGTGTACATTTCCTTCCAAAAATTAAAATATCAGGGTATGGCAAATTGGTAACATGTACAGACTAAGACCTCCTTCCTCTGTGAGACCAGGAAAAATACTGCTGTAGGAACCAATTACCTGGCTGTGATGCTAGCCTGCTGCACAAGTACTTCTGCCAAGTCTTCAGCTCCAGCTACTGTGCAATCATTTTTCAAATGCCCAGGCTCAGTTATTTATTCAGGACAGCTCATTTAAACAGCTAAATAATTGGTGGAGTCAGACCACATTTGGCCTCCAGCATTCCTTGGATGTCTGACCTCTAGAAGTGTACAAAAATTTATTACAAAATGTACAAGTCTGGAGCGGGATTGCAGCAGCTATTTGCCTTGACAAGCTCTCTGTCAATGCCAGTTCAGGGGTGCTGTCAAATCCAGAAAGACATTTACCCCATTTTTTTTAATGAGATGAGCAATAACACAGCCACAACAGCTTGCAAAATATCCAGTACATTTCCTTAAAATGCTTACTAAAACTATTTAGTAACGTCTTAACACAAAAACCTGGTTTTTTATATCTCTTTCCATTAAATAGCTTGTAGGGCCTTTTTTGAGCCAGTAATCTCCCATTACAGTTATGAGACAATACTTCATTTATTTCTGCTGTGCTTTCCTACAAAATGCATTTATTTTTCAGTACATTTTTTTAAATGTCTTTCTTTCATGTACATTTTTCTTTATATATGCTTTTAATGAAGATTTATCACTTAGTGTATGTGAAACAATGCAGAAGTTGCTTAAAATGCCATTTTCAGAGTAACAGTAGAACCATACAGAAAATGTAATTAATTTCCACACGCATTCACAGACAAGGAGGAGCACAGAGCCAGGATGGGAGAAATGATACCCCAACAGCCCAGTCACAGAAAGGGAGTCTTCACCTGGCCCCTTCCCGGGGAATTGATTGGAGAGGCTCCCCACTGCACCTTACAGACTGAATGGCTACTGCCATGGGGCATGGAACAAGTTATGGAATATCAGGGAAGAGCGCTCTGGGCTTGGATTAGATTTTGCCTGGGATGTCCAGGGGAGGAAGCAAAAGCGGGGGGAAAGACAGGTAAGGTGGTTTGCAGAGGAGTGAGCATGGCAAAATAGAGGGATAAGGGGCTAAAACAGGTGGCTAGTTCCTTAGTCAGACTATGCCCTGTGCCAAATCCCCAGAGTCTGTTCTGTCTGCTTATTAAACTGCAGATCCTACTCTGCTCCTGGGAAAGGGGCTATCCATCCTATGCCAAGGAAACTGCAGCCAGACGGTTTATAGATGCGTCAGTAACTGGACAAAGCCGCTGTGTATTTGTCAAAGACCATCAAGACGAGCTAGCCGGTGAGCAGTCTAGCAGCCTGGGAGCCCTGTGCTGCGCCGGGAGAAGGCAGCTACCAGAGGGCCCTGGTGGGATCTGCGTGTGTGAGGGCGAGGCAGCCGAGCCTGCCAGGGCTGGGTCAGGTGGGGTCTCCAAGCCTGGTCAGGGGGGGATCCAAGGTGTGTGTGGGTGTCCGAGTGCACACATGCACACTGACACAAGTGAGGAAACCAGACACAACTACTGGGGCTTCGGGCCTCTCCTGGAGGGGCCATCAACATGTGCATGTCCCAAAAACAGACCTTCATGCTGATCAGCCAGACGAGGACATGAGATGCAAACAGAGCTGTTTGGGCTTGCCTTGAGTGCCAAGTGGTTCTAGCTGTGCTGATATGTGTGGCCATGGCCATAATCATGTGCTTATCAGTGCTGCACCCCACTGAGCGCCTATGGGGAACACATGCTCAAGCGGCACCCAGGCAGGCCCTGATAACACCAACCTGCAGCGCCTCACTTCTACCGGACCCTGCTGCAGATACAAAAACCAAGATCGTTTGCAAAACTGTGCAAGTTGTTACACTGTAAACCTTTAAAGCAAAAACAATGTTACACCCCTTAAAGCTGGAAGGACAATTCAAAAGAGAAACTACTACATTGTTTCAAGAACAAAAATCAGGAAAAAAGGAGAATAGAAATCCTTGATGCAATCAACATTCATGTTGCTGGAAACTTTAGTATCCATTACTAGCTCAGTAAATAAGTATGAATTATTTACCCTTTCTTTGTTTTTAGTGCTGTAAAAGAAAGAAGAAAAAAGAACCTGTTCAATTGGATCTTTGGTGGCTGGTTTCATTTGAGCTGTGGAGGAGTTTTCAGTAATTAATAGCCAGCTGCACATCCTGATAATGCCAGATGGGTCCTGCGTCATTAAGCATTACTGAAACAAGTTGCTATTTATCAGGTAATGGTCCAGGAAAATAAATCCTTGGAAAAGCAAAACAGTTTTCTTAAGAGGCAAAGATGCATTTAAGGATTAACCTGCTGGTCATTATTTAATTCCATTTAGGAAAAAGTAAGGGCATAAAATGCTATTTCTTGTGCAAATTATTCATATATGAGAGGGACAAAATCTAGTACTAATCTGCATTTATGATTCAAAGTAAGTTCTTTTGACAAAATGATAACACAGTTGAACATTAGAATTCCCTGATACTTCTTTTAAGATGATACTTTTTAGTTATTTATAGATTTGCCTAAAATTTTTCACCCAGCCAGAAATTTTCATATTGGGTATAAATCCCATGATTTTTCATTATTGACATTGTAGTTGGGTAAAATGACATTTTTGGGCAATAATGGGGCACCTACTCTCAGTGACATCCACATCATTCAAAGATGATCTCCACAGGCACCTCCCTCAATTTTGGCAGTGCTTGGCTCTGAACTTTGGAGATAGATTAGTAGAAAGAGCATTCGCAACTGCAAAAAGTTGATTTCAATATATGCTTTATGTTTTGTACTATTGAAGTACTAGAAAGGTTGGATAGTTAGTTTCTGAATACAGCAACTTACTCCACATTAATGGACAGTACTTCATATTCCAAATCCCTGTCTGTAGAACAAACCTGACAATATTTTGTCATTGCTGTTACAGCACAGCTTTAAATCTTTGTAAAGCACATAGCTTCTACAATGGGAAGAGTTTGTGAAGAAATAGGCCTTTTCAAATCTGGTGCAGATTTTAAATTGTTTATTTTGAACAAGAAGTGCTGGGTTGTCGACTGAGCAAGAAATATTGGGCAGCTGCCAAGGCAGTGGAGGGATAAGGTGTACTGTGGAAGCTACATCGTGCTTTGGTGCATTTGGAACAAGTAACTCACACACATAGGAATGCCAACTTTCCAGTCACCATAAGGTGAAAATTACCAAAATTGTAACATTTCCTAACTTTTCTTTCAAATCTTCTTCTTTTAGCAAGATTAGGTTTGTTTTCATGCAAGCCCATAAACCACAGTTTCACTCTTCGCTGTAAAGGTGACTTATACATGATGCTAAATTTATTCAAACAGCTGCATGTGAAATCATGCCTTAGTACATTCTGTAAACTTCAATGAGAGGAAACAGGGAGTCTATTAAAAAGCCTCTTTGCAACTACTTCATTTAATGTGCCTAACAATGAGAATGTAAGTGGTGATTTCCACATTCCCCATCATTAAACTTCTTGAATGCTTGAGATTTACAAGGCATGATTGGTTTGGTACAGTCAGGAAAAGTATTTAAACACTTTAAAATACTTTTGTAATATTTCAAATCTGAATCAGACTAGCAGCGTTATGTCCCACTATATGGAGGTACATGAAGTAAGGACAGATAATTGTTGATAATGGCATTGCCTTCAAAAGTGGGTATAAAATTTCTGGCCTTATATTTCTATTCCTGCCTACCCCTGACTCTCAAGGGAAATAAATCAAACCGAAAAAAAAGTTTCTCTATAGAATAAATGACAAGACAGGGGGAAAAATTAACTGCAAAAATAAAATTTCTACAACAAGAACATTTAAAACAGTAAGAAAAAAGTCTAAGCTGCTAATATTCATCTTTGCTATCAGGTACTATCTTTCCACCTAAACACAGATAAATAGAGGGCAAGGAACTGCATGACATCCATAATTTTTTAAGAGCTGTTTTTCTCAGGCTTTTGGAATCACCTTATTTGAAAGAGGGCAAAACAAGGTTAAAGGCTGACAAACAATTGCCATCACCCTCAAAGATGGTCTATTTTTTACATATGATAAAAAAACAAGAACAAGAACGAGATTTTTTTCAGAGAGAAACTGATGATACCTAACAGAATCCAGTATTCCCTAAGTTTTATAAATCTAAATTTCAGTGAATAACCAGTTCAGAAAAAAAAATATTAAACTACATTCCAAGTGAAAACAGAGGATGTTCTCTATACAACAGGTAGCTGTTATTTGAGGGATTTCCTGCCAAAGGATGTTGAAGATGAAAAGGTTTTCAAAGTTTCCAGAAGACACTGGACAAAAGCTTAGGAAATACTTGAGCTGAAAATAATTGGAGCTGGGAGAGTAGTTGTGGGAAGTATCATGTTTCACTTTCTCCTGTGAACATCTGCTTAAATGCCAGAATGCCAGCCTGCAGGTACCACGGGTTTCACCCATTACATCCATTCCTAAAGCATCGTTACACAATAGAACCGCCCATGCACAATACGTGTGAACTAAAACAGTGTCATCTGGGCAAGATGATGTAGTACGAGCTACAGAATTAGAAAGCAGAAATTAACCTTCAGAACCCCACAGACATTTTGTCCTTATTGTGCACTTCTCTCTATCTTTGAATTCTACCCTGTCCCTGCCCCCGAATCTGGATTGAACTCGTCAAGGCAGAGGTTACTTCTTACTATAAATTCCAACAATATCAGCTATCAAAACAAAAATTTTAATCTTAATTATAATCTTTACAGTCAACTGTAATAGTAACAAATAACACATATTTTAAAAACAAACACAACGGGTGGAACTGCTTCCCTGCTTCCATTTATCCCCCTGTAAATTTGGTCAACAGGAAGGAATGTTACTAATTACCTTTCCAAAATGAACTTCGATATTCTGATAGGAAACACAATATTAAATAAAAAAAATTACCATTACAATTAAATATCCTAGAAAATACAGAAATAAAATAAATGAGGGTTTTTTTTTTTAAAAAAAGCCCTTCAGTTCTCTCGCACAGGAAATATTTTTAATAATAAGCTACGCATGCAAACATAAAAGCATATTTAAAATATTATGTTCCCGATTTCCTTCTAGAGTAGTGTTCATTATACAACTGGGTCACTATTACACTGAAGTGAGAGAAGAACCTTAGAATTGCAGATTCAAATTCCAGGTTTCTTAAGACAAGAGAAAACAATTTTCCAACATCTGGGAAAAGGATGTTGCATGTTACTTCCCACCTTTTCCCCTACTCTTGTCCCCCT
>JAODKT010001744.1:18240345-18257800 GCA_027576195.1 Cossypha heuglini
TTACAGGGAAAGGTATGCATTTTATCATTTTCAAGACTGGAGGAGGGGGAATTCAGGAGGTGGAAAGTGATATTCCTGTAGTTTAAATATAAACTAAAATATACCTTTGGTATTTAGGTTAGAAGCTGTCTTGTATCTTTCTAGCTCCAACCCTGACAGCCAGAGAAAATTACTGTATTATCAAGAGAGATTTGGGAAATATTCAAAATTTACATTTATCTACAATCTTCTCATATGAAATGTCACAGAAGACAGTTTGATAGCCTAGAACTTTTTGTGGTCCTTCCCGAATCTAAATCTAATGTGACTTGTGCAACAGCATCTTATTCAAGAATTGGTGTCAAACATATCATGCAAGCTGCTAAGATGAAGACAGAATTGAACAAAGTTGTGTTTTTTCAGTATTTGAAAGAGCTCTATTAACCTCTGACACATAGTCCTTCCTGTAAAACTTCTCTTAAATCCCAGTACTTCACATCTGCAAATGCCATATTGCATAGAATGGTTGTAATATCTGCTACAAAAAATCATGAAAATTAAGATACTAGATTTTCATTACAGACATTTCATTATTTCCTCCAAAGGAAGGAATTGAAATAAAGATAGACCTTAATGTTTCTGTTAATCTAAGTGCAAAATGAACTTAAAACCAGATATGTCTTTAGTGTCCTTATGACTGAGAAACAAACAGGATGCATAATGGAGCATGTGAAAATGAAAATTTCAAATATTCTGTCATGGGGTTCTCTTAATCCTTTCAACAATCACACTTTGTATAGCTCATGTTCTAATTTAGCGGGACTGTAAGTAAGAAAAGAGAGAAAATCACTGTAGATGAAATTGGGCCCTTTAATATATTGCAAATATATTGATACCCTTGAGATTTATAGGCCACCTCATTCCCCTCAAATTTTACATTGATGTGTTTTTGTTGCTAATAAACTTAACCTGTATCTGTTGAAGAAAACCATGATGCAGAAAGGTATTTCACAGTGGAAAGAACTAGTCTGAAGATCAATGAGTCTCATCTCCTAATGGTAGTTATAAAAATTTGGTTGAGAAAGATTGTGTTTTCATTATATATAAAGTGGTACGTAAGACCTTAAAGTGACAAATGAGGCGTAGCACTTGTTTTCTCTAAAAGTTTTTCTGCTTTTGCGAAAATTTCAAGTAATCCATGTTTGATCAAAGCAAATCACAATAAAAAATAAAACATCATAAGTCCTTCTGTCTTAGTTTAACAATGTCATATATCACTTCTTCTGGTTGAGCTGGAGGCAGAAGTATTCGTGCTATCTTAAAAAACAGAGCTATACTATTCTCTCAGGAAGAATAATTCCAGCCAGTAAATCCTAGCTATATTTCCAAAATAAGTTCAGCGTTCCTGCAAGTGCCACACAAAAATCAAGTATGTCAATTTTGATTATTTGTATGCAATTTATAGTTTAACTGTTCTTTATTTCAAAGACAGAATAAAAGGTGTTACTTCAAAATTAAGCAAAAGATCTTTGTCTCTAAAAAAAAAAAAGAGCTACATAATGTACAGTTAACCTTTTAAAACGATCACCATCAAGTTTGATAATATATGGATTTCCATTTAATTACTTCCACAAACTACATCTTGATCTGTAAGAAACCTTGGCTTATTGCACAATAATATGTCCCTCAAATTTAACTACAAACTTGGAGGATACCAAGGCCTCTTATCTTCTGACTCCCATCTTAAAAAAATTATGTTTTCAAAAAGAAGTCTGACTGAAATATAAAACAATAATTTTTAAAAACAATCTTAATAGATGAGATTTAGTGAAAATTCAAATATTTTAATTGGCATAAGACTCTAAGACTTGTGAAAAAGATCTTCCCAAAGCACTTAAGCCACAGAGTGGTACTGGGCATAAAGTTTTGTCAAGAATAATTAGTGTATGAAAACAGAGGCCACTGTGTAATTTATACACAAATTTAAATATTTTATTTTATGGCTCATGTACAGGGCAGATTCAATAAAACCCAAAATACTTATATCAATATTTAATCTGTTAGATAAATAATCAGCTCTGAAAAGAAGAAAATAATGTACTTTAAGAACCTTGCTGAAACACTGATTCACAGAAAAAGAGCCAGTAGTTTCAGAACAGTATTAGAGACTGCTACTGATTCCATCTCAACACTTTAAATGGGTATTATTAACACCATGTAATTTTAGGCTAGTTAGTACCTTGTGAAAGCATAGTTTCAAAGCTATTCATAATGCTAAAAAACAGAGAAGAGCTTGACCTCCAAGAGCTGCCATCCTTTTACAGAGAACATTATCATGAGTAATAAGCACACTGTGCCTTTGATGGGTGTGAGCCTCAGGTCCTCCACCACACACTGTCCATTGGGCTGAGTACTGGGCTGTGGGGCAATTTGGCTTTTTCCTTGCCACAGCATCACAGCTAAAGACTTTAGGGAATCCCTGAGAGCACAGCAGCTCAGTCAATGTGCTATTTCTCATATACAGGGAGGGGGCCACTTCCAGGCAGAAACCCTAATGGGACTTGGTGTCCTGTTTAAGACAATAAAATGCTGTTTGACACAACATCTTTTGTTTCATATTCCTAAAAGGCAAAATGTTTATCCTCAGGAATTTGGTTTGACATTGAAAAGTATACAAACAATGAACTTACTAATTTTGGTGATAACTAAAAATAAAATAATTCTCAACTATCATAATAAATGGAAAGCTATCCAGACACAGTTTTCAAATTCACAACTTGGAGCTGAGAACATACACAATAATGCCTTCATTTTGACAAATATTTAGCAAGCTCAGCTCTCTTTGACTCATGTCCTTATATTCTAAAATTAGAATTATTTCACTGGTTCCAAAAATCTCTCTTGTGCCAGCAAGTGATTTTTTTAAATTTTAGTTTAATTTTTAAAAAACCTTCAAATTTTTAATTAAGCAAAGATATAATTGAATTTTGTGGGATAGGGATCTTGATTATTTAAAATACTTTTTAACCAAGATTTTTCATTCAAGCATGTTGATTTCATTAGATCAGGATTCAAATACAAAAGAAATTGCAATGAAAGGGAAAACTGAGAGAACCTCCACCTCTTACACCAGACAAAAAAGTGGGTGCTAATTTAAAAACGGAAACCATTCTTTTTCATTTTCCTCAACCTGTCTCAGTATGTTGTTCTGTGCTCAGCAGTGAGTGGTTGGAAAGATATGACCATGGTATCTCAGGCTGACAATAAGAAATAATTGGCTACTTCAGCAGTAACACATATCAATTTAAAGAGAAATAATTAAATGTCACAGAAATATAAAAATTTATTTAAACCTAGTAAACAATTGCTAGAGGAAAAGAGAAAAAGAGAAAAAGAGGAAAAGAGAAAAAGAGAAAAAGGGAAAAAGAAGGGGGAAGGAAAAGGGGATCAATAGTCCTCCCTGATGTTTAATAATTTTATAATTATGAAACAAAACTCACTCAAAAAATCTCAATGTGAAGTCATGGTTCTGCAGAATCAAGCCTTAAAAAAATCAGTTCACTAATTACTGTACGATTTTCAAAGATACTTAAGTGGGTCATTTGAAAATCCTAACACAAGTTTCCATTCCTGCTATTAGAATGGAAAGAGCATTTTAAAATACCAAAAAAATTTTACAGAATAAAAATTAAATCACATATGCAGGGTATTTTGCTCCTACAACTATGGCAGTTTCTCACATACCTTTTGAAAACATTTCTCTGAACAGAGATCTACCAGAGACAGCAACTACATTGTAGTGCTTCTGAAAATTATTTAACATGGGCATAATTTTCAAATTACCCCCATTCTGTGCTTTTAGAGAATATCTAGAGCATCACCATCTCACCTAATTATTTTCACAACCTAATCAAGCTTTCCCCTAAATCTGAGTTTTTGGGTTTCCACTGTAACATTTATCTTTTAGACACTTCAAATTAGAATTCTATTTAATATTCAGTCAGACTAGACTCATGCCTACTGGAAAACAAAAGACCATCTACTATAGAAAATTTTACTTATCCTTACATTCCTTGTAGCAATGTACATTTATGTTAGCAGATCCATAAGATTATTCTGCAATTAATATGATTGGTCATATTTACATTGGCTTGAGTTTTTTGTTTTTCCTTCCTGACTGTAATGAGAACACAGATCCTTTTTTACCAAAAAACTTAGTCCAAAAATCTGCACACAATCCGTTTTTTAGTAAGTGAATGCCAAAATAAAAAGGTTTAATGATGACACAGTAGAAGTGAAGTCCAATTATATTAAAACAGGTGTCTGATGTGTTGCAAAGTGAAAGATATCATTAGGAGTAGAGAAAAAGGAGAAGAGTAGTCACATGAATCCTTAAGAGTGATACCAGCAACATTGGTGAGAATAATAGCTGCTGACGTCTCAATGAAATTAGCTACAGCAGAGCTGGATTATGAGGCACTGAAATAGTACTCTGAGAACTCAGAACTGACCTATTAATCACATACAGAGCTAAAAAGCCCTACTGGGTACTAAAATCTCACCAGTGAGAATACAATTCACCAGAAACTTTCTGATATTTATAGTCACAGTCTATACACAGAAGTAGGCTATGTGAGAAAAAAAATCATGCAATAAGTATTCTGAAACTTCTGCTGGAGGCATTTCATCTTGATTGAGTGGAGGGGAAAAACCACACCAAGAAAATAACGTGAGATGTTTGCCAGTTTGCCATTTTTCAGAAAATGTTTTCTCAAAAAGCTACTACCCTTAAAAAATTAAGGAGAGAAAATGCTTCATTAGGTTCCAGCAGCAGTCATGTGTTCTATCCTGTGTGTTATTTGAATCAGTGTTCTATAATGCAAGATATGCAGCTAGAAACTATAGAGAAAAAACATATAGAGCTACTAATGTTGTCTTAGGAAGAAAAGATGTAGGTATTTAACAGGAACTAAAAATAACTCAAAATATAATCATAAAACTACTGCAAATAATAGTGAAATGTGAAATGCAAATAAGCACCAAATGTACCAAGCATTATTGAAGAAATAAAAAATAATGCATTCTTAATTATGATTCAAATTACATGCTTGAAATGTTACCTGGAAGCTATTGAACAAATAGCTTATAAAAATAATCTTTTAAATCATCTATCCTTTCTGTCTAGTGAGGAAAACCAAAAACTATGTAACATACTGCCAAATACTCAAGCTAAATCAAAATAGAAACCATTTCTATAATTGAATGAGATAGAAAAAACATAGTATTCTTGTCACCCTATTTCAGATATTACATTACAATAGAATATGCAAGAAGGAACTAAAGTGATATAAAATTTCACCCAAATAATTCATAAATAATGTAAGAGAAAATTAGACTCTCAGTAAAAGATATACAAGCTGTCATTAGTATTTTAGCATGTTAGCAAAAAAAACCCTTAATATATTACTTTAGGTTACTTAGTTTATTAGAAAACATTAGAATTCAGAAATTACAGAAAAACATGCATTTTGTCTGGGCATAGAATACACACAGAAAATCTTCAGCAGAAATAATAGAATTATTAGATCTGTGATGCATGGATAATAAGTACACTGTTTCCTTTTTATTTAATAGATTAGTATCTTGAGACCAGTTTAAAGAGATATTTCATACTGGATCAGGTTGAAAATACTTGAATTACACAGCATAATGAAATTGAAAGCTATCATCAAAGTTATGTTCAATTAGAGAAAGCAGTTGTGCTCAACCGTGTTAGCTTTTTTGATCCAAATGAGGTATGAGCCCTAAGTATTAAAGGATTATAAAATAATCTAACAAGGAAAGGGAAAAGAAGTTTCCAAACAATATTATTGAAGTAAATATATTTTTGATTTGGTTTCTCATTAAAAAAAAAAAAAAACAAACTTAAAAATCAATTTGGATTATTCATAAATTATTTTTAATCTGTTTTTCTCACTGAGATGAAAAACCCATTGAGATAAGAAGCTGCTGCTAGGGGCATCATAATTTATTAAGCAGCTCTGCCATGAGACAATAGGATCTACATTTAATTGCTTCTGCTGTTTGCTGATTGTCCTATTCACCTTGATACAGAACCACTAGAGGAGCATTTTACGTAAAACATAAAATGTCTCAGCAAGAAGAACTGCAATAAACATCTGTAAGATTACTATGTGGGCTAGTACTCAGGGTATTCTACAAGTCTGTGGAATGTGAGAAAACAAACTCTCTGCATTCTTCTCTTATTTTTGGTGGACAAGGATACCGTTAGAACCATAAACTCTCATTAGAGCAGACTGCTCCAGCACAGAACTACCTTTATTCAATGACTAACCCTTTTAAACATCGAAATTACTAAAGTAATTTAAGCCAAAAGTGCTCTTGGTATTGATGGAGACCAAAGAATGGTTTTCAAAGAATGCCTTGGTGAAAAAGTTTTCTACTGCTAAAAATCCCATTTTCAAAGGTTTAAATGACTATTTGAACTTTCTTCATAAATCTATTATTACACCAAGAATCTACTTTTTTCACAGTTTCATTAATTTTTTTCCTTGTTTTCATAACTTTAAAAGAAATAGACGATCGCTAGCCTGTAGCAATTCATTTTTGAAAAGGTAAATAATTCATACATAGTTTTTTAAAAAATATATTATTAGTTAAAAAATAAGAACCCAAATGCATATCAAGTATAATTTGAAATATACTTAAATATTAAGTCTACACATTTTACATATCACTTATACTTACTTATATGAGCACCACTAAAGCAGTCCTACTAGATCCCTGCTGCTCCAAAATTTTAGTCCTCAAAAATGGCAGGTAAAAAAATGCAAACAAACAAAGAAAGCAAATGCAAAAAAAATCCCCAACCAACCAATCAACCAACCAACCAGAAAAAAAAAAAAAAAAAAAAAAAAAAGTATTTAAATTAATTCATTCACCAAAATGGATTTTCTAGCTGCCTTATTGTCACAGGCTCCACATTGTACAAACCTCTTCATGGCTATTTTTAACATGCAACAGTCAATTATTTTCATGCCTTTCTCCAATATGCTACTGAAAGTCTGTTCCAACGGCCAATTAAATCCCATTGATTTCTTCTATTTTGCCAACACAGCTCTAACAGGAAAGTATTAGAAAATCCAATGATCTGTAGCTAAATCTGCCTAGGTATGTTGGTTAAACTTGCCCTTAAAACTTTTCCACAGTAGAGGACCCACAGGTGAGACATTCTTTTACCATCTCAAACACATCTTTATCAAGGGCTACTTTTCTAAAATCATGTTTTTTTTCTCTTAATAAGAATTCTCTTAGATTCTGCCATCACCTATCATTGCAGATATGTATTTAGAATACAAAAATTATCCAATATTTGCCATTCTATTTCACAGTGCATGAGGAATTCTGATGTTCAGTAGTTGAAAACCTATGTGCAATAACAATATATATATCACCAAACATATTTGCACACTAATTTTTTATTTCCCTGTCCTGACTTCTAATGTAAAGAAAAAGAATTCAACAGTATCATATATTATTTTCTCCTGATAAGAAAACTGCAGTGATTCATAAAGGAAAATCTCACTTGCAAATCCTTGGCAATGTCATGGCAGTCAGGTGAAGTCTCTAGTGCCTGGAAAAAGGAAAACCGTGACGGATTTTTAAAAAGGGTGAAAAGAGGACTCTAGGAACTACTGACCTGTTAGCTTCACCTCTGCTCCTGTGAAGATCATGGAGCAATCCTCATAGAAACTGTGCTAAGGTTCTCAGAGGACCTGGAGGTGATTCAAGACAGCCAACATGGCTTCACCAAGGGCAACCTGCCTGACACACCTGGAGGCCTTTTATGATGAAATGACTACATCAGTAAACAAAGGAAGGGCTATGGACATCCTGGGCTTCTGTAAAGTCTTTGACAAGGTACTCCACAACATCCTTCTCTTCAAATTGGAGAGAGATGAATTTGATGGATAGACCATGTAGTGGATGAGAAGTTGGCTGGATGGTTGCATTCAGAGAGTAGTGATAACCAGCTCAATGTCTGCATGGAGATCAGTGATGAGTGGTCCCACAAGGATCCATACTCGGACTAGGACTGATTACTATATTCAATTACAGAGTAGGATCATGTAAGGTTGCAGATGATTCCAAGATAAGTGGGGCCATTGACAGTCCTGAAGGATTGAATACCAGCCAGAGGGACCTGGACAAGCTCAAGAATTTAAAATTCATGTGAATTTTAGGAGATTGAATAAAGTCAGGTGCGAAGTCCTGCATCTGAGTTAGGGCAACAGTCAACATCAACACAGGCTGGAGGATAAAGGGATTGAGAGCAGCCCTGCCCACAAGGACTTCGGGGTACTGGTGGGTGAGAAGTTGGACATGACCCAGCCATGGACAATCACAGCTCAGAGAGCCAAACGTGTGCTGGGCTGCATCCAGAGCAGTGTGGGCAGGAGGAGGGGATTCTGCCCCTCTGCTCTGCTCTGGTGAGACCCCACCTGGAGTACAGTGTCCAGCTCTGGAGTACTCAGCACATGTCAGAAAGACATGGATCTGTTGGAGTGAGTTTAGAGGAGGGACTGATCAGAGGGGTAGAACAGCTTAACTACAAATACAGACTAAAAGAACTGGGGTTGCTCATCATGGAGAAGTCTCCAAGGTAACCTTATAGTGGTTTTTCAGTACTGAGAGGGAGCTTATAAGAAAGATGAGGACAGACCTCTTAATAGAGTGATGGGGGCAAGGGGTAATGGTTTTAAGCTGAAAGAAGGTAGACACAGTCTAGAACTAAGAGAGAATTATTTTGTAATGAGGGTAGTGAAATATTCGAACAAGTTGCCCAGAGAGGTGGTGGATGTCCTTTTCCTGGAAACATTCAAGGTCAAGCTGGAAAGGGGCTCTGAGTAACCTGATCTAGTTGAAGATGTCCCTGCTTATTATGGAGAGGGTTGGACTAGACGACCTTTAAAGGTCCCCTCCAACCCAAACCATTATTTGATTCTATGTGATCCCCCAAGACACTCAGAACAGAAAAAAAAAAAGTCCTCCTTACTTTTTTTACTTTTTTAAGACATGAAAGCACATTTTTGCTTTTTTCAAAGTATCCCTTAACAAATATTAATAGTGCAATACTTATCCAGGATGCCAAAATCTGTTTTGATATCAGAAATACGATACATCTTAAAGCCTGTAGCACTCACTGCTGCTACGGTAAATCCCATTCCAAATGTATTGGTGTCCTCAACTTACATTCCTGAAACCTAAAACTAAGGCATCTTGAGTACTCAGCATTTTCAGAGCACTTCAAGCACTGGTGAGTAGCTAGAAAAGAAGAGAATGTTTTTATGAAATTTAGGAATGATTCTAACTATCTCATTCTGTTTTCTGTAACTGACAGTTAAAATACTGAGCGCATTTTTGATAATGGAAATTTTACATCATTGTTCTGAGAGGTTCAGGTGCTTTCCCAATCCATTTTCTTACCTACAATATTGATAATTGGAAGGATAACACAACTGGACTAGCCTGCCATTCTGTATGTAAGGTCATTCCTCTTCAAGAGTTCAGAGGCAGCTAAAGCACTTAGGAGCTGTATGAGGGATTCTTGAAAGTATCCAGACTACGATGTTAAGAGATTAACATGTGTGGCTATCAGAGATATGGACTAATCATCACTGCAGACTCCATTCTGTCTGTTTCCTGAACATGTCTACATGGATAATGTTTGGACTGTACTATTTCTCATCCATTTGTAATAACAGACTTCACTGGCATCATTGTCATAGTACACCTGAATTGCAAGAGTAAGTTGCTCCATGAAGAATGTGAAGCTTAGACATTTCTCCAGTGATGCACCAGTACAAGCTCAGTTTGAGGGTACAGGAGGCAGGAAGCACTGAGCTGACAAATAGCTCTACAGGTGATTTGCCTGGCCACTGCCAGGACTCAGAAGTCATTTCCGCAGGGATAGCACAAACTGAAGGCCCTTTCTAACCAAGACTGTTTTGTGAAAGACCTTATGTTTTAAAATTCTATCATCTAAGGTTTGGTTGAAATCAGACAACAGGTTCCAAAGTTAAAAAAGGAAGAAAACAGATATATATGATCATGTAGGCCTCATTTCTTCAGGAAATCAGGAAAAACCCCCCACATATAAATGCTTTTATATTTATATGGGAAATTCATTTATATTTCAAAGCACTTCTTCCTGCTTAGCATTCAGTATCTGTTCATTCTATTAAAATCCAGTAAAATACCTGTGAATGGAAAGTAAAATGGCATTTCCAGAAAGCAGAGAACTTAAACTCACAGTCACAAGTATGTTTGTGTATTTTATATTTTCCAAGTACCAAAATCTTTATTAAAAGTACTAGATAAGGAGTTAAGCTTTTTTCCTTTTCTTTTTTTTGTCCCAGGGGATGCAAAAATTAAAGATTTAAATGACAGTTGCAAAGTGAAAGACTGAAAATTTGCAAGCGTGTTTGTTTTCACCAGTGATTTAATTTTTATTCTTAATACAGATGCCACTATCTGTGTGATCAGACCTTTCCTATATACAAGTTCTAAAGGCAGATTCTGATACAGTATACTGTATTCTGTTCCAGGAAGTACTTTCATTTTGCCTCTCAGAATTATTTTTTTTAATATATCGTATAACAAATTAAACAATGGCCTCAGCAACTGATCTTCTAGTAGGATTGCATGCAGCCATGGTTCAAAAACTTTCATTATGCAAAAAACCTCTTAAAACTTTTATTCATAGTCACTTTGCAGGGGATAAGCAATGCTCTAAATCATCTTCTCTAAAATCCTTCTTCTATTTCATGGAACAAACAAGTGAGCCTCTATCTGGTACAATCCCTACCTTATTATGACTTAATCTCTGATTCCTGCTTGGTTGCCATAAATAGGCAGATATTAGCTCAGCTGCAGCTCAGCATGCATACCTTTTTGTGACTGTGGCATTCCCAGTGGCAGTTAGTTCACCACAGGCCACATCTCCTTGCAAAATGAAATCTTACTGAAAAAAAATATGATTAGGCTTAGAGGATTATACAGTGTATAGAGATCCCACTCTTGCTAAAGATACTGTATAGTATATAGCTCACCAATGTGTGCTTCAATGATTTAGCATAACAGAATTTAAAATTTAAATATACTTATTATACATATAATCAACATAGCACCTCAACTTTATTTTTATCCAGATATAGTGTCTTATATTCCAAACTAAACCCTCCAGTAAAAATCTGCCTAATATTGGAAGGGGTAATTTCAGTACTTGTGGGGCTGGATATTCAAAATACTGTTGAATTAGAAAGGGGAATACAACCCCAAAAACACAGAAGTACTTTCCTTTTCTGGGCAATCTCTAGGATTATACCTTCACAGGGCAAGTTACTCTGCCACAGATATTCCATGAGAAAGACCACTTTCTACTCCAGTTGCTCAAAAAGATGAAAAATTCTGTGGGGGAACTGCACAGCATCTGGTGTACGTTTACCTGAAGACCATTCCCAGCACATTTCAGGTGAAAAGTCAGAACAGTAACAAAGAAAG
This sequence comes from Cossypha heuglini, assembly GCA_027576195.1. NCBI lineage: Eukaryota > Metazoa > Chordata > Aves > Passeriformes > Muscicapidae > Cossypha > Cossypha heuglini. The sequence goes on from JAODKT010001744.1 coordinate 18,251,908, forward strand.
AAGTTGTTGATTTGTAACCTTCCTCAAATCTCCAAGATTTCAACGTTAAAGACAAAAGAACTACACTCTCTCAGGATTTGAGACAACCAGTAAGAAATGTGGAAGGGCTGAAGTTATGTCCAAAAATAAATGGATGTAGGGCTGGGTATGTCACAGCCTGCACATGAGAATATGCATTTCTGTATGATGCTATCCTAACATTCAAGGAATTTATCTCCCACTTTTCTCTCAGTTGTTAATTCTTTCACCTCAAAATTCTAAGTAGAATATGGAGAAATTTATAATTTTTATTTAACCTTGTGTGCTGGGTTTATTTGAAAACAAGAAGACACTAAAAAGATGACATGATGGATGCCAGAAGAAAAAATTTTCATGCAGTAGAATACATACAAAAGCCAAATATAGCAAATGAAATTCTGTGGCTAATTTGGAATGTCTGTAAAGGTTCAGACTCACTGTTTACAAATCAAAATATCAGGAAAGGCAAAACCCAGAAGACAAATAGCAGTCAGAGGCAATGTTTGTTAGAACCGTTACGCCATGAGACCTATTGCATGAAATGATACTTGATAATGGGCAGGGAAAAAACCAAGTGACAGATTTCAAGACAGTTGCTGGGAACTTTTGGATTCCTCATGAATTGAAAAGCATTCGATAAAATACCTCTATCTGAGTTTAAGGATTAAATAAAGCATCTGAAGTTGGAAGACTAAGTTATTATTTAGATGCCTAGATATAAATAAGTTGAAGAATGGATGCAATCAGATGCAAAGCTTAATATATTTACTTCTCACATTGATACTATTTTAGTAAATAAACCTGCTAGATAGGGATGGTATGATTTGTACGTTGTTATTTCGTTAAATACATCCTATTAAAATTGCATTTTTTGTCCTGAATATGTACATTTTAGTTTAGTTGAGCACTGATTTCCATACATTTCTGAATGTATCTAGATAATGAATGTGACATGATACTTGTTCCTCTGTCTGAAATTCTGATAGTGGGTATGGATAACATATTTCACTCCTTTTTTGATTATTGTCCTCATTCTGTTAAAGACAAATTATCCCAAGAATTAACGGTGGAAGATGACATTCTTAAATTCACAGAAATTGAAAACAATTTTCAAAAGTGGTCTAAGATGCATAAAATCTTAGACCTGGAGAACGGATTGAGAGCAGCTTTGGCAAAAGAGACTTCAGGGTATTTGTGAACAAAAAGCTCAGTGTGACTCAGCCATGGGCACTCACAGCCCAGAAATCCAAAAGTGTCCAGGGCTGCATCCAGAGCAGAGTGGGCAGCAGGGCCAGGGAGGGGATTCTGCCCCTCTGCTCTGCTCTGCTCTGCTCTGGTAAGACCCTACCTGCAGTTCTGCACCCAGTTTTGGAGTTCTGAGCATTAGAGGAATATGGACCTGTTGGAGTGGATCTAGAGGAGGGCCACAAATATGATTAGACGGATAGAACACCCCTTCCATGATGAAAGGCTGGGAGGGGGTTGGGCCTGTCCACCCTGGAGAAAAGAAGGATCTGGGGAGATCTTATAGCACCTTCCAGGACCTGAAGGGGACCTACAAGAAAGCCAGAGAGTGACTTTTTACAAGGACATAGACAAGGAGGAATGGCTTCAAACTGAAAAGGAAGAGGTTTAGGTTAGGTATTAGGAAGAAATTTCTTATTGATGCTTCTACTATTACAAGAAAGGCTACATCACCATGAAGGACTTGTCCAGTTCTGAATTTCCAAAGTATACAAAAAATCAGCTGTACATTTTTTTTCCAGTTTAAAGAAAGTTAAACTGAAAACTTTTCCATGTTTGGGAGTAATAGAGGGTATACTGACATTAACAGAAAATAAACTGCTCCTTAAAAAAGGATGGTTTTAGAACTTGACCTTTAAAATCTGTTCAAATAAATTTATAAAAAAAAATAAATCCATTAATAATGTGAATAAGACGTAATAAAGGAATGGAATATAAAGTGTTATGACACAACATGGAATTCATTTTTTTTTTCTTAAATTGTTCTAAAGATCATGATTTTATTCAAACATGCATAGAGCTGACCTTAGAATTTCACCAAATAACTGTTTTGCCAAGCCAAACAGCTCACAAAGGACATATGAATGTTCTGTAAGACTTACATCTATGTGAAAATACATATGATTCAAATCTCAGGTACTGAGATAAAAATGTATCCACCTGTCAGATCAAACATTTGGTAGTGGCTAAAGCTAAGAATTTGGTCAGTGTTATACAAAACTCATTACATAAGGAGTTAGATTTCATTGCAGATGGAAAGAATTAAAGTCATCTCTTTTCACCTCTTTAAAAATTATGTTTTCATGAAGGGAATAAGCCATCATCTGTCATACCAAAGTAAACCAATTAAAAGGAGACAATATGAAATAATTCAATCTAAACTGATTGCTGCAGACAATTTCAAATAGGAAGCCATGCCACTTTAGAAAAAAAAATTAAATCTTCCACATTTTTTGTAATGTTACTGAGTAAAGTCATTCAGTAAAATTAAAATTTGTGACATAAATAGACTAGAGATCATCTTTTTGAGAGAGTAACTAAATCAAACAGAACTAAAATAAACAAATTCCTTCACATAACTGAATTTGAGACTTGGTTATCCTCAATTTCCCTATAGCTTTCCAGAGGCTGAGTATCTTAAATATTCAGAGAATTGTTTTATTCGGTTCACAACAGCAGAAGAGTTACTGCCTAAAAAAGGCAAAATATAAATTTTCATACTATTTTTCACTATAGATTTTTAAAAGGAGCAACAAATTCTCAAGGCAATCTAGGAATATCAATTTAGCTAGTTGTAAAATTAAATAAATAAATGTGCTTTCTTTCTCTTAATACTTTTACATTCTTCAGAGTATAAATGGATCAGACACTTAAAAATAATTTCTTAAGAAAAATTATTAATTCCTTTTTCAGATGTTGTGCTTGATTTTATCCATTCTTTTGAAGCCTTTTATTTCGTGACCTCATTTTTGCTAATTTCATGTAGTGAGTCACAGAGGGAAAATTATTCTGTTTATTAACATCTACTGGCAAGTAGCTTTTACTGGAAATATTCTTGCATTTTGTAATGGTTAAAATAACAATTATCTTAAATCATTCTGCTATGATCAAAGAGTTAAGTGAGTCACAAAAAAAATCTGGCATCATGTACTTAGTTTAGGTTTCAGCAGGGAATAATGAATTAATATTAGGACAAAAATTGCCATTTAGTATACTGTGTCCCTGAAACCGAACTAATTATATTTTAATGAGATGAAAGTACAATAAACTGTAAAGTACAATTGCTGACCAACCTTCTTAATTTTTTGTCAGCTTTCCATATATCTTTTGTTCTCTCTCCCTCTTCCTGCTATCCTCCCTGCCTGCAAATACTGTGTTGAAAATATCAAACAAACTATCAATCTTCACTTACAGACCTGGACAATCCTTTGGCTGTCTATGAATGCCAAATGCATGGATTTCAAGTAAATCTGCTAATTTACCATGTTATTTAACACTACTATTTCTCCTTCCAGTGAAGTGAAATTCCTCGAACGAACACCTCTGTGAATAAAGACCACACCCACTAAACTCAGGCCGCAATGTTTAGAACCAATATAAGCACCCACTAAACTACTTACAAAATACTTTATAAATTAAACATCATAAATAAATAATATGTAATTAGTTGTACTTAATGTAACAATAATTTAATGGGTTTGAAGTTTTATGAAATTAGACCTAGTAGGTAGGGATGCAGGGTAGTTTCTGCTGAGTGAAATTGCAGTATGGATTAACTCTTCCCAAAGGAAAGGAAACTCTTTTTAAGCAGTTGAGTGAAAAGACTCCAGAAGAACTGCATGAACACTCAACAGGTGTTTTATAAGGAGAAGGAAGTTTATTTAGTTTATTTTCTACTACTGTGACTTGATTTTCCAAGAAGATATAAATCGGGATTATATTAAGTGACATTTAAGACTTTCTGCAAGTTTATAGGATTCTTGAAAAAATTACTTCAATATATCCTGAAAATGATGGATTAACATATGTTTCCTATTTATAATGAGACATAACGTATCAAAGTGTTTTCAAACCAAATTGACAAAGCCAATAGTACATCAAAAGGATCGAGCAATACAATAACAGCTTCATTGCAGATTCTATGCTGAGGACAGAAAATCAGAAGACAGGGCTTGGCAAGATCCATATTTCAAATATTAAAAAGTTTAGTTTGAGTCAGTTGTGGTAATATTAATATAATTGTAATCTGAAAATGCAGGTTATGTGATCTAATTAGTCTGGAAAAACAGATCAGGATCCCAACAGCATACTCATCTATCTAGGACATCCAAAATCAGACATTAGAGTTTATATTAGCTTGCATGGTTAAATTGTCTTACCTGAGCAGAAATTCATAAGTGGCATAACTATTGTAAGGAAAACTATAGAACACTTCTGTGGTAAGGGTGCAATTTACATACACATCTATAGATATATATCTAACCCAACCATCAAGGGTGCTGGCAGGCTTAGCTGAGTATGGTACCTGGAGCACTTTCAAATTTTCACATTAAAATATTACAGTAAGTTAAATAACTGCTAAAAAAGCCCAAATGAACCCTTGCCCTGCTTCCAAACCGCAGAAAATATTTCACCTCTTATCTGATATTCAGCATGCTGAATGTTGGTTAGATGCTACTGGGTAGATAAGGTGTTATATATACAAAGGAAAAGGCTTAAATACCTTAAAATTAAGCTCTTTGTGTCAATCTTACTACATCTCACTGCGTTCATTCTAACTTGAGAAACAGACTTCGACTATGCCCAGAGAAAAGTTACACCTGTCCTTGAGCATAAGAAAACAGGGATTTAGGTGACCTTTCATATTTCGCAGTACTGTCAAAATCTACTCTTCGGAGACCAAAATTCTTCACTCTTAAAAAGACTGCTTCTTAGTTTAAGAAACCAACTATTTTTTTCTCAAATTCAGATTCAAATCCAGATTTCAAACGGATAAACTGAGATGTTCCTCTAGCATTTTTATGTTAAGTATAAACTATATGAAAGCTAATTAAATACTGTAGTGAAATGCAGTTAGGAAAGAAGCCTTTTTTCTTACCCCACTATAAAATATAAATAATAAAATTCTTCTAGAAAAAGTGGATGAATAAATACTGCATGAAATATTTTGGTTAGAAGTGAAGAGTTATGCCATGAGAAGGGCACAGCACTGGTCAAATTCAGTTCCCCATGATAACTTCATGAGCTGAGGTGACTCATCACATCCTAAGAACATAATGAAAAGCTGATTTCAGGAATTAGCATAATATCTTCATTTTCCATCCGTTCTCTCTACAGTTACACATTCTACTTTTACAAACTGGAATAACTTGCATAATAATGGAAAGTCAAACCAATTTTGGCTGGCTGATAAGGAGCAAAAATAAAAAAAATTGGCACCATTATTTTAGAATACTGGCAAAATCAGAAGATTGAAGATTATTAACAATTGCATTATTTCAGGGGTTTACTAATCACAGAATCATTTGACTTGGAAAAGACCTTGAAGATCATGAACTCCAACTTTAAACTGACGATCTTCAACTAGACCATAGAACTAAGTGTCATGTCCCATTATTTCTTGAACACCTCACGGATAGTGACTTCACTGTCTCCCTGGGCAGTCCATTCTAAAGCTTAACAGTAGGGTTCAGTGAATATATTCTTCCTGATAAGGCCATGTCCTCTTATCCTGCCACGTGTTTCCTGGGAGAAGAGGCCAACCTCCACCTGGCCACACCCTTCTTTCAGGCAGTCGTGGCAGTGATAAGGTCACCCCTGAGCCTCCTTTTCTCCAGGATAAACACCCCCA
>JAODKT010001744.1:18263295-18284832 GCA_027576195.1 Cossypha heuglini
CGCCGGCCCCCGGCCTGCCCGCGCCGCCCTGCCCCGGCAGCCTCCTAAGCGCGCTCCTTCCAGCATTCTGAAACACCCGGTGTCCGCCCGAAGGGCAAAAGTTGTGCGGGGAAGTATTTCTGCCTCAGCTAATAATCTTCATTAAGCGCCAACCACGACACTAATTCCAGCATCAGGAGGAAGACATGACGCAACAACCACTGGTAGAATTTATAAGCAAGTTGACTGCACTGTATTGCGAGGCAAGTAGAAAGATTTTTCAGTCAGGAAGAACTATAGATGCCTGTGATTCAAAGAGGAAACAGATGTTTTAGCGATGATAAAGGAATTTTAGTGCTATGTGATTGTCTTTCAAATGACCAGTTTGAGAACCTCCCATACAAAAACATTTTACAGCATTTACGCATATCTTTAATAAATGACTACTGAATTGCCATATGAATGAGCATCTTTTCAGGTCACTTGAAAGTATATAAATAAATAAGTTCTAGGACAAACAAAACATGGGGGGAAGATATGCCTTCGTTATTTTCTTCAAATCAGGGTAAGAAAGAAATGTGAAGAACTGTTCCTTTGATACAGGAAGAAAATACATCACCTTGCTCAAAATACTTATGTAAGAAAACATGACCATAACAATACCATTTCTATGACTTGACTATTTTGCAAATATGAAGTGCTAAACTCATATTACTTCATCACTACCATCTCTGTCTGATTTTTATTTTTCTCACAGTTCTGTTAGTCCTCACTTGACATTTATTTAGGTAAAAACATAGCATCTAGTCATTGTCACAGTATTTTGCAAACAAGCATTTTGAGTTTAACAGTCTATAATGTGTATTGATTACTCACCATATCCATGAATGCCTCCTAAAGGGGAAATTATTCACATGCATCATGTTCACAGGTCTTCCAACATTAGTTTTTTTCCTTGTCAGACTGATTTATCTGTTATGGTATTCATAGATGCATGCCAGAACAACTGCATGAGCAGTCAACAGCAGGGATTATTGCAAGAATTACTGTAATCCACAAAAATAAAAATTCCCAGGATCCAGTGAAAGACTTCTCACAGGGTTTTCTAGGTACACGTCCATCCATTTATGCATCACTTGCTATTTTAAAAAAAACATTAAACTAATCAGTATAGAGAAACTGTTCTGACAATGCCAATAGTTTGCCTTGATAAAAATCCAAGTGCTTTGACTGTGAATTAAAGCATCTTCATATGCAGCATTTTGGACAGTTGGAAAAGGTTAGTTAAAAGATAGTTTCTTGCCACCAGTGCCAAATCAGTGTTTAGGGAGAGATGTGTAACTTCAGATTGCTTTGCCATGTTCAGAAATGAATACTGCTTTTTCTTCTTTCTTAGACACATATTCATCAATGATCAATTTAATGCAGTTTTCCTTTCTTAGGAGCCTGGGGAACAGGAGGGTGTTTAATAGCCTTGTACAACAACCCCAAACTTCTTTCTGAATTTGGTACTGTGACTTTGTTTCTTCAGCTAAGAAAGAAGGAAGGAAGTATGCTTTTTCCACTCCATAGGACAGGACTACAGTTAGATACCATCAAGGGATATGATCATGTCATGATCAAATTCATTTTTGCTGTTTAACCCCGTAATAAGGCTGTCTGCTCCCTTTAAGTGAAATGACTAAGCTATTGACTCTCACTGCAGAGTCTAGTTCTGTTTTGATATTATACTGTACATAAACCCACGTGCATCAATTTGTACGTTGCAAAACGAAAGCAAAGCTATAAGTCCCGTGTTACCTAAGCATTCTTTCACTGCTGTCCTTTTTTCCCAATTCAGCTCCCAGACAGTAGTTATCACTCCTTACGCTCTGGCAAGCATCCTCGGGAAGATTCTTAAGCCCAGGCTACAGAGACGGCATCTATTTTGAAGCAATGCAGCGTCAACAGGCTCACACTTCCCTTTCCCGGACCAGAATTTCCAGCCTGCCCTCGGGCTGCTGGTCTCCTTGCCCAGCAGCAGCAGCAGCAGCAGCACCGCGGCAGCCCCGGACAGTGTCGGGCTGCGTGGCACTGGTCCTGCAGCAGACTGGGCTCGGCTGCGGAGAGGGCTCTGCCTGGCAGAGGCTGCGCTGGCGTCAAGGGGGCCCTCTAGGTGGGTTCTCCCGGCACCGCGCAACCTGCCCTGCCGCTCCCACCCGCCCGGGATGGAGGGCAAGGACGCGGCACTAGCGGACGAGCCTTCCTTAGGACGGCCCGTGCCTCCAGGGTGGCAGAAAGCACTGAAAATTTTGCACAGAAGTGCAAAAATCTGCAGGAAAAGACACGCGGGGGAAGCAGAATTCACCATGCTGATCTGTACTGAGATGTAAAAGATTTCTGGACTTTTATACTTCAGCATGCCCAGGTCATATATTGTTTGCTTGCTGTTCTTCTAAAGGGTTTACACTGTACTAAGGCTTCTTAAACTTGTAACATCCCCTTGCCCTTTTGGACAGGAAATCCTGCAGTATGGAAGCCAGCTGCAACTTCACTGACATTAAAACGTGTGATAAGACTTTTTATTTGATTAGGGTGTGGGTGAACTTGGGAGTAACATGATAAGGTATTGCACGTCACATTTGTATAGATCCTATTTCCTCAAGATCAGTTCTGTCACTTGTCACAACCCTATTCTACAATACCCCAAATTAGCCCTAGTAGAGTTGATGCCACTCTAAGGAAAGAATAAAATATTGAAGTACTTGAATGTCACAGTGTATTGACAGTGAAATGGCATTTATTTCAATTCAGTTATAAAAAGGGAGCCTATACTGCCACACACGTTTTCACGTTGCTGAATCTTTGTAATATTAGTAATATAATATTTGTAATAGAGTATTAGTAATAGTAGTAATATCAGTAATATGAAATACTATTTGAAGACTTACAGCTCAAAAGTACAACAGATTGCAACATTTAAAGGGGCTCTAGCATAATTTATGTTCTACTACTCTATACAGAAGGTGAGATTTTTTTTTTTTCTCATAAGTACAACCATGCTAGAAAGCATGCTCTGAGAGTTAGAAATAATGAAAATGAAAATTAGCATTTTTCACTAAGGTGCTACAAAATAAAATATATAATCATTCAGTAAAGATAAATATTTATTGTGACTTTTAAGGGACCAGGTAAGCTGTTATGTTATGTTCATGCTTTATGTAAAAAGCACCCCTATACCATACGTCCCACTTAGTTTGGGAATTTATACCAGAGATATTTTAAGAGAATATAAACAAAACTCTAAAAGCTGCAACATTGCATGATTAATCTGAATATGAAAAAAAATCTATTTAATATCTATTCCTGTTGTCCATTGCTTTCTCTAAGCTAGATAAATTTATTATGAAATATTAGCTGTAGTGAATGCTGCACCGGTCTGCACCATCATTACTATTTCATATTGCACTTATCTCACTGCATACTTGCCCGATCACTCACAGGCACTGACATTTTCAACACTAGACTTACATAATGACTTGTACTATCTTGAGAAATAGCTTCTCAGCACTGACCTGTCACTTCCCACATTTGAAATCTGTGAATGAGTCTACTCTGCATATGTGTTACAATTTCTCTGTTTTTCTTTAGTGTCAAGTTCAGCACAAAGCATAGCACCCATTGACTCAGCTAATTTCATTCAGAAGCAGAGTTGCAGAAGGAGTGTGGGTGTATACAAAGTTACTATACAGTATTACAAACCCGTTAAAGAACTCACCAGCGACCTGGAATGCACAATGTATGGGCTTTCCTGAGCAGGGATAAATCAAAGCTAGAGACTTTACCCAGAAAAACAGGTTGCCTTGTGAAATTCTTCCTGTTCAAGCCCATAATAACTTGTCAACCACTCTGCATTTGAAAAACAAAATAAAACAAAGCCAAACCAACAGCAACAGCAACACAACAAACAGCAAAAACAAACAAAAAAAGTTGGAAACAGATTTTAATTTGATTCCTTGCTTACCAGAAGAATGCTCTGACCACTAGAATTTAGGCTATATGACAGTGCAGTCGCTCTTCCCCATTCAAGCAGAATCTTGACTACGCATGAAGAAGTTGGAGGGAGCATGACATAGACACAAACAGAAGTGTACAAGTGATTATGAATCTTTCCTGACGTGGAGGAACCCTAGATTCCAGTTCTTATACAAAATTTTCATGAATATTAAATTAATTGGGACAAAGTATGTTTGTAGCAGGAATCAGATTATCTGGAAGCACGTCTCATTTCTAATAATAGTTGCATTGGACTACAGAGTGAGGATCTATCCTCTTTCTCTCTCTTAATAGTCTTGGGAATCTTTCAGCTCTTGCTGCCCAGTGAAATATCTAAAGAGGAAAGATGAACAAATGTCCTATAAACCTTATTTTTAACTAGTCTATTAACACTGCAAAATTGCAAACACCTTTCCATTCTGGTTTTTTTGGTGAAGGAGAACCAAAAAGAGGATTATTTGCATCTCCATTTCCATGTAGTCTTCCTCCCACAGCAGTCAGCTTTTCAATTACTAGCCATACCAGAAAATTCACTTAAAAATTGACTAAGGTCTATGTCTGTTGAACTGAAATCCCCTAGAATATTTTCTCTGCTTCTCTCACAGATGCAAATGCATTAGCAGACACCAGAGGAAGAGTTTACCTTGTGATGTTTCTGGCCATTATCCTGCCTAGAATGGTTTGGGTTGGAAGGCACTTTTAAAGGTCATTTAGTCCAAACCCCCTTCAATGACAGGGACATCTGCAACCAGAACAGGTTTTTTAGAGTCCTGTCCTGCCTGACCTTGAATGGTTCCTGGGATGGGTCATCTACCAGCTCTCTGGGGAAACTGTTCCGGTAGTTCACATCGTAAAAATTTTCTTTCCTACACCTATTCTGAATCAACTCTCATTTATTTTAAAACCTTGTATCCTATGTCCTATCTCTGTATACCTTTCTAAATGATGACAGTACTAAGAGAGATACGAAGTGTTAGATTTTTAATATAAAACTCAACAAAAAACAATGAAAATATATAATACAGACATAGACATCCTAAGAAGAAAACTGCACCCGAGGCATATAGGATTAATATTTTTATGCTTATATTGAGAGGAAATTTTCCAAAGAGATCAGTTTAATTTACTGCATCTTTCGATTTTTACAAAATGAGGGAAACAAAAGTAATTGGATCAAATATTTTGCTTAAAATAAAGTAGTACACAGGGCAATACACCTATTTGGGAAGGTAAAGATAATTCTTAAAGCGATGCTGAGAAGCAGTCTCCTAATATGAGTTCACAGAAATTTAATCAATGTCATTATTAAACAGTAATAATGGCAAATGGCAGATTTTTTAAGACTATGCAAGATGAGCTGGTGACTTAAACCAGTAGATTCTGGAGAAGTATCAATAAAAGAAAACTTATCAAACTTTTAAATTCCATAAAAAGTTTCAAAATGCCTTCCAAGTAATGGATAGTTGTGGAGCCTGAAATATGCTACCACTAAAAAGGAGAGTTTCTAGAGATCAACTCCAAGCACCTAAGAAATACATTGTTAACATAAATGACCAGTGCAGAAGTTAATTTCATGCTTTGTGAAGAATGCTGAAATAAAAATTCTTTTTAAAAAATAAAAGGATAGTATTTTTGAATGCATTTTTAAGGAAAAAAAAAGAAAAAATATAAAGAGATTCTTTAAAACAGATGGAAAGAATTGAAAAAAATTAATAGTCACCTAAATTCTAATATGTATTCATCTGCAATATTATAGAAATATAACACATGGATGTGAAAACTCTCCTTAATTGGAATTAATTTCTATATTTTAAGTGTTAGGATGCCATCATTATTCATAAACTTTCCATGAAGGCCACATAGATTAAAGTATCTGTGTGGTTAATGAAATAAGAAATGTATCCCACTGCACATGTGAAGGAAATCATGCAAATGATAGGTCTTTTGTCATACAGTGTTTTAGATCCCCACCAGTTGTCTTCAGTAATAATAGCATAGAAAGTAAAGGCACAAATTCATCTCATCAGAATCCTCATCAGAGTGAGCAGATAAACCCAGTGGGATCCTTAACGTATTTACATTTCTTAGCTCACAAAAAAAATGTTATATGAGTGTGTGTCAAGAAAAGAAAAGTTTGTCCTGTGTTCTTCCTCTGCCATCTGCCCTGCAAGGAAATTAGTTCTCTATTGGATCCCCTCCTGGAGTAAGGAAACTAGAGGTTCAGAAAGAAAGACAGATTCTAATATTCAGCATATAACCACTTGCTACAAGCAGTTCAGATAACAGTAGTTTGTCTCTATCCTTCCTATACAATCTTGTTACATCCTTACAGACTTTCCACCCTCAGATATTTTCCTGACGAATCATAAGACAAGCCACATGCATTTGGTGTCATGCTATAGAAACATCACCCCAGTGGGCTCTGACAGAGCCTCACATGATTTCAGACACTTTGAACTGAAAAATGACAGAAAATTTGTTTCCTGTACCCAGAGAGGTCTAAATGAGCACTATGCAGTGGAGAAATAACCCACACCACATAACTTGCCCCGAGGGCTTGAGGGCTTAGAGTCATAATTATCTCATTGAAATGACTACTAAAAGAGAAATCTTCAAAAAACATACAGTTCACTTTTGAACAACAATCATGAATTAGGTAATGTTGCTAAGAGCTTGCGGCTATCCCTTAAGAACAAAAAGAGCTTAGTGATCAAGTATATTTTTGTTCTGAAAATGATGTGCTGAACTATAAATGTAATTTGAGCAGAACATTCTCCATCCAAGCCCCAGCCCTTTTTGAAGTCCAAAGAATCTTCAGGTCAAAAACTCTGAAAAATGAATATTTCATGTGTCTTCTATTAAATCCTTAGCTTGTTCTGTGTCTCGCTCTTTTCTCTTCAATTAAAGCAAGAGATTTTTTCAGATAATCTCATTTTAAAATGTAAAATCTTCTTAGGTGTATAAAAAATAGTTCTTTTTCCTCATCTTATTTGGTAAGCATCAGCTGTTGTTATACTTTTGTTGTGCCATTTATGTCTTATAACTGATATAAAAAGATCCTTAAGGCTCCATAGATTTAAACTGGCATTGAAGAAGTGGTGTGGAAAAGAATGCCAGGGCATCTCAGGGAGATTAAATTATCTTTGATCTCATTTGAAGAGAAATAATTTTGCTATCCTAAATACCACTGATTGGTGATACCTAAAGAAAAATACATGTCATTCACAGCAACATACTTCCCTGGATTAAGCACCACTGGTTTTGCTCAAAGACTCATTTCTTACTATTGCATAAAACAGGGTTCAGATGCCTTAAAGATCATTCAAGAAATATAAAGAGAAACTACCTCTGTGCAAAAGAAATGTAAATAAGAGGTGCAAATTATTGTTCTCCCTTTTCCCATTGTACCGCTTTTCCTACCCACTGTTTGACCAATGAATTTTATTTGCCTTAAAAAAAGCAAAAAAACCAGTTATTCTATTTTGCTAACAGAATATATATTAACATATGTAATTAACAGGTTAGGCTTAACATATTAAAATGAGTGAGAGTTTAGACTCATGTTTATCAAGTTATTTTGCCTCCTATGCCCTAGATATCTTAATTTTTGGGCAGAAGCAGAGGTTGAGCTCTGTGTAAGGAGTCACACTACTGCTATGGAATATGGGCCTGGTAACACTCAGTTTGGATGTATGTCTGCTGTGAAATAGGAAGTGACTTCCAGTAACCACAAATCCTAAAATTTTACCTCAGTGAAAATATTAGATATGACCAAAATTCCCAAAGACAGTTTGGCAGCAGTTATTCAAGAAAAAAATTGTATGTTTTCATAACTATAAAATGGAAACAAAGAGAAAATGACTGCTTTTTATTTATATAGTGTTAGCAAAATGAGGTCAGATTAAATACACTTCCAGCAAATAGTCATGACCTGTTCTCTAATATGGAGATTATTGTGCTTATTTTGGTCAACTGCAGTTCAGAGTACTTGAATCTCAAATGACAAGGTAAGATGAAATTTTAAATTACAAGGCAGGATGAAATTTTATTTGCTAATACTTTTTGTTTGACTTTATTTACCATATCTGGTAATGTTTGCATTACATTCACTACTCAGTTGCACATTAGCTTAGTGAAGATGGTTTCTTCCTACATTACCAAGTACCATATGTGATTCTGAACACAAGAATATTTTGTAAAAGGAATGATAACTACTGAACCGAACAATTCAGTTATGATTTACAACAAGAAACGGAGAGAAAGGACTTTTCTTGGCAGCTCTTATTGAATCTTACTTAGACGTACTTTTTTTTGACACTTTCCTATCTAGGTAGCTTCTTCTCTGGGATGGGGAAAGAAAAGCAGTGGAATGTAAAACACAGGACAATGCTTTATTTTTTTCTGAGATGTCATTTCTCCTAATATATCTTATAATTCTATCAAGTGTGCTTTTCTGATGTCAAATAAAAAGTTCAATCAACTAATTTCAATGTATGATTTATAATATGGTTTGCACGTTTGAATAACCATTTTAATAATTTAATAATAATTTCATAATCTCAAAAAAGCTTCTTGAAGATCTAAGTTGTAGATGACCATTTAGAACCATTAATGACCCATTAAAATAATTCTGTTTTGTCTGGAGCTGTTTATTCACCAAAAATTTTTCTTGTTATTTTTCAGATGGAAATAGACATACTTCAATTTTTTGCCTTTTAAGAAATGAAAATTTTCTATGTGAGGATTCTTAAAACTTCTTCAGATACCTTATGAATTTTGCAATTTTTACTATTATTTTCATAATAAATAACCTAGATCTTTCAGCTTTCTATCAAATGAGAACCTTCAATATAACTTTTCTGAGGAAAAAAAACCAAAAATGACCCACACTACTATAATTTCTTTCTGAAATCAGAATATGAAGTTTGGTATTTGAGAGGTAATGTACACTAATGAATGAAAATCTTTTTTATTTGATGTGATTTGCCTTGGTTTTGTTGCTTTTAGTTTTATTTATACGCAAATAATTTCTGCCTGTTTGGAACTTCGTCATCAATAGATGTTTTACGTCAAAACCTTCAGGCCCTGCAAAACCAAACCATTTCAACATTGAGATTATTTCATATAAAAAGGCTAGTAATTATGAAAGTAAAATAAGTAGTGTTGATTCACTGAACTTGCCTTTCAGTTGTGGCCAACCTGTGCTCACTGTCATCAATAGACTTTGTATTTTCCTTCATAGTTTCAAAAAATTTCAGGACATCCAACATGTAAGCTTTACTTTCTCTCCTACTGAACTACTGCAAGATTCTTCTGCATAGTGGTAGTTTCCTACCACTGAATCATACGAAAATGTCACTTGTGCACTCCATGAATAAAAGTACTAAGTGAAATATTTGAACTCTAGTAGCATTTTACTTAGGAAATAATATTACCTTCTTACAGTTCTTTTTTTCTTCTGTTACTACCTCCTAATCTGCCTTAAACTTCTTTACTTATACTCATGTTTTCTATTTCAAATAGTGATTTCCCAAGTAACATTATAACAAAGATCACCTCTGAGTCCATCTACTATTTTGTCTGCAAAATAAGGTTGCAGAGACCAAATTAATTTAGTAAACACATAACAATTTAATCCAATTTTATATTTGTCTTGATGATTAGTAACACTTCAAAAGTCTTCAAAACTTTTTTCTTTTTCTTTCTTAAATGAAAAAGGCTTTCTACTTGTTTAGATCACTGCTGATATCTTAAAATACAAGTAACATGTTTAATATTATTCTGTTCCTGATTTTATAATCTTATTAACAATCCCTACTATAAGAGTGAGATTTCCTGTACCAGTTCTTTCAAAGTTTTTGAACAAAGGACATCCGGTTCCCTTAACTTAAGAGCATTACTGCTTGAGATTTGTTTCCAGATAATATTTGTAATTTAGATTTAAATACCCTTGTTCCTATCATCTATCATGCCCGTCTTGATGCTTAAAATAATTTTCCTTATTAACACTATGCACCTTCTGCTTTCTGTTCATTCATTGAATATTGATAAAGAGATTGACGAGTTTTATCTTGTCAGACTATTCAGCCCCTACCATATTTTACAGATTCTTCTACGCAACACAAACATGAGAATTTTTAAGTCTTTCTTGGTACTGATTTCAGGAAATATTCACCCAACACACTTTTTTTTGCATATGTGGAACATCTTCCTTTTCATGTTCGGTATTTTCAATTCATCAAACTGCAATTCCCATGCCTCTACCAGTGGATGCACAGATCCCAGAGAGCTAATTTCTGCAAGCTGGCACTTTTTTATTTTCTAATTGCCTTTCCCACATTTTTCCAGAACCAGTTCAACAAACTCCAGGAGTCTGCAGATCATCTTTCATGCACAAATATATAATGTTGTCCACACCCTTTTACATGCATGTACTGATAAAGAATTCTTAAGACAGGAATTATCATGATTATTACCTTTCTACACAAGTACTTTTTTTGCCTTTTTGTCAGATGCGGCCAAAACATGAATTTGTGATTGTGCATTCTAAGTCTGGCACTTTCTATCATTAAGTGACAACTTCTATTCTGACAAAGATATATATTTGTAACTAGAATTAGAGTACAAGAATTAAAACTCAAAATTGAAAAGATATTGAAGCTAGAGTCAACTTCTTAAGTAAAAGCTGTTTAAGAATGAACACCTAATTTAAATTGCTGAGTGTCTAATGGAAAGCTAATTCAGGTAACAGCTCTGTTTCCCTGCTACATGTAACAGGGAAAAAACCCCCTAGTTTTAATAATATTAAGAGATTCTCACTGTCCCTGGAATTATATACAGAAGTTGTTCAAATATATACTGCTGAATGAAAAATTGTGCATATGTAGCTGGGTTGTAGCTATGGATAAGTAGAATATCATAGAATAGTACTTTATAGCTACATAGAACAGCAGATGCTTAGGGTTATTAAGAAACATAGAAAATACAAGATCTTTATCTCAAACAGTTTACAGTCCTAAAATAAGTAGAAAACAGAGGGAAATTATTATTCATTACATACAGAAGTGGACTAAAACGTTCTTAAAAGAAGCAGAATAATAAGCTGATTATGAAGTACTTAATGAGATTTATAAGATTAATATGGGCCAGTATTCCCTGTATACAAAGCCATTCTTAGTTTCTTTTTAATTTTTAAAAGGACTGCAATAAAGAGCAAGCATGTGACAATCTAAGTAGCAAACCTCTCTGATTTGCAGATTGAAGTACAAATTTGCATGAGATTATAGCAGCCTTTTCTAAAGTTTGAAGTCCAAGTGCTACTGCATTTACATCACTAAAAATGCTGAATACTCCAATGCCACCCATGGTGTTAACCACTAACTGTGTGACTGTGAACAAACTGAGAAGTTCTGAAGCCTCACGGATTTCCTCAAATATATTTGGTAGAAATGGAAGTCTTCCCTCACAATATACCTCAGCCTTTTTAAAGTGTAGTCCTTAGAAACTGCCACTTTTAAGAAGCATACAAAGATACTAAAACATGCCTTGTTTTTCCTATATGCTCCCAAAGTTTTTGAAGAACAGATTCCTAAACTGAGTATCTGTGAGACAGACAACAACTTTAGGTGCTTTAGACAGCTCAACTACAGACTTGTCTCTTGTCAGTCTACCGAAATATTCTTCAGAGAAATCCCTCCATTTTGAAAATTAAGTCAGATGAGATGATGAAAAGTGATAGGACCCGTACACTTTAATTCAGACATACATTTGATGTACTTGCAGGATCAGTTGAATCTAGGCCTAGCTCCCCATTATATCTGAAGATATACAGTGCAAGGCATTGCACTATATATCCTATATTTACATACTAAATTTTAGATCTAGTCTAGGGAAGTAGAGAATTAAATTATCACTGCAAACATAAGACACCTCTTTGACATTTGATTTATTTTTTGTCTTGCATTTGATGACTGAAAAAAGGATCATATCATTGGTACAAAGGCAGACATGGAAAGGTTCAGTCAGAAGATTAGGTCTCTGAAGTCATGCTCTCTGGTCACTAGCTATTAAGACTTGAGAAATTTGAAAAGCTCTCATGACAGATTGCTTTTACTGTACTTTGCCAACATATCCTATGAGAAACACAGAAACTTTTTAGCATTATGGAAAGCCAAGGTAGCGCTGCTTGAACTATAAACCTTTACTGGTCATGCTGTGTTTGGGCTATAGTAACCACACTGCTTTCTGCTTTTGCTATTTATTCAAAAATACAGATATTAAAACAATGTCTTAGTAATAAATAAAGTCAAGTACAATGTAGACAAAATCTAAGAGATTAGAAGAAGAGATTCATCAAGAAAACTAAAACATTTTAAAGCTATTTTACCCTGAATATACATTTTCCAGACTTATTTTAATTAAAGTTACTAGAATACTATTATTTTCTGGTAGAAAATGCTTGGCAAAAATTATTCTAAACACTCATTTAAATCCATATTTAAACTCTAAACTCTACTTAAAAATTAAGCAGGTTTTTTTTCTGGCTGTTTGATCATTTGAAAGGCCATGGTGCAATACTTTTTTACTGAAAAAATGAATAGAAGTTTTGATTTCCCAAAAGAAAAGGTGAAGGCCAAACTAATATTTTTCAAAACTAGGAGAATAACAGAATTACCTAAATTAGAGCTGAATATTTGAAATTGTCCTCTAATTGGACATAGAGCAGCTCCACTGAATGAATAGGAATTTGCAAAGCTCAGCTGTTGAAAAAACAGGCTGATTGACTATGTTGGTAACACTGAATCCCATGTTTAATTTTTTTTTCATTGGAATATGCCATATTAAGAAGTTATCTGTGTGCTTCTGAAGATTCAGTCTTTTTACATTTCTCCATATTTCTCCAATATTTCAGAAGCACACAGATAACTTCTACACATAAGGAATTATGTATATATATGTTCCAATACCATATAAGAAACTATTAAGGCTTTTATAAAAAATTATGCATAAATGTTGTAAAAAAGAATGACAGAAAGTGACAATATAGTTTGTTTTTTTTAGTATTGTACAATACCTGATCTATTCTACACAAAGAAATCACCTCCAAAGAGCACATTTTAGGTCTCATTTAGATTTCTTACATCATTTTGCAAAGATTAATTATTCTTCATAATGTGTTTTAAAGATGTAAGGCTATCTGTGACTGCCAAATATAATTAATCTAGTTAATACACCAACAGTGCATGTAATACTGTTCAATAATAAATGCCTTTGTGATACTTATATGAGTTTGATGGCCAATTGCAATTAACCAGTAGAGCGTACTATTTTTAAGCTGTGGTAAGCTTTCTGGAAGATAATTTCATCACTCTTCATGGATTTTTTTAACAGTCTATATATAATATTAGAAAATGGACAAATATCTGAACGTTAGCAATCAGTACTTAAGTACTATTTAACTAACTGAAGACTTAACATTCAATCAGCAAGACTTTCTTGCAAAAAAATTACTACTGAAAATGTTTTTAAACCATCAGCTCTTAATACATTTCTTAACAGAGCTGACAACTGTACAGAAGAGCAATTCTTTATTTTTAGAAAGTAGTCATGGAACTGAGATCTCACATGGACAGACAAAGAAGATCCTATGGCAGGTAGTGGTTTTTTTTACCCAGGCAGTTAATACCACACAACCTCAAATTACTTGATAAAATTTCAGAATCGTTTGATAAAATATCTTTGGGTTTGGACAAGGAAGTTTTATGGAAACAAGCTCCTTCATCTGCTCTAAATTTATTGTCATATTTTAAACATTGGGTATGGAATCCTATTACATTGACCCAGATGAAGTATTTAGGTGGGCCCTCTTTTTTATAGCAATAAAAAGACAGCTGCCATAAAATGCAGCATGCCTAAAAAACTGACATTTTAGCTATGAAGTTGGTGGCAGTATTGAAACAAGATGTATTCAGTCACATCTAAAATCACGATCATGCAAATACTCGTTATAAAATATATCAATACACAAGATTTTTTTAAATTCTAAAGATGTAAACAAATACTGTAAAATTTGAGGCATGTTCTTAAGGAAGGCTCAAGGATATGTTCTTCATGTGCATTTTAGGCATATATTCATTTTTCTAGGAAAGCTACTTTTTATATAGATTCTGTAATTTTTTCATTGTTCATAAAAAGCTTCTTTCCCCACAGAATTCAATTTAATTCCAGCACAAATGCAAAGAAAATACAATTAGAGATTTGGGGGACAAAATTATTAGCTTCTCATGTAAGAACACTTGCTCCTCCTTCCAGCACTAAATGTTTATATTTTTTCCTAGAAACTCTCAAAAGTTCTAGAAAATAGACTATCTTTTTGAGTTTTACAAGTGTTCATACGATAACTATTTTGAAAATGAACAACATTTCTGTAGAAATCTCAAGGCAAAATCTGGAGTACACAGATTAAGCATTTTCTAAAGTCATAGTCCACCTGTATACATTCAGTAAAAGTTGTATAACTTTCAGATCTCTAGGCAATTTATAGGCACAGGCATAGCTGAAAATATTACAGCACAACCATGTTCAAAACTATGACTGGACTGTCTGGTAATTAGCTCACATGCACATTGAAAAGAAAGCTCCTAAATAATAACCCATTTATTCCAGAAAAGCAATGATCTGAAAAAGCCAATGTTTGAAAGAAATTATAAACACACAGACTTCCAAAAGTAGAAGCCCTTACCCGTGATACGGAAAAGATTCTGGCACAATTGAGCAAAGTATGTAAGAAGGTACTGTAAAGGTATGCAGCAGCTTGTGGCATGTCTGTAAAAATGGAAAATACAAATTGGCTGTCTTTCTTTTGAAGAAAAGTAAATAAATTCTCAGGAAGATCAGTCATTTCTGGTTTACTGCTGGTTTTTGTTTGTTTTGTCTAGGTTTTCTGTGTGTGTGGCTTGTTTGGTTAGTTTGTTTTCAATGTAGAGAGACAAGCAATGTTTCACTGATCAACATTTATACTGAGCAGAAGGTCAGACTGTCAGCATTTCTGCAAGCCCATATATCTGAATTAATAATTGTCTTTCAGGTACTGGTGAGCTACAAAATCATTACAGTGCCATTTAGAATCATGGAGGCATAAAACAGACCAGGTTGGAATGGACTTCAGAAGATCACCTTGTTCAATCTTTCCTGGGGAAGAGATCTTGTATTTGGTACAAAAAATAAAAAGAAAAAATTGTTACAAAGCAGAATGGAGAAATTGGAAACACAAAAAAAATATTTTCCTGTTGTTGTTGTTATTACTGTCACCTGGAATTCTCTTTTGGATATAAAAGGTATTTCAGTTCTTATATTTTAAACCTGGGAGAGACTGCTATAGGCAGGAGTTTTTAAAAAGAAACAAATGTCAGCAAAGTTTAGTTCATTAATTTTTTCAGTTATCTCATTAAAATGTAGTTTAAACTTTTCCCATGCTTTCTTGTTTTTTCTTTTGGTTTTGATGGGAGGTTATTTTTGTTTTGTGGGGCTTTTTGCGTGATTAATTTTAAAATGTCTTTATACAACTTCCTAACTTTGTACAGTGATGGAAGATTGTCATAGCTTTCCCTGCCAGGTTAGAAAGCATATAAATATTAAGTATTTTAGTGCTGTGTTTTTTCAGGTAATCTTTCCACACTTAAAATTCAATAATTATTTCTTAAATTATCCAATAATGTCCTTTATAGAATGTGTTGTGGTTTTGTCCAACAGTGTCTGATGAAAGCTTTGGTGCAGGTAAATTGCAGTGCATGCTGTTCCATTTGGGTAATAAACTCAATTCTTTACAGCATCACCACCACCACTGCCACCACCACCACCAAAAACTTCTCAAGAACAAGACGAATCTCTGTCAGAAGGCTTTACCAATAAAAATATTCAGGTAGGAATACCTTCCTAGCTTTAAATATAAAACTATTCCTATTTAGTCCTTCGGTAAGTCCTGTCCTATTGCATTCCTAGAGATGGCATGAAAATATTCTCCATACTTCCAAATACTTCTTTTAAACATCTGTTTACTTTTTAAAGTAATGATATCAAGAACTGGTCAATCTTCTGGTTGCAGTCACCAAATAACCTCAGACACAAAGATTCAAATTGTGAGTTTGTCTAGCTCTACACTCAGATCTTTTGGTCAATACACATATAGGAGGAAGACTGAACTTCCTTAACTACCAACAGTGTTGTCACCTGCAATACTGCCAGCCTCAGCATGGTCTGTGCTCACACCTCAAAAACAGAGACAGCCCATGAGCTGCCAGGCTCTGGAGCAGCAGTCTCTCCAGGGCTTTTTCCAGACCACTCCAGCTAGTTCTCTCTAAGACAAAATCAGGATAGGGTCCTGAAGTAGTTCATCTTGAAGATGAGTTCCAGCAGGGAATACAGACCAGAATGCATCAAGTTTGGTTTCCTTTGACCTACATAATCCTCCACTGCTGCCCTAGAATTTTCTATCCCCAAATACCACTAAAGGCCTTCATGCAAAAGCCCAAGCCACACAGTGTAAAAGTGACACTCGGTAGGCTGCAACACACCCTGTGTTATCATTTCAAACACTTTCAATTGAATGTATACAAAAAAACCTTATTACCTTGCTGTCTTAAGGGTATAATGTAGGATCCATAGGGAATTCAGAGTCAAATGGAAAGACAGCCCACTGCAGGGTCCTGAGCAGCCTGGGCCACTCTGTATTATTTAACTTACACATCACACCCAGTAACTGATGCATTTTGCAGGACAGATGGAAGATTTCTTCAATCTTTGTAAAGTTCAGTCTGTGAGGACAGTCTGACCAGATAGCTGTGAAATGGCCTTAGGTCTCAATCCAAAATGCACTCAGAATATTAGGCAGAAGGTCTTGATAACGTGGGATAAAAGTTCTTCAAACAGACAGAGGAGACTAACTCTCCTAATCTTTTTGGAGAGATTTAAAAAAATATTTAAATCTTAAAAGTTTAATATAATTTAAATTAGCAAATGGAAATAATTTAAATATTTTAATCATTGATTTAAATTTCTTTTGTTAGCATTTTTGGTTTTTTACCTAAAGAAATGTTCATCTCCTTTAAATTTCACACTTATTTTTACTTATCAAGATACACTATACCTGTGTATATTTGAAGTAATTCCATAGTTCAGTAGACATTTATTTTTCATGCTATTTTTATGATGTTAAAATATTAAATGCCACCATTTTAAAATTTGATGAAAAAATCTTTTATTCTAAGTTTCTGGAAAGCCACTTTTCACTGGAAACTAGAATTCTATTACAATACAGAACACAGCACTTTTGAGTGTTTGTTGTTTATTAGAGTTGTTTTTAATAGAAAATAGTTAATATGCTATAGATATTTAAAGATAATAAGTGGTGTGTATGGATTTCAACTAGCCTGAAAATAATTGAAAGTATTGCAAAAGACTTCTTTGTATCCTTCAAGACTTCATACCTGAGATTCAGCCTTGAGGGTGTTTAGAGAACTCTGTGTTTGAGTTTAGTTTGGGTTTTTTTTGTTTTCTTAAAATGATTAGGAGAAGGACAAAAATCATGGCTGATAAAGCAAAAAATCAGATTTGCTATTTCATTATTGACAAAACAATCTGATAAAATAAACATTTTTAAATCACTCTTTTTTTTTTTCCTTCAGCTGTGAAGAATAAGCTACTGCTTCCTATAGCCAGTTTAACTTTTCAGGATACTGATTTTAAATGCTCAGTCAGGAATTAGGATAACATTAACTCACTGCAAGTTTTGACAGCAGATGGAATAGTAATGAAACTACTCTTTCTAAATACTGTAGTTGTTTGGTTTGGTTTGGTTTGGTTTGGCCTTTCTTTTAAAAATTTTTATTTCTTGTGACCTGGAAGACTACTATAATCTGCAGTAGTAGGTCTTGCCACTTTAGGGGTTTTTTTTGGCATTGTATAAGTCTACCAGGATGTCAATAACATATTGCCAAAGCTTGAATAAGACTCTTAGTGTGTCATCAGGTCTATAGAGAAGCATTCTTTTAAAAATGTTTCTTTGTACATTGTTTCGTAAGTGAGTCTGCTGTGGTTCTAAACTTGGGGACAAGACAAACTTACTTGAAATGCCTGACAACTACAGTAATACTGTTTTCTGAAGCAAAAGTCCCCAAGGCAATATCTTTCAATCCAAAACTGACACCTAGGACATGTTGTAAAAAATTTGTGAATAAATCTGTCTGACATCTTTTATAATGTAAAGAAGGAGGTGGAAATGGGAAGTTTTTTGAACTAACATTTCCTGGCATGAAATTTATTTCTTGGACTATGTAAAAGACACATTTTATGTCCTAAGGTAAGCAGCTTTCAATAGTGCTAACTCATACTGTGGTGGCTGTGTAGTGTTAAATATATTTAATAGATATTTCAGTTGTTGGGGCTGAAAATGCATTTCCATTTACACTTAGAAATTTCACGACATTTTATTCATTTCACTGTCACTGCTTCATATTTTCATCAACTGAAACCCCAGACGTAAAATTTTGCAAGTTTGCAAGTACCTTTTTCATTATACATCAGAGGGACATCAGAAAGAATAATGATATTAAATCATATTATTTGAAATACTGCATTTTAATCCTTTTGATTCAGAGATTCTGTTTCTTATGCCTTTAGGCAATTGCTTATCTTTGTTTGCTGTCACAATAGAAGTAGTAGTTACAAGATATATTAACTTCTGTAATTTCATCCTTGATACTGTCAATAAACAAATTAATACTAGATTTACAAAGAAAAGGGTATGTATTCTTTCTTGTTTGAAAGAATTTCTTGCTGTTCTTGCTGTTCTTCAGTGTAAGGATATATTACAATTCCTAAATTTTTTTGGGGCAAGAAGAAAGTAAAATAGACTAAAATTAATAAGATAAAGTGGGAGCTAAATTTTTATTGTTACGACAATAGTAAGGAGGCTATACACAATGGCAAAAATAAAATTAATAGGAAAATTAAATATAAAACAAAAGGATTTTGTTTTTATTTAACACAACCTTTTACAGTACTAGCTTAAGAAAAACACTCAAGAGAAGTCTGCCTCAAGCGCATTACATAAATTCATTATCACTTCAGTGCTGTAAATTAAGTGGTCTTCCCCTCTTTGGTGTCTGTAATGTTTTTCTGTCTCTACCCTCTGCTGCTTTTTGCTTTAAAATTGTTTTAGCTGGTGCTGCTCTTCACTGAACCTTGTGCCTGCCAGCCAAATGGGTTCCAAATAAAAAAATAAGATTAAAAAATTAAATGCTGCATCATTATAGATTTATACAAAGAGCAAGAATGCAAGTCACCTGTCCAAGCACAAAACTGAAGTTTTATGATTTTCCTATATTCCTATCTTGCTAATTAATGCCTCTAGAGCTGGGAGCTAGGTGTGAGCACTCCTCGGGAAGTGTTAACTCATCATACCCCTGATTGCACCTGTCTGCTATAGCTTGGGCAGATGATGAGTTACCAGCGCTGTACCTGCTGTGACAACTCACACACTGACTTCCAGATTTGACCACAAAATCTGCGGCTGTTGCCTTGTTGACGCGGCAAACCTCCAGTTTTAGAAATGTTGAGTGTATAGTTATTTTGGTAGGCTGCCTGCCAAACATTTCTGAGGAAGATAGTCAGCAGAAGGAAAAATGGTACTTCAAGCAGTATAATTAAGTTAGTGCTGAGCAGAATTCATCAGAAAGACAGACTTCTCTATCAGAGTGATTTTCAGTGACTGCTGAATTTTAAGAAATCTTTGGGGTTTTTTTGCAAATATTGGAGATATGAGAAACATATTTTATTTTGCAACTCTTTGTAAAACACTGCGGCTAATTCAGAAGCAAAAAAAAATGTTAAAAACAGCAGAAAAGAAAACTGTTACACTACAGGTTTTATTAAAAACCTGCTATAGAAAATTCACAGACTATTTGGCTGGAGAGTGGAAAGAAACAGCAGGATGCTGATTGCAGTTTTTTGCTCTATTTTGATACCTATGGTGCTCTGATTTAGACAATTCTACATTCTTGAAATTATAATCCATACTACACTGGTGAGATCAGAAGGAAAAGGACAAGGACAAAGCATGTTAAGCATTAAAGGAGATAGAGGAAGATATTTTGCTTTGACCTCATTATCCATAAAATGAAAATCGGACCTGTTGCCCTGCAGATCATGAAAGGATAAACAGACTGAAGAAGTGCTAAATCAGACTGCATGCTTAGGTTGTGTTTCCAGGAATCCTAGTTATCCCTTGCTAAAGGAATGAGCAGTGTTGTGGGAAATGCACATTAAATCTCAATGCTGGCACATGCAGAGGAAGAACTTGTACTTAATCTTCCTATATCACAATTAAGTACATTTTTATACATTTCCATATTGGAAAGCATGGGGAAATGGATGTTCACTGTCACTTAAATTTTCTGTTTATAAATTTACAAAGTTTGGGTTTGTTCCAGAAATACAAAAGAAATATTAAAATTCCTTCTCCCCAGGAGCCAATTCTCATTTTCCAGCCAGATCTGGGTACTCAGGGCCCTACTTTTGCCCAGTGAAAGCACAAATTATTTTAAATTGTTAGCTCTCCCTTACAGATGCATACTGTTCTCATTTTATTTTTCCCCTTATCTAGACAGCCTTTTTCTGTCCTCATTGCTAAGTCTAACAGGCATCATTAGCAGGCATGCACAGTACT
Organism: Cossypha heuglini; assembly: GCA_027576195.1. Classification (NCBI taxonomy): domain Eukaryota; kingdom Metazoa; phylum Chordata; class Aves; order Passeriformes; family Muscicapidae; genus Cossypha; species Cossypha heuglini. Next base: position 18,284,033 of record JAODKT010001744.1, read on the forward strand.
TGCAGTACTGTAGCATGCTGTTTTCAAGGCAGTACAGTATTAAATATGCTCACCAATAGTTCACTGTGTACAACATTATATTTCATACAATGTATTTTGAAAAATAATGTTGACTAGTTAATAACAGTTTCTTTAGGAAAAAATCTATAGAAATTCCTTTGCTGCATTTTATGTCTCTGACAATGTCTACTGCTCCCCTTATTTCAGTAGTGGCTAGCACAGTATCACATCTACTTCAGCATGGTCCCCAAACTGAAAAATTGTAGAGGTCTTTGCTATTAGTACATCTCACCACTGGACTGTACATTACTGCTTGTCATCTTACTTGAGTGAGCTGACTGATGAATACTGTACTGGATAACTGAGAATCATAGGATCACAGAATCATTTAGACTAGAAAAGACTCTTAAGATCATCAAGACTGATGGTTAAACCAGCATCGCCAAGTCCATCACTAAACCATGTACCCAAGAGCCATATCCATATGGTTTTGAACACTTCCAGGGACACTTACTCCACCACTTTCCTGGGCAGCCTGATCCAATGTCTGGACACATTTCAGTGAAGAAATTTTTCCTAATATACAATTAAAGCCTCCCCTGGTAAAATTCAAGGCCATTTCCTCTTGTATTATCTCTTGTTACCTGAGAGAGGAGGTCAACCCCACCTGGCTACAGCCTCCTTCCAGACAGTTGGAGAGAACCATAAGGTCACCCCTGAGCCTCCTTTTCTCCAGGATAAACATCCCCAGCCCCCTCAGCTGCTCCTCACAGCACTGGTGCTCCAGACCCTGCCCCAGC
>JAODKT010001744.1:18285019-18310283 GCA_027576195.1 Cossypha heuglini
CTGGGCACACCCTGGCTCATGTTCAGCTGCTGGCACCAGCACCCCCAGGTCCTTTTCCACTGGGCAGCTTTCCAGCCACTCTTAAGCTTGTACGGTCAGTACACACTTGCTGGATACCAAGTATCCACCTATCACCTCCCTGGGCCACTGGACAGGAGTGAGAAAATATAACAAAAGGCTCATGAGTTGAGATAAGGTCAGGGAGATATTGCTCACCAATTACCATCACAGACAAAAGAATCTCAACTTTAGGATATTACTTGAATTTACTAACACTCAAAATCAGAGCAGGATAAGGAGAAATAAAATTTATCTTAAAAATATCTTCCCCAATCCTAACCTCCTTTCCAGGGTCTACCTCCTCCTCCACAGCAGCACAGGAAGATGAGAAATGGAGGTTTCCCTCAGTTCATCACAGGTTGTTTCTGCTGCTACTCAGGAAGAGGAGTCTTTCCCTTGGTCCAACATGGGGTCACTCCCAAAGGAGAGTTCTCCCCAAACTTTTCCAGGAGGATTCCTTCCCACAGGCTACAGTTCTTCATGGGTATCTACCTGCTCCAGTGTGGGTTTCTTTCATGGACTGCAGGTTGATCTCTGCATCCCCAGGGACCTCCAGGGGTTGCAGGGGCACAGCTGCCTCACCATGGGCTGCACCAGGGGCTGCAGAGGAACCTCAGCTCTGACCCTCGGAGCACCTCCTGCCTTTCCTTCTGCACTGACCTTGGTGTCTGCAGGGCTGCTCCTCTCTCATATTCTCATTCTTCTCTTCTCTGAGAGTGACTACAACTGCATAATAACTTTTCTTTTTCCTCTTGTATATGCTATTACAGAGCAGCTACTGCTATCTCTGATTTGTTCGGCTAGTGGTGGGTCCAACTTGGAGCCAGTTGTCATTGACTTGGACATGGGGGAAGCTTCTCACAGCTTCTTACAGAACCCTCTCCTGTAGATTCCCCACCACTCCTCCTACCACATTTCCAAAACCTGACTCTGCAAACCCAATACAGCCTGTGGCACCGCCTGGGGTTGTTGTGACCCATGGGCAGGGACCAGCACCAGGCCTTGTTGAACCTCACATCCCTGGCCTTGGCTCATTGATCCAGCCTGCCCAGATCCCTCTGTAGAGCCTTCCTGCCCTCCAGCAGATCAATACTCCTGCCCAACTTGTTTTTCTGTGCAAACTGACTGAGGTTGTCCAGATCCTCTTGTCCAGGTGATCAATAAAGACATTAAACAGAGCTGACCCTGATACTGAGCCCCTGGGAGCTGCACTGGTGGCTGACTGCCAGCTGGATGTAACTCCATTCAGCCCCACGCTCTGGGCTCAATCATCCAGATGGGTTTCCAGCCAGTGCACAGCACACCCATCCAAGCCACGAGCAGCCATTTTCTCCAGGTGAATGCTATGGGACATAGTGTCGAAGGCTATGCTGAAGTCCAGGCACATAACATCCACGGGCTTTCTCTCATCCACTGAGTGGGTCACCCTGTCACAGAAGGAGGCCAACAGCACCTGCCTTTCACAAAGCCCTTCTGGCAGAGCCTGGTCCCCCGGTTGTCCTGCTTGTGCCTCATGATCACACTCCAGATGAGCTGCCCTGTGACCTTCCCTGGTACTGAGGTCAGAGATGTGCAGAAGTCAAGATCTGCTTTCTGTACCTCATTCATTTCCAAAACACAGAAGTTTCATTCTCTGCAAGAACTTGCCTGCTTGATTGTCATTATGCAAAGAGGGGAGTCAAGTCAGGATCATAGCACTGTTGTGGGAAGGATTTGCTAATAGAAATATGTGAAGATTCAGAATTGTCTTTAAAAGGAAATGCAGGCTTAAGGACAGGTCAGCAATAGATGTGTTCATAATTTTTTCCATAAAAGGAAGCTAAATGCTTGTTTTATAAAATTATACACATACAGCCTAATTTTAATTTCAATAAATATAGATACTGAGAACAAACATGGCTGTTTCATCGCCAGCTATAAAATCTAATTGTTTTGAAAGATACATTGTTTTCAACTTCAGGTTCTAACAAGAAGAAAATTGCTGAGTTTAAAAGGTTCCTGCTGATAATCCATTTTCATGCTTATAATCCCTAAGAATTTAAATGTCTTTTTGTTTGTACAGTGCCATGGGCTTTCATGGTTTAAAGCACTATAGCTTTTAGTTAGCTAAGCTATGTCAGATAGATGAAAAACCTCCAAGGCCAGCCTTGGAGTATAACTATGCTGATATGTTCCTCATTAATATGGCAACAAAGTGGTAGTTTTGACTTCATTTTTGAGTCTGCAGAGTTACAGATTTCTTATTTATAGCAAGCACTGTAAGGAGGTATGGATACATACTGGAATGGAATTCAGTTCAAGACATCAGCCAGTGAAGGTTTTATCAAGGGCACTAAAAAGAAGTACACTCAAAAAACCAAGGCAGCAATTTAAGAAAAGAAAATAAAAGCCATGGCTATATTCCAAACCCACTTTCTTATTACTGATAGGTTTGAAGGACGTTAATGGCAACTACCATAGATTATTGAATGTGGCCTGTAACCCACAACTATAAAAAGCTAATTCCAAAGAGTGTTTCAACACTTTTGGGTTCACTAATGAGGACAATTAACAGAAGGCAAATAACAGAGGTGAAGAACTGTGAGTTTCTTACCAGTATCTCTGGTACCATGAATAATTGATTATAGAGATGTTAGTACTTCTCTTTGACACTGCTGAGAGAATTAGCTCTTGGTCAAAGTCATGACCTGGGCCACGCAGTCCAGCATTAAGAAGTCACACTCTCAACCCACACTTTTTCCATTCAATCTGTCATTGAAAATAATCACACTAAGAAATTCACCTAGACATTAAGGATAAGTTACAAATCTGAATTTTTAATTTGCAATGATACCAGTCAGTTTCACTATGAAAATTTGCTTCAGTTTCAGATGGAAAATTCTACCTCTACTTTTTTTTGCCATGACAGACTTGATATTAAAACTCATAGTCTAAATTACAACAAATAATACATACATAAAATAAAACGAAAATTGATTTCTACATTATGCAACATTAGACAAGAAACATCTTTGAAGTGAAAAGTATATTTTTGTATTACAATTATAAAAAATAATCATTAAAAATTAAATATTGTTTAAATTGCAGTACGTCCTTCATAGATGGATTTCTCCAAATAATTTGAAAACATGACTGCCAAAGATTTTAAATGCTGCTAACTAACAAATGTTATGTAGCCAGCACAACCTGTGGCTCACATTTTGTCTTGAAATCCATTCAGAAAGAAAGGCTTATAGAAACTTTAAAGTAGCAATTTTTCATTGGAAGAGCTTATGATATTTTTTGTTTGATGTTCCTATTGAAATAGCTTTCTGAGATACCATTTGCATCTGCCTGCTATAAAATAAATTTGAAAGTCACAGGGTTTTTTTCCATAAGACTTAGAAAATAAAACTAATGTCATAGTATATAAAATCTCTAATGTAGTTGTTTTAAAAGAAGGATCTTAAGCCCGTAACTCATGTACATATGCATTAGCCACCTAATTTCACAAAATTTCCAAAACAGGTTTATCTAGTAAGTAATTAATATACTGTATCTTACATAAGAAAGTGGAAAACAGAGTTGAAAGTTCTAAGAATTTGCTTTTATAAGTGATCAAATTGCCCTTATTTAGGAGAGACTACTATACAAATTTCTAACAAATTTTTTTACAAGAATTGTGGCTGTGAAAATTGAAACAGTTCCCTTTTTATAGTAATGTTGGGCAAATAATATCTATCTATCAGAACCAACTTCTTTCCTAATTAATTTAGCACACATCAAGCAAGAAAACAATATTAACCTCTAATTACTTATATCTTTTATTGACAAACTGAAGACAAAAAGACTAAGACATTCACTTAGAATGTGATTAAGAAAAAAAAAGAAAAGGAAAACAAAAGATAGAAAAGCTTAGCTCTGACAATTAGTTAGAGATATTTGAAGCAGGTGATCTTTGCACACTCTCACGTCAGATAGTATAAGGTGGTAACAAGATTGTCTCGAGCAGCTCTGAGAGAGCTTTGCTGCATTTTAACTTTGAGACAGACACATTGAATACACCTGAATGATGCTTAATCAATAAAGATGCCTTTTCATCAATAAGGCTGACCCAGACCACAGAGTGAGTTCTTCCCTTAGAGCTCACCCTCAATCCAAAAAAAAATCTCCTAAACATCTGCCAACCACATATTCCCAGCCATGCCCCTGGGAAAAGATTTGTTTTCTCCTATTTCTGTGGTCTGGTCACTCATCCTGCTCTTTGCTTTATTCAGAATTTTTGCCTAGCTCTCTTCATGCTGTGGTTTCCCTGACTTTTTCTCTCTCGGGCTCTCCCATGTCCCACTCATCTTTAGCTATTCTCTGCAATAGTACAAACAATCTGTTCTCCAGAGCTTCATCTATTCATTGTGAAGTGCTTAGAGCAAGGTGAATGGGCAGCCTTCATTCCTGCAGCCTGTGCGCAGAAATTTACACAAAGAGGAAGCAAATCACAACCAACAAAACAAATTACGCAAGGCATCTCACTTCCTTTAAAGAACAAAACTCTCTTCTTTATAACACGTTATCGAATTATATATACTCACTGAAATACTGGACATTGAAATATCGGTCTACTAACAATATTGTTGAGAAAAACAATGACATCTAGTGACAAGACAGAAAATCACAACTCTGTCTTCCCTGTACAGAACTAAATGAATACACATTCATCTCTACACTTATGGCCACAATATAGTCCCTGGAGCTTCAAGATGAACTGCTTTTTATGTTAAAAATCAGCACAAAAGGAAAACCAAACAAGAATTAAATTGTCTTGCTTACTTGAATCCAGCAGTATTCAAATCCACAACATTTTAATTTTGCAAAGCAAATGTCCCCCAGACTCTAAGTTCTTACACACTGGCATGTTCAGGAAACAGTAAATTATAACTTGTACTTGATAGATTTTTTAAAACTACCAAAAATTAGTGTACTATTTATATTCTTCTATCTTGCACCCAATATGGATGATATACTAAGAAAGGTAAGAATTTATATAATTCTGTCCATATCATGGAGAATAAGATAAAAACTTAATGGTAGAACTGCAGTTATAGATTTAAATGAACATGAGTTCAGCAACATTAGTCTCTTCGATTTTTTCTAAACAGTTGGGGTTTTTTCTCCAGAAGGCATAACTTCCTTCATAGTGTCCAAGACAGCGAATTAATTTCTGAGAAATAAAATTTGTACTTGCATTTCTGCATGTCAGTTCTTCATAACATTGCTTGTATACTGTGGAACGTTTTCAGCTTTTACTTTAGTAACCTGAGAACATTGTGTAAAACAGCATCTGTATTATTTAGCAGTTCATTTTATGTTCTATTAATTATGTGTTGCTAAAAGGGCACCAAACATCACATCGTTGTAATGTAGGTGACTCTGTTGTACCATTCTGGACTTTTTTCTAGCTGTCCTTGATGGGAAATTCGTTATAGAAACCTATAGCTTTTATTTTCACAGGATCTACATTATACAATGGGTTCTATATATATAACATTATGGTTCTTCCTTTTTTTCTGATAAAATTTAAAACTAACTTGGCTGTTTCAGTAATGACACAGTAATTTAATTGTCTATTTCTTTGTTAGATAAAAAATGCACATAATATACCAGGACATTTTAGTTCACTGGAGCATATTTCTGCAATGTGTGTTTTTATCCCAATAGCTCATATATATAAATATGAATTCCATTGGATAATTATGAAATCTAGACATATTTTCGAGTGTGTTCTGAAGAGTAGCACAAATGAAAATTTATTCAATTTTTGTGCTGACCTTAGATCATCTTTCTCCTGTTATGTATGTAAAAGTACTGTTGGAAATTCCTAGAAACAAGCATTCTAAAATAGAAGATTTATTTATATGCATGCTTGTTCCCATTAAAAGAAGTGGGCAAAGATATTTTGCTTTTTGAGTCTGCACCAAGTTTTAAAGAGAGCACCTCTATAGAGATTAAAGGAATTTGTAAACATATCTCATTTCATTTTAACTGACTCTAAGAGAGGCACCAGGGAATTTTGGAAAAGCAATCAAAACATCTACATCAATAAATTCTTACTATTAATCCTAGTTGTCAAAACAAAGATTCTAGTTTAAAGACTTCTACATCTACTCTGTTTCTTCCTGCCTAAACAACCAACATTTAGGTTATAATAAACCAATAAATTATTAATAAAATATATTGTATAATTTAGATACAAAAAGTATTGTTTCTAGTTACAGCAGAAAACCCAAACCACCAACTTAGCTGAAGTTTAGGATGATGATAAAATAATATAATTAAAACCAGCTCTAGTTTACCTAACAATAAATAAATTTATTTACAAAAAATTACATTACAAACTCCATCTATTTTTTCACATTAGAGATAAAGTATTAAATATATAATTGTAGTTGCAAAAGATGAAATGGCTTATTTATTTACCTGGTCCATATGGTTGTTCAGTGTGACAACAGTTATATATAACCCATTTTTATATATTTGACCAAACTTCGAAAACATTTCAGAAAAAAGCAGAATTTTTCACTCGTTTCAGAGTTCTTTTTCTATATGACCTATGTTATGGTGCTGTTGTTTAAGGAACATAAGCACATTCTCTTCCTGTAAAACACCTTAGCAAAATCAGCAAACTAGATTAAATGCCCACAGTTCAAGGTTGCATCTATATTTGTGTTTCAGTTTGGCTCAGGAGTGCATTGTGAAACTAGTGCACCTTTACCACTTCGTGGTGCATAGTAGAGAATTCTTGCAGCACGTAAATAGAACATAAACAAAGTGAGACCAGAGGTCTGTGTACACAATAGGAAATAATCTCAAGTATGGGCAATGTAGGCACTGGTTTATCAGTACTGACTGCTTGAAGCTGCAGTCACCTCCCCGTTATACCCTATTTGCCAGTTAAATTACAGCCTAAGAGGTCTTTATGGGATTATAATCCCTCTGAGCAAACCCCCCCAAAACACTGAGGGTGTCTAAACTTGCACTGCAGAAAGCACAAATTAATATCTGTTTTACCACATACAGTCATTGAGACCAATTTCTTAGTAGAAGAGTCCCTAACACCTATGCTGCATGAAGTGAATTTTCCAATCTTCCTCTACACCGATCTAGGAACACCCAAAGGGATCTGGATATAGTCTGCTCCCAGCCTCCACAGAGAGCAGGTCATGCTTTGAACACACAGGCATAGAAAAGAGTAACTGACACATGATTCTGCATATGAATTTCTAACAGTGGAAATCCAGGAATCTCGTCCAGAGTAGACTGGGGAGGGTACAAAAAAAGAAAAGTGAGTTTGGCCCACAGAAGTGCCCCACAGAAGTGGAACCCATCAGTGATTCACATCTTCAAAATATATAAAATATCTGTACAGCCCATGTAAGTCTATTGGTTCCTGAGTGTGTTGCTGCTTTCTAAGGCAGAATATGTATAGACAGATGTGTATCAGTTGCAAATAGAGACGAAAAGCAACATCTTCAATCTTGCACCTTGCAAATTTTCCTCATTTATTTTTTCTATTTCCTAATAGAAATATGAATTGAAAATGCAACTTCTGACAATATAATATTGTTCAGCACAAGTTATTAAGTAGCTCATGTACCTCCATACAGTCCAGAAAATGGTTCATCAGAATTACTGGAATATGCAAAATGCTCCTGCCCTGTGTGTTTCAGCTTTCACTTATGTATGCCACTACTATAGTTCATAAAGGCCACAGAAATGTCATCATTCTACAAGATTTTTGCGTACCATTTGGATGGTATGAGGTATTTTATAATACAATTGTATCTATGCTTTAGATCACAAATACTCAATAAATTTTAAAACTACATATGTTTATCAATTTCCAGCCACCCAGGGATAAAGCAGTTTATAGCATCTTTTAGTGCAAATGTATAACTTAACAATGCAAATTAGACACTAGTGGCCTTAAATGTTAAATTTTTCTTAAAATGTTCACAATTTTCTTTAAAAGTAGACCTTGTTATAGTTTGCTGAATCACATCACTAGAGCTCAGAACATCGAATTCTGCAAATCCTGAACAACTTTTTTTTTGCTGAACATCACATGAGCATTGAGTTAATAGTTTGTATTCTCTCCTAGTTTTGTTCCTTAAAACTCTTTGCATATAAGCTTCAAAAACTTTGGAAGAAGTTCTGGTATATTTACTGGTTTCCTGATATAAATCTTGATGCAAGTCTGCAAAGCAGCATCATTCAACGTAATTCATCTGACTTCAGATTTTCAGTAGAACAAGAGTAATGAGCCAATATCACTGCTAGCTGAAAACACCACAGTTAAATCACTTACAGGTTTTTGTACTTGAGTACTAAACACGGAAAAGTACCATGAATATTGCCTTACTTGGCACTCATCTGAAGCAGCATGTGTTAGAGAACAGGACAAGAGGGTACTTGGTGTATTCCTACAGATCTCATGCAAAATCCAGAGAACACAGCAGAAAGATTTAATTACACGTGACAGCATTTTCTGATGAGTTAAAAATCTCAAGACATTAAAATATTTTGCATGCACTCACTGGACGTATGAATTCACAGAAGGGCAAAATGCAAACACCCAACGAAACTATGTGCTAATTCAGAAACAGTATGTAACATAAAAAACAAATAAACAGAAAGAGGCATTAAGTATATATGCAGAGACACATGTACATATTAGCATAAAAAATTACACAATATTGTACTCACAAATTTTATACTGGCAAAAGGTTTCAGCCAAAACATATTCCTAGATTTGCAATTTATAATCTGTTCATCATGAATATTCAGATACATTAAAAATATTATCCTATTAGTTTTGTTTTCCATCTTTCCCTCTTAATTTTGGAAAGTCACAATTTTTAGGCCTCAAAAGACTTGTAAAATTCTGCTACTTACCCTACATTGAGATTTTCAAAATCAATTGCAGCAGAAAAATATTTTGAAAAAGGTTTTAATCACAGAATTAAACAAGTAAAAAAATCCAGCTGTATTTCTAAGCAGGTTATTTAAAAGGTTAAGAATTTGTAATTTTTATGCAGTATTATGTTCTAATTTCAGAGAATGCTACCCTGAAATTCTAACTCTTGACAGCTCAAAAACTTGAAAATATTTAACAATAAATAACCTTATATATTCATAGATCAAATTTTTCAATTCCACATACCTTTGACAGGGTAAAAAATATGAAACAACATAGCACAAAATTTACTTGTTCAACTTTGCAAAAGATCAGTCAATACTCAAATTGAAACAATAGTCCTCAAACACACAGTCATGTGACATATAATGGAGAGAGGACAAACATGATTAATCTAGCTCTTCAAAGTCATTTCAAACCACTAAATTGTGAGGCATTCTTTTGTTTTCAGTTCTGGCAGAGAGGAGGGGAAAAAAAACAAGAATAACACAGTAGAAATTTCTTGATGTGTACAAACTTCTAAGCTGTGAATTTCTTGCTTGAGCTTTGACATAGGTTACCAGAACAGATCCAGTTGTGTAAAACAGTCTCTAAACTGTTGTATGCACAAACATGAATGAAAAAAAGAAAATAACCAAAAACCCTAACCAAAAATACCAAAACCAGAAACTGAAAAACAAGAACCAAAAGCCCCCAAAACAAACTTCAGTGAATTTTATGACCAAGTACTTCTATTTCGTTGGGTTGATCCATACCCTAGTAGTGCTGCACTTAATTATTTTGTGTTGCTGTATATAAATGTTTCAATTCTTTGCGTCTGCAGGCAAAGTAAATTAGTACTGCACAGCAACAAAGAGCCTGAGCACTTGTTAGGTACAGAAAGGTTTCAGTTCCTGCTCAAACTAGAGTTAAGAATGTGATTTGATACAAAAGGTGTGTTATGACACTAGGAAATGTAAGACATTAATTTATTTCACACCATGCTTTGTTTGTTGTGAGCTACTTCTGCACAGCAAAAAGCAGTGTCAGGATCCACTTCAGACCGAGCTATATTATGTATTTATGAAATAGCAGTGAAGCTGCTGCACTGGATGCTGTAATGCTCTGCCCAGTAACCTGGTTACAATAGTAATTGGCTTTTCTTTTTTCTTATCTATAACACAAATGCTCCATTTTTGCCAACCAAGGAATTTTGTGGTTCCAGCAAACATGCCCATCTGTGCACGACGTGCATAACAAAGCTGGAAAGATATGTGTATACTCTTTGTCTTTATGACTTTCCTTATCCCAGTCATGATACACAGCTAGAACAGCCAGAACACCACCAGAAAAAGGTGTCAGCAAAGATTTTAGCCCAAACTAAAACTCCAAACAGCAGACATAAATATCTTAAATTCAGTCAAAACAGTAGACAGTCCTGCTTGACACACTTTTTATTGTAATCATTATGCTAGCTTTTGAAAATTACTTACATCAAGCAAAAAAAAAAAGAGATTATACAGATCATGACTTGCCCTAATAATAAAAAATAATGATATTTTACTAATAATAAATATAATAATATTTATACTACTTATAATGATAATTAAATAATGATAATGATGATAATTAAATAATAATAATAATATTAAAACAAAAGAATCCAGAGCACTTAAGGATTCCTTATAAGATTAATATTATCTTCCAACATATCCTATTTTCCAACATACCCTATAAAAGTCTTTACAGACTGAAAGTGTGCCTGCTGTCTATTCCTGTTGAAACTTCTACCTAAATGATGGAAGTTTAAAAGCTATTTCACAGGCAAATTGTATGAAGTGCTTAGTACAGATTATTGAATATATCCACAGAAATTCAAAATAATGTTATGATTTTTTAAAAAAATACTAGAGAAGAGGGGAAAAAAGAAAGAAAAGGAATACCAAGAATAATTTCTTTGTCAGTTCTCAAGGACTGCAAAATAAAATTGGAGGCTCTAGGCCTGCCTACATGAGCCTGAAATCACATGAGCCTGAATGAAATGAATGAAATGTCATTCATATGCTGAGGAGCACTGAAACCTTATCATTGCTTAATTAAAAATAAAATAATTATAATTTTTAATACTGTGTAGTTCCAGGATTTTTTGTTGGGCTTAGTCAATTTGTGAGTTCACTGAAATAGTCCAATAGTGTGTGTCAGCAGGGAGTGGCCATTCTACCTACACAAATATGCCAAGAAAACTCACTTCTAAGCCACAGATTATCTCTTCTTCCACTTGTGTATCATTCTCAGAAGAGAGCAGTAAATACCCTAACATGTGGTGTGGGTTTACAAGACGGTGTTAATATTACCAAATATCCTTAAACATGAATTTTTGCGGTAGATTACTTGTTCCACTCTATGTTATAGTGTCAAGTTGGCTAAGCATTTAAAATTATTAATAATTCACAGCTGTAAGTAAACATTTCTTGTGGCTGACACAATGGAAAACAGGAGGGTATCACCCTGCTTTTGTACCAGCCCAAGTGTTGTTTTGTTGGTTGTTACCTGATCAACTGAGGTCTTCGTGTGGTCTCTTTTTCTTTTTTTTTTTCTTCTCCCCTTAAACATAAACCTTAAATTTCCTAATTTCCAAAAAACTTGAGAATGTTTGCATTCTTCCTATTAAAAAGCATCATTAAGATTAATCCAGAAATTGAACTGGAATATTAGGACTCTACAAGGACTACCAGAAATTAAACTATTTTAGGCAAATTACTCATATTTATTTCATGGCATCAAAAGGACTTCAAAATTCTTTGCAAACTACATCTTTTGCCTAATGTAATTGTATTAGAATGACAGAAATCATAGCAAAATTAATCAAAAAGAACAAGCACATATTTTCTGTATCAACTTCTGCAAGTTTGGTTGTTGGGGTTTTTGCTGTGAAACATTATTAATGCCGAAATACAAGAAAAACAGAGTTTCACAAAGCATTCACAAAGCATTCACAAAGCTTTACAGCACCAAAAGACATAATTATGGAAGTCTGCCAACAAACTGACAACCTAACTGTGCTATGTATGAGATATTACACAACAAAAAAAGAATTATGAGCTTAGTATAGTTAAAGAACTAATTCAATATCATTAAACTTACACTGCTTGCTTTCTTATGAATGATAAAAACTGGAAAATATGCTATAAAAATTATGTAAATATTCAGATGGAAAATAATATAACCCAGGAGTTATTTTTCCTCAGTTTAATTAATCAAGGGCTTTATAGAGTATCCATTTATTATCCTCCTAATTTATAAAATAAGGACTTCCAACTAGCCTGAGGCTGGCTGCCTACCTACTAAATTTTCAGCAAAACAAATAGGAGCTGAGAAACTATGACCTAAACAGAGACTTGATCCTCCCATCACACCTCTTTTAAACATTAGAATCTCATGTGCAGGATGTCGTATTTCACTGTCCTTTTGGTTCTCAGTGCATGCAACTAAGGATGCAACTACCCAAAGCAAATTATAAGGGAATCCCTGCTAAATATTTTAAATACAAAAACAGGGTTGTATTTTTCTTTTCCATATAAGTCTTATACATTCAGTCTGATAATATGCATTCAAATTTGTTAGCATTCTAAAACAAACCTTTCAGTTGCTAGTTTTTCTTCTGCTCAAATACAGGCAACAGCATCCATCATTTTGTGCTCTTACAAGTAACAGAAATTAACCACCTCATATGCTATCACCAATGATACATCCATTGGAGCAGAGGAGCAGAGTTGACAGGCATTTCTGAGAGCCCACAGGGAGTCCTACTGATAAAACTGTTCATGAGCAGAATATTTCTTTTGTCATAAATGGGAAAAAAGAATTCCAATACACTAAACTAAACATTTACAATACACTGAACTAAAACGTTTTTATTATTTATGTATGACATTCACACAAAATGAAAACTAATCATCGGACTGTGCAAAGTCACATGTGCAGGAGAGGACTACTCCTCTAAGAAGCCTAATAGCAAAATATTGTCTACCTCCACTTCAGAAAGGCTCTTGAACAATGTCTCCCATAAGTTCTTCAGAAGCAATCTAATGGGGCATGGGCTGGATGAGTAGGCAGCGAAGCAGATTGAAAACTGGTGGAGTAGCTGGCTCCATGGGGTGGTGATTACTAGCATGAAGCCTAGCTGAGCCAGCATCTAGGCCAACATTCCGTACCCTAGGCATCGGCACAGGATCCAACTTCACTCAAATACTGTCATTATTCTGTTTGACAGGTGGAGCATACCCTCAAGAAGTTTGTCAGTGACTCAAAACTGGAAGATGTGGCTTGTACACTCAGAGGTTCATGCTTCCATCTACAGTAATCTCAAAAGGCTGACAGGAGCCTCCTGCAGTTACACAAGGATTAGAGCAATAGAGCAGTAGCTGCTGGGGGCCACCCTGCGGGAAAGCAGCTTTCCTTCAAAGGCCCAGGGGGTCCTAGAGAACACGAAGCTGAATGTGAGCCAGCACTGTGCCCTTATGGCAAAGAGGGTTCATGGCCTCGGGCTATGCTGGAAAAGAATTGTCATCAGATTGAGAGATATGGTCCTTGTGAAGACACCATCCTTGGACATACTCAGGAGCTCTCTGGAGGTTGTTCTGGGCAACCTGTTCTAGGTGGCCCTGCTTGAGAAGAAGGTTGGACTAGATGACCTTCCAAGGTCCCTTGTGGCCTCAACAATTCTGTGGGTCTATATGAAAAGATACTGAACAAATAAGGCAAATTTAGATTTAATAGAGAATAATTCATCTTTCTTGTGTAAATATATTGATTAATTATATAATTTTAAATGTCTTTTTTACTGAACTTCATATGCTTGTCAAAGAGATTGTCTTCTTGACAGGTCTTTTTAATACTAAATTTAAATTAGTGACTCAAAAAATATTATTTGTTTTAAAAACCCCTAAATTTTAATAGTTACCACATGAAATGATTATAAATCATTGTTTTCTTTCAATCCCATTAAAAAAAAGGAAACCTGATTATTTTTTAACTCATTTATGTTCTGTAGACTACTTTAGGCATTAATTGTATAGTTTATTCACCTTCTTCGGCAATCTTTTTTTTCCCTAGAATATAAATTCTCTGTAGCCCTTTTAGCATTTCTAGAGTAGCACTGTAACCCTTCCAGTATCTGTATAACAGCTGAAAAACAGTCTCAAATTTGACAAGGGCAAATCAATTGTTTTTTATTACAATTTTACTAATGACAGAGATCTCTATTCTGAGGAAAAAGCAAATACACTCTGTCTGTTACATACAGAAAATATTACTCTCTTACTATTTTTCTTTTTCCAACTTTGAAACACAAAATCAAGATTTTCAATAGAAAACACTGGCATTTAAAAGTTCAAAAGGTTTTTTAAAAGTACTTTTCTTATAAATCTCATCCATATATGCACTTCTCTTTGTCAAAAGTTGCATCCTATAACATCAAAAGAGCAAGGGATGGTAGGAAGAAGAAAGCTTACAGTGTGGTTTATACCTTATGGTATGTTTGCTACATATAAATGTTCTGCCTCACATTCTGCCCTAAATTGCTGCCTAGACTAACAGGAAATTGCTTTATTTCTGTTCTAGCATTTCTGTATGAGCTGCTTTTTACTGTATTCAAGACAACAAGTAGTTCAATGAATATTGTAAATTAGCAAGTCATGCAAGTCATGTTATCTTTCCTCCAATATTATAGTAAAATGATTACTTTAATGACAATAATGGACTAAAATATATATATACAATAATGGATTCGTTTCAAGTCTTTGTTCTGCAAATAATAGGGACTAATTACCTTATGAAAAGAAATCCAAGTCACAATTAAACTTTCTTTAAAGACTGTAATTATAATCTACATTATTTCATGACTCACTTTTTCTAACATAGTGGTGGAATACTGCTGCTCAGAAAATCTGAGATTTTCTCCTCTTTTTTGCTGCAGTGATCATAGAAAGCCACATGAGACAGCTTCATAGGTAAATGTACACTGAGGAGGCAGGGCTTCACAGGCAAGCTCAGGTAACTGGGCTGTCTCCAAAAACTGAGAAGTTTATCATGCTCACCTACCCAATTACACACCTAATTCTAATTGTTTTAAAACAATGGATTATTTTTTCTCTCTCTCATTGGTATCATTGTCTCACACTGTTTCTAACACTGTGCTCTATTACTATTATTAATGCATTGTAATACTACCACCAGCATACCCCAAACATTGCTCAACCTAACACCCTTTATGAATCAATTTTTTTAATTTCTAAAGTCATATACTAGCTCTTTACAGCCCCAAAATAATTAGCAGAGAATATGCTTATATTCTCAACAGTGACTTGCACCCTCTGAAAAGCATGTTTCAATTGCTTCTTTCCTGATAAATTTGACAGTTTTCCATTGTGAACTATTTGCACTGGTAGTCCAAATGACAAATAGAGCTTTGCCATAAGCTTCCATTCTCAATCACAGAACTCTTGGCTAAATTCTAGGATATTATATTTCAAAGTATCTGGCAAGCCAGAATGTATAAATTGAAGTCCTAGGTATGTTAGGGCTCAGGTCAGGAAAGCAGAGACAGCATAGTAACTTAAAAACTGAAACACTGACAAGTCTTCCTGGGGTTACAAGATTTTACAAGTTTATTGCTCTGTGGTGTTTGCTCATATGCTCATTTTTAATGTGCAATAGATAAGAAAATGCAATATGTCTTTTTTTTTCTTAGTAAGAGTCAGTTCTCACATTAACTAAGGCTTTGCATTCAGTGTGAGTGATGATTTTTAAAACACACAATACCTAGGCTTGTCCAACAAAGACCATTTTACCAAAGAGTATACTTCTATGATATTTTTTATTTTAAAAGGAGAAAAATACCTCCCCCTCAAATTTTCCTTCTTTTTACTTTCTTTCTTTTTGCTTTACTGCTGGAAACACACTCTTAATGAGCAACATAACATAACTTGAGAAGACTTCAGGCCTGCTGTGTGAAGTGCAATGAGAATCACCACAACGCTCGTCTTCCCTCAGTTCTCACTAGAATTCCCCATCCTTTCATTTCAGCAAACTTACGAAAAGACTGCAAATCTGTTCTGTTCAAACACATTTCTCAGCAGACTAAAAAAGAGTAGGTGAGGTTAACCCCCATCATATTCTTGTCCCTAAAACTGTTGTGGAGCATCTGTGGAAGCAGCTACTGTCAGAGGGAGCCAGGGAAACAACAGCAGAGGAGGACCAAACAGCAAACACAGAACAACTTCCAAAATGCTGCACAAAGCAAAACAGTGGTATCACAGATGCTGAGTTTGTGGCTAAATACTGATGTATAGCTTTATATTGTTTTATTATGTGCAAAAGTGACAATAGAGTACTGGAACATGGGGCATCAGTGACAAATACATGAAAAACAGGAACATACTGTTAATTCACATGGTGATGCGCTCCACTATAACAAAAGCTGAAGTCATAACAGCTTATCAATTGTTAATTTTTAATCAATTGTTAATTCAGACATTCTGAGCTGCCAATAAATTTTTCAGGATCCCTCAGTCCAGAATATCTTAATTGACATAACCAATACAGATTAAAGCTGTGAATCAGCTATTGCTGTTTTATGTTGCTTTATCTTAAAACTGACTTGCAGTAAACATATGCTTTTTATATACAAGTAAAGATATAGCTCCATGAATCCATAAGTCAGCTAGATATGTTTCAAACTATTTTTAAAATATTCTGCTTGGTATATTTAGCCCATACTCTAATCAAGCTATAGACAGTCAGGTGAAGAGTGCTAGTTCGCTACAAAAAATGCCAAATATGCACAAAAAACCAGATAAGAGGAAACATAATTGATAAAATTATGTCATTTAATAAAGGGTAGATTTAACTACATGAACACAGAAAACCACCTGAAATATTTCCAGAGGAAAGCAGGTAGAAATTCAGTTAATTCAGTTATAAAGTAAAATTTTAATCATATTTTATGCCTTCTGCAGTAGATTAAAGGGTGTAATATAACACTATCCCAAAATGTCCTCTAAAGTGAGAAAACATGTGATGGCTTTTCAATAAAATGAATATCATAAATATATAATCAATGATCACAAAAAATCTTTACTCATCTTTAATCAGCTTAAATACTGTGAAATTCCTGGGAAATTATTTTTATCTGACAGCAGGCCAATCTTTTAAATAAATTAGCCACTTTTTTGTCTTACACATTTCTGATGCATGTCACACACATGCCAAGTTAAAGCACCATGGGAAACAGCAGTGAATTTTACATTATTCTACAAGAAAAAGGAAAAAAGACAGCACAGTACACACCTGAACCAATTCCTCCCTAAACATTCTTACTCTGAGTATTCAATACCATCAATCTTTTAACAAATGCAACATAATATGCCCATATCCTAAAAATATTGAAAATCTTCTGCTTTGTAATTATTTAATGACAAGATAAATCTACCTAGGCAAGAGGGACAGCATGGTATTTTCATTTACTTTCTGCAATACCAAAAAAGACTAGTTTGAGCAGTGAAACAAGACTAAGATATTCCCAGATCTCTACTAGTAAGCCTGTCCTGTGTTGTGTAGTCCCACCCAGTCCCACTCATACCTGTACTAAGTTCTTGGTCTTAAACACAAAGAAACCCTTTTAGGATAGAAATCAATCGAGTAAAAGTAGTAAATGAGATCAACCAAGTTATCAAAGAGTCAAACATTAGTTAAAAGTCATCAAGCTGCTTGAGTTCTTGGTAAAGGTTTGCTAGTGATTATCCAGGTTGCTGCAGGCACCTTTTATTTTCCTTTTCTCAACTCAGTTTGGCCAGCGTTGTCATAAGTAACAAAGAAGGTTAAGGTATGATGTTGCTTCCATTCAAAGCAAGTGTAAAAATCTTTCAAAAGACGAATTAGTCAGTTTTCCCATGGACTGAGCAATGGTAGTAATTTCACAGAATTTGAGGCTGATGAAATACTGTCTATTGTGCAGATAAACAATATTCAGGATATATGAAAATGACAGGCAATTCATTTGCTTGCAGGTGAGCAAGAGAAGGGGAGAGCAAGGGACTTTTATTAATTAGTGAAAAGCATTAAAAGGAAAGGACGGAGTTCCTGCCTTCGATACTGTCAAATTTCACACTTATGTATTGGGGAATAATTTCAGTTTTACATGACACCACTGAATTCATATTAACAGTTCTAAAAATATCTTTTCTCTTTGGGAACCCTCTAGCTAGGACTGGTTGGACACAGACATACAAACTCTCTAGTCGCACACACACATGGACATAACCTCGCTGGGCTGGAGTATATATTGATCTAGCTGAGTTTTTGACCCTCTGACAGAGGCTGCTAAGAGGTGCTGACAGAAAATGTGAAAATAGAACTTCAGAACAGAATGGCATTTCTCTCAATATGTCCTGTCAGAATATGGAAAGATGAAACTCTGGTTTAATGTATATAATCATCGTGTTGAACAGCTCTCAACAGGCTTTTATCATCAGATTTTACCTAAACATATTTTATCTCATGTATACTTTGACATTCACATTAATGCATTTATTATGCTGAGACAAAATAATTTATTTGAAACCTGATCAGTACTGAGTGACCTGGTTTTTACATGAGAAATAGCAAGTGACTTTTTCAGATTTCCTCATCATCTCACTCCTGTGTATATTTCTGCAGAAACTCAAGCTATTTTCCAAACTGAAGCACCTTAGTCTATCTGATCAATCTTTGATTTTTCATTATTTCTTCTCGAATAACTCCTAACAATCTAAGTATCTTTTAAGACTCCTGCTTAGCACCCAGTAGATATTTTCAGACAACTACCCACAATGATTGTTAGAATCCAGGAGTGTTATTTGAGATCCATTGTTAGCTATGCATAGCTAAAGCTGTTTTTACCCTCTTGTATTCTTGTATTTATTGCCAATGAATTTTCTTCAACATTTGTCTTTGCTTGAAGTCACTTGACAGTGAAATTGCTTGATAGCCTTGACTCTAGGAGCTCTTAAAGGGTACAATATAAAAAGCTATTTTGAAATCCATATATATAAAAAATAACTGGATCATGTTTCTTACATTCGCTAAATCATTTAAAAAAGATCGATTAAAAAAAATTAAAAATAAAAAGGAAAAACAACAAAGGAAACTCCATAGAAACAAAAGCATAAAACTCAACATATCCCCTTCTCCCCCACAAAAAACCCCAAACCAGCCACACCCTCCAACTAGTTTTGAAGGATGCTTTTCTTCTATGAAAGCTCACTGCAGTAAAAAGGTTTTTTCAATTCCAAAAACTTTCTGGAGTTTGCTCAATACAGCATTAAGGCATGCTTACTAGAAGTACTCTGGATTCTCCAAAAACAAATCCTCCTTTTTTCTCTAGAAAAAATCCTATTAAAAATACAGCATTATGTTTGCCATGTTATATTTAGGTAATAACACTGATCGTACTGACAGATGGAAGTAATAGCTTTATGGATTTGAATTATTTTGGAAATACTGAAAGAAAAAATCTGAACATATAAGCTTACTAATTTTACTTTTTTTTTTTTTTTTGAGCAGTCGTGGTCTCTGTCTGAAGCAAGCATTAAATTCATCACTTGCAAACAAAAGTTCTCCTGCAAAATACAGCCTAAGTTATTTTTTAGTGAACTATGATAGAAGAAAATTGGTTTTTTTTTCTGCTCATGCTTTAACTTTTTTGACCACTCTTCTTATCCCTCAATCCTTTATCAGGTGATATATCAAATGTTACACACATAAACACTGAGACCTTTTCAAAAGGAATTACAGAGTGGGCTAGAAAAAGCCCATTATCCAACTGTGTGAAACCACAAAACCTGAAACAAGCTCTGATGAACTGAAGACACGTTAATGTGTTGCACAGTACACTTGATTCCAACATATAACAGAATTTACTTCAGAATACTTCACTTTAGAAACACTAATACTGGCCTTTAATATTTTGAATTAGGCTTGATTAAGTATAAAGCAAAATGCAGTTAATTTTTGGTTATTTAGAGAGGTATGCAGGGACCTAGACCTTAAGCCAGCCCTGTATTCTTTTCTCTTCTATTCTTTGCTGGACTGAAAAATAACACTTGTGGAAAATTATTCTTTTTGTCCAGAAAAATATTTCAAAGAGTCTTTGACTACAAAAATAAAACCTTACTTAGAAACTGAACATTATCAGACAACATTAGCTTCAATTCTATAGCTGTTTAAGCAGAAAGATCTAGTCTTTGAAAATAACTTGCCCAATAACAAAAAGTTTGGGTTTATTCTTTGCACCACAAATGCATTCATTTTTTTCTCTCCTTTTTTTTTCTTTTGGGGGTGAGGGACAGGTGAGGGACACTTGGCACAAAAAATAGCTAATTTTAACTAAACTATACAGGATTCACTTGTCTTTCATGGAGACTATTAATGCTATTGTTTTCAATAAATATTTTAAATTATCAGTATCAAAGACTTAACAGTCCAAGACTGTTACTTCTCACTTTAGCAACTGGCATAATTTTCCAAGGTTTGTCAAACATGAAACCTATTAATTTTTCAGACAGGATATTGATATTATGAATGTTGGAGTTAGTTCTATTTTTCATTGAAAACTCAGTGCTAATTAACAGAACTGAAATTGTCCTATATTACCTCACCTGAAAATTTATTTCTTATTTTTTCTGCTGTATTGTACTGAAATGTAGTAGAACTAATCACACTTTAAAAACCCCCACACAGTTAATGGGTTTACCTATGTTGTGTTTTGTTCAGTACATATTCTGTTCTGAGGTATCAAACACTTCAGCAGGGGAGAGCTAGGGCAAGCTGCAAATGAACAGGGATATTTCACTTCAGTTTCCAGGCAACACAGAAGAGTAATGGCTATGCAGCATGCTGGTCTTTGTTCCAAAAGGTGCTAGAACTCATAATTACCAAGCAGTTTAAATATAAGCATTTGCTTCTTCCACCTAATGTATTCCAGTATTCTCCCTTTTCTTTTTCTTTGTATTTTTTCTCTTTTTAATTTTTTCTTTTTCTTTTTTTATTAATTCCATTCCCTTTAGCCATGTTGGAGGACAGCCTTTTTCTGAAATAGTGTCCGTGTGTATAATTCATATAGCTCCTTGGAGAAAACCCCTTAATAATCATCTATTACTTAAATGATATTAAAATCAAATAATAGTCCAGAGAAGGGCCACAAGGATGGTCAGGGGATGGATCACTTCTACTGGGAGGAAAGGCTGAGGGAACTGGGTTTGTTCAGACTAAAAAAGAGAAGGCCTAGGGGTGGCTTAATAGCAGCCTTCCAGTGCCAGCAGGGAGCCTACAAGGAAGATGGAAAGAGAGGGCAATGGCTTCAACTGAAAGAGGGTAGGTTTAGATTAGTATTAGGAAGAAATTCTTCACTATGGAGGTGGTGAGACACTGGAACAGGCTGCCCAGGGAAGCTGTGGCTGCCCCATCCCTGGAGGTGCTCCAGACCTGCTTGGACTGGACTCTCAGCAGTGGAAGGTGTACCTGCCCACGGCCCACCTTTTACTTCCTCTCCCTTAATACATCTGTGATATAAATATAGCATCTAGTATAAATACATGGGTTATCTCATAATAGTGATTATCTTATAAAAGTGATTCCATGAGGCAACTGATTCCTCAAGCAGCTATAATTTTGGTTTCAGATGTGGAAGAAGACATGCTCAGAGCCACATACAAGGTATCAACCCTCCAGGCAGCAACACCTCACTGCAAAGTGATCTCCAGCCTGAGTGGATTAAGCAGCCAGCAGACTGCTTCTGACAACATACCACTCACACCCTCTCTCTGCATGTTCAGACCTGGTCCTTGCATGGCATCCACGGCCTCCAACTACTGACAGCACTGCAGTTCAAAGAACAATAAAGTCTCACAGCTCCAGTGTTTATGCTTTGTTCAGCAACTAAGAAGAATCAGCTTGCAAGGAGATCAGTTATTTTGCCATGTTTCTGTTAATTAAACACAATCATTCTCCCACACAAATAAACCAGAACTTCTACATTTGACATCTAAGCTGGCCAGAAACAACAATAGATAGATTTTGTTTTCTGAGCTAAGTTGTTTTTATAACTGATCAGTTTCTAAATGGATGGATAATTATGATAAATAAAAAAGAGAAATCAAAGCTCTACAATATACTCATGCAACTTCAATATATACAAAAATACAGGTTAAGACTTACTTCAACAAACTTAACAAGACAATTTCCTTTGATTACTCTTTGAGATATAAATAGATGACTTGGGCTTTCTGTCTTTCCTTTTATGTATTTAACTGTTATATTTTCCCTTGCCTTTAATTCCTGATTCGACTTTCTTTTTTTTAATGTGTTCATTTTATGATTGCATGCCTGCCTTTCTAAATTGGCAGTAATAAATGTTCAAGCATTTGGGTATTTTGTTTAAGATATAAAGAAATGTAATCTACATTTTAAAAGAATATTTACATTTCTATTGTTCTTAGGTTTTGGACAAAGCTTACTTTACAAAACAATAATCTTTGCAAAATTAATTTAACTTGATTCCTTTTAGCAAAGCTTTCATAATATTTTACCCACCACTCCCTCCACATTTTTCACAGTAAGGAAATAATCAGCATGACATTAATTTCCTATTTTTTTTTCCCACAGAGTGTAACAGCAAGGAGAATTTCAATGACATTAAATTTCCAATAGCTAATTCAAGTTTGCCATGTTTAAATTATTTTTCTTTTAAAATTGATTTTAATTAATTCTTCGTATTCAATTTTTTACCTCTAGAGCAATCTCTGTAGTTATCATTAGTAAATATTACAATAGGACTGTAATATTTCCACTGCTCCAGCTTGAATTTTATAATTGATAAAAATGTTTTTGCTACCATACAAATAGTCCTAGTTTGCGCTGGAAGAAAAATATTTTGTGCTTCTAGTGTCAGTATAATTACTATAAGAATAGGAATATTTTATCTTCTTCCCCAGTTTCCGTTTTTTCAGAGCTATATAGAAGGAATAAATTTTTTACGCAATTTCAGTGAATGTTCTGCAAAATTCAGGGGTCTTACAGGCCTACAGGTGCAGATGTAGCACACATGAAGGTCTCAGGAAGGTTATAATATACCTTACCATATGCAAGAGACATCAGAATGCAAAGACATTGTTTATTTTGCCATTTAACCCCTTATCTGCAGAATGAGTCACTACATGTATGATAGACATTTCATGGAAAGCAAAGCCATGAACAAAAACTTTGGATTAATTACTGCAGTTGTGAGTATGGAAATACATACAAACAGGAAGCAGAATGTAAAACTAAAATTAATTAAACCCCTATAGAATATAAAAAGATATTTGGACTTTAAATATTCACCTTTTAATTCTTTAGTATTTAATTTGTATGTCTGTTTTCTGAAGGTGATTTTTTTGTATTCAGATCTTTAGCAGAGAAACTAGAACCCTGTCCCTTTAAAACACAAAACTTAGAAAGAAGAGTTTTAGACTTCAAAAAGTCCCCAGAGCCCTTCTAGTTAAATCAGTAATAGGTAAGCATTGTAGAAATATGCCAAGATCAGTCAAGAAGACTTTGCTGGAAAAGAGCCATCTTTTTTTGATCCCAAATGGTTTCGATTAGTTCCAAGTAAAAGAAATTATATTGAAAATGAAATATTTAAACTTTCTTGCCCAATAACCATCTGAACGCCTGGAAAATATAATCCCACAAATAATAATAATTTTAAAAAAACAAACAAAAAACAAAAAAAAACCCCAAACAATTTCTGCAGTGTTGCATGTTGACCCATCTTGAATATATTGATAGATGTCTAATGTACTTAGCCAGATATTATGTGGGCTCCAGCATCCCAATATTAGAAAATTAATTCACTTCCCTGTAAATCCCTTTTAATGTAAGTATGGAAGGCAGATACAGTACAGTCAAGCCTTCAGAAAAGTAATGAAGAAGATAGCACAAAATAATGCAATTTTTTTGTTAAAAAATTAACTAAACACCCAAACCTGCACTCAGGAAATGCCTACAGGAAAGGTTATAAAGATTTTAAGACAGGCTCTTAAGTGCTAAAAATGCTAAAATTGTTTTTTCAAGCAGCCATAATTTGCCCTTTGTGTACAGCATACATAATGACAGTCACACTCTTTAATGGTGATGACGATCATCTTTTCCATCAGATCAGTAATATTTTGGGTGAGCAGAACAAACGTATTTTCCAATCAGTGAAAGAGGCCAAAGAGTCTCAAATTGAGGGGTTGCCCCTCAGTTTTTGAAACTGTATTGAAAAAAATGAAAACTGTAATGTAAAAAAGGGGAACATACACACTGTACTGAAGAAGGAGTCTACTTACTACTCCTTTTACTTACTACTTTGTTAAGCTCATGTTTGACATTTTCTCCACCACAGAAGATGTCTGTGCCTTTATCAAAGCAGGTAAACTTTTGCATTGACTGCTCTTCCTGTGAATCAGACACAACTGAGCTTTGGACTGCATAGTCAAGGTTAGTGTGGCACATATAACCTCTAAGTCTGATGACAAGCAAGAAAAGTTTGTTCAGATGTATTTGTCACACTCAACTACATTAATGTTTCAGATTTTTGATGCAGGTCAGTTGGTACTCCAAAAATTACATGTATTGCTTTAAGTTTCTGCTATAGTTAAAATGTCCAAAATTGTTTTTTTAGATTCCTACAGTATCTGGAATGCTGATACCATAAAAAACTATAAATCAGTATTTCATATTCAAAAGATGAAAACTGAACATTTTCTTAACCTGTATGCAATGATGGCATTTCATAATTCTCAATATTTTTCCAATATTTTCCAAAACATTCTCAAGATAAATATTATAATGTTTTATGTCAAGTATTTAGAAATTAGGACAATATCTTATTAACAAATTTGTTGAGTATAGATGTATAGAAAAAAGTATAGAAACGGATGGCACAGCTAGGTTTAAAATCACAGGATATCTTGATTCAGTCTCACAACATAATTAATAATGAATGAGTAAGTGTTATGAATTAACACTATATTCAAACAAATTAATGGACCAGAAGCAGGTTTTACCGAAATGCTTCCTAATCATTACCCAAAGATTTTACCCAGAAAAACCAGATGTAAGCAATGTTGTAATGCTCTTTCTGTAGAAAAGCTGGACTTCTCTTCTTGAAGTTACAAGCAGGAAATTATTATCCAAAATTTTTTTTTGTGATAA
>JAODKT010001744.1:18320068-18330717 GCA_027576195.1 Cossypha heuglini
GCTGGCTCATGTTCAACTTGCCATGGACCAGAACCCCAGGGCCCTTTCCATGGCATTGCTCTCCAGCCTCTCATTCCCCAGTCTACACACAGCCAGCACCTGCCTCAAGTGCAGAATCCAGCACTTGCCCTTGTTAAACTACAACTTATTTGATGCAACTCATTAAATTGATGGCAAACTTCATCTTACTCAAGCAATCT
This sequence comes from Cossypha heuglini, assembly GCA_027576195.1. NCBI lineage: Eukaryota > Metazoa > Chordata > Aves > Passeriformes > Muscicapidae > Cossypha > Cossypha heuglini. The sequence goes on from JAODKT010001744.1 coordinate 18,320,269, forward strand.
CCTCTTCTTAACTCTATATGAAACCTCATCTCCATGGTGAACAGCTCCAACTCTCCAAGCCACTACTCATAGGAGAAGCATCCCATCTTTCTGATCACTTTTTTGTCCCTTCTTTGAACCTGCTTCAACAGGTCCATGTAATTCCTTGCTGGAATCCTAGAACTGCATGAAGTTCTCCAGGTAGGGTCTCATCAGAATGTAGTAAAGTGATAGAACCTCCTACAATCTGACGACCATGTTGCTGTGGATGCAGCCCAGTATACATTTGGTTTTCTGAAGTAGTTATTCACTTCCTGTCTTGGATAGTTATCTTTTTTGATGTTTCTTCCTTTTGAAATTAATTCCATATGCCAAAATGTAATTACTTTAGTTCCTGAAAAGTGCTGAGTAGTGAAGGAGAGGAGAACATAGGTATTAAAAATACTTAAGGAAAATTTATTCTGAAAGTTAGAAGAAAACAGTACTGATAAAAAGTGTATTGACTCAATACAATCAGCTTCATTCTGGTTCCATAGCTGAAATGCACTGAACCAGGCTATCTAGAATCACATAAAATTTAATATGTTGCTCTTCTGCAATCCACCTATAGTTAGCTATACTTAAGTATAGCTAGTTAACTTATATAGTTAGCTAACACTTAAGGTTTTGTTGTTTTTTGTAATTAGCAGTAAAAGTGCATGAAAAGATATTGTGCAATAAAAATGAAGACAAACCTGGTTTTATGGGTAGACTTATGACAGTTACATTCCTGAAACTTAAAATGGCACACCTTGCCCATATCTATCTAAACTATTTCTAAGGCATCTATCGTTTTCATATGTGAATGCCAAAGTCAATGTAAAATATTTACTATGGGTGGGGACAAAGACTGGCTAAATTCAGATGAAAGTACTTCATCTAACTGAGCACATACCTGTATTTTTACAGTTGTATTAAATGCTTAGGTTTGGGGGCACGTTTTTACAAAACATCTAAAGAGCAAAAACCCTGAACATCAGGAAGTACTAAAATGAACTCCACAAGAGCGGGAGAGGGAACAGTTTTCAGAAGGGAACATTCATACTGGACCTGTGAATAACAAATCCATTTCATGTGACTTATATCACTAGTTGCTGTCTCTCAACACACACACAAATAAATCACAAAGGCAGCAAATACACTGTCCAAAGTTATATACAACACAGAAAAAAACAACTGCTCAATCACTTTCTATTCACTGAGAAGTGTTAAGGCAGCAAACAAAACTCAGAAAAAACAAGCACATGTGTTCCATTACTTCATGCTTTCAATTAAACTGATACAATTTAGTTGTTACGTTCCACTGACCTTACTATCCTGCTCCAAATATTTATGTTTCATGCTTTTCCTCCCGTTACAGAAAGGAATTTTTCATAGGAATTTAAAGAAAGCTGAATTTCCACATGAGTTGACTAAGAGTGTATGATTTAAAGTATCTAAACATTCTTCCACAGATCTTTGGACAGTGTGTGTGTGTGTGAGAGAGATCACACACACACAGATGGGAACTGACAGTCTCTTTCCCTGATCTGAAAACTCTCTCTCCTCACAAATCACAGCACGTGATCAAGATCTGTCCTGCCAAAAGGCCTGAGGTAATCAGCACATTTAAAAAGCTTTAAGAAGAGCAAACCAAGACAATCCAGTAACTGATTTTGCCAAGCACATACCAAAGGACTTAATTTATCTTGTCCTTGTCCAGCTGTAGGATGTGCTGTGGTGTCACTACATTGGTGAGATCTCAAAGCATTATGAATACTTTTACAGTAATGCAATGTAAGACAGGTTTCTGAGGAAATGGAATTTAGATTTGGGTAGAGGTTGTTTGAAATCCTGGCCACAAAACTTTCAAACACTTGTAGTTGCTGTGGTTTTTTCCTACAGACTGTAGACTCATATTGTTTACAGACTGAGAGGAATCCAGGCTAAAAGTTCAAGATAAGTAGTTTTAATTTCAGTTTTAGGCAGAACTAACATTCTCTGAAATTGTAAGATACTCAGAAATTTCTCCAACAAAAATGAAGGCTTTATGCACCTCTGCCTCTTAAGCCCTTCTATTTCAACTTTGAAGGCCATACTTTTTTGTCTCTGAAATCCCAAAACTAGCAGTTTATTTTTCAAGTGCTTGAATGAATTCAGGAGTACAGATAGAGAATAATTTTTTAAAAAAGGAAGAAGAGAAGGACTAGTAAAATGATAACCCAAGTTAATGATAACCCAAAGTGATAACCCAATGATTACTGTGAAAAGGCAATGGTCACGTGATAAAGAAAATGCATTGGTGTCAAAAGTTCCACAACCCAAGCCATTACAGAGGGTGAGCTATAAAAAAGGAGGATAAATAGGTTTCCAGAACGATTAATGAAACTCCCACTCACTTCTTGACTATATGTGAATGCTGTTTCAAAACATTGGAATCAGGGAGCTAGGTACAATCTAAATTAGGGAGTTTTGGCATTCTGGATCTGTGGTGGCAGTTTGTCATCACTGCAACACACAGCAGCATCCTTAGTGTCATACATTTATTACTTATACTCATATACAAAATCTTCTAATCACCAGGAAAAAAAAAAAAAAAAAGAAAAAAAAGATTAGTGACGTTTTGCAAAGTCAGAAAGGCTTACCAGCTTACTGGTGATTTGAATAACATTATGTTATTAAAATTTTTAATGCCTGTATGAACAGTGCACTAAACAAAAATATATATGATTACATGAATAAGCATGAAATACGTTAATTCAACAACTTTTCTTCTATTACAAAACCGATCACATTAGAAACACAAGATAAATAAAGCAGTGATGGTCATTACTGCAGTGGGCCAAACTAACCCCAGAATGGATACTTCATAGTACAACATTTTGAATTAATGTTACAACTACTCCATTTTCAAATGAACTGTTTTCCTATAAGCTGTCTAAAGTGGATTAAATGCATATGGAATTAAAACCACTATAGCACCTACGTAGCCAAAATGTACAGAAACCACAGGTGTATCACATACCATCTCAGTTTTCTGACTTAATAACCAAGTGAGGACATATCAGTAACTACAGACTTGATAATAACAAATAAATTTTGTAGGCCCTTCAAATGCCTGTAAGGCTGATCATGTATGTTATTGCATTGTAATGTCAGAAATACTATTCTTTACTGGTTCTCAGATAATTTATTGCAACTTGCAGCTTGATTCTCTACTTGTCTACTTGCTGAAAAAAAAGCATCATTACTCTGATCAGCCCATCTCATAAATCATAACAATGAAGTATTGATTTCAGGTGCAGTATTTCACATACTTGGGAAAATCTCAAGTGTTTTCTACACTCATCATGATGAAAAAGGCATTCTACAGAAACTTCAGAAGCTAACTAGACAAAGCGCATTTAAACAAAATTTCATTTTTTTAATGCTGTGCAACTATTAAAGTATTATTACATGTCCTTTTATGTTGCCCAAACATGTTTTTTAACTTCATATATTTCCTCTTCGTTTGTCTGTCATGCAGGACTGGCTACACATGCATAATCACAGATGATAACCTTCCTTCCTAAACCTTCAGAATTTTTTTTCATCTTACATTGTAAGCCAGATCTGCCTGAATTACTTTTTTAATTACTTAATTACTTTTTTCACACATAATTATGTACAGAATGTTTTATAAATTATTAAAACACAGAACAGCAGCTGGGATTTCTGCGTAATTGTTAAAGAAACATGAAATATCCTGATTTCATTCAGTTTTCTATTTTACACATGCAGTATCTGAACAGGTTGGTTTCAAGAAATTATTCTTAAATTATAAAGGCACATGTTTTTTCTCATGCTTTTCAGGGGTAAAAATATTTTATACAAGAAGTACTTTAACTACATCAATACATACATAGTAAAGATTTAAGCACACTAATATACAATGTGCAATGCACATACCAATTACATAGCTATAGTGTAGATGTAAATTCAGAAAAATTAAGATAAACTTCAAGAGCATATTTATTTGCTGCTTCGAATGCATGACTTATTTTCTTTGAACATTTTCGACGTCCTCCTTTCTTTATATTACATTTTTGTGAGATGGGTAACGGGGGGAATGGAAGAATTCACAAGCAAAAAAAACTAAACATCTCAGGATCATCAAAGCAAACACAAATGTGTTCCTGAGTTACAGTAATCTCATATTTCTCTTTTGAAAGAATAATTTTAAAAGTACAACAACACTGTTTTACAGGAGATAAGATGGAAAAAATGAATGTCTTTTTTAGATTTGATCACAAGTACATCTAAGAAGTGATCAAGTTACCAAAGAAATACTACTAGTCATTTACCATTAATCATTTACCAAGGGCTTCCTTTACCATCTTTCCTGTTTATTCTAGCAACTGCTTTAATAAAAATCACTGTTTCACATGAAATACCTGTTCCTATAATTCTCCTTTATCATGCCCTTCTTAATTAGAGAACTGTTAAAAAAAATAGACTTATGTTATTCTTCTAAGAGGATGAGGGGTCCAAAATAGTCAATAAAAGAATAAAAGATTTTCAAAAGACACATTAAAGAAAATAATTGCCAAGCCACTCTGGCCAGAATAGCACAGAATGAAATAAGTACTTTTTTTATTTTGGAAGGAGAGGAAAGAATGGAGCTACAACCTAAGAAATCGGAGGAAATTTGGCATCCTTTGTACATGGAAATATATATTTTCTTACTTCATATTAATTACTATTTTAAACTTCTGGACTGTAATTAAGTTTAGTCACAAATTAGAACTGTCTCCTTCAACCAGAGAGATTAATGCAGAGATCAAACTAAGAAAGAGAACTACAAACATCAAGGAGATAAATATTCCATGAAAAAAATTAATATTTTATCTCAACCACTTCGGTGCTTACCAGGTATGTGCCACAGTGAAACGACGCTGTTTGGGTATGTTGCTATTTAAAAACATCCTTCTCAAGAGCCTTGGAGAGTTTCGAGGAGAAATAACCGGACACAGCCGGGAAGAAGCAGGTGAAGATTTTTGAGTTGTCCTGGACTTTTCATGTTGCAACAGGTTTTCCCTCAGAGTCTTCACAAGATCTTCATTTAGCCATGGATTTTGACTCTGTGTATTATCCACTTCAGGAACAGGCAAATTCTCTGCACTTGTCTGCTGAGCCATGTTTCTCAAGTAACTTTGTTATTAAGGTCTAATACAATCGGATGTTGGCTTAACTGCTTAAAATATTTCCGTTCTAAATCAGTTCCCAAGAACTGTTCAGAGACCCTGCACTAGTTCAGCCTATTCTGTTTTCAACATGGTGTGCCTGCCCCTAACGTCTTTCTATAGATAATGATCTACAAAGGAAAAAGCAAGCTAACTCCTCCACAGAAACCGATTAAACATTACCACTCCTTTCACAGCCCTGCTGCCAAAGATCACTTCTGAGCTATCATAGCAAGTGAGCATGAGAGGAAGAAATTGCTTCAGCACAACCTTTATCAGAGCTGTAAAGCTGCCTGTTAAACTATCGTAACTAATGTGCTGCAGCTGCTTGAGTGACTTCTGGTTATGTACATAAAAAGTGCTGGAGGAGGGCTTAAACATCAGATGTGTGCTCCTTTTGTTTGATTTTTCTTTCCTTTGCTTATTCCTGAACCTTCAGGGAGATGGAGAGGAAGGGGGACTGCTGAATAACCTCTTCTGTTTTTTCAAGTATCTACCATGTTTGTCTTTGTCCCCAGGAAAATTTCAAGATTCCAAACTATTACCTCTTAAGCTAGAAAATGCTACAATTAAATAGCGCAAAAGGGCTTAGTTTCTGCCTTCTTGTCCATGCCCTCAATTCAGTTTATCACAAGCAGTTTCCAAATGCATTTAGGAAAGTCAGATACTTGCTACCTTATATTTTTCAGAAAAATGAACCTAACATTTAAGAGATGCATATCAAATAAGACTATGACAGCAACTAGTATGTGTTTAATTAGATATTCTTATTTTAGTATTTTCATCATAATATTTCCAGTGTTTGAACTAAGGAAATGTCTTTTTTCTATCCACAGATGATGGGGAGATAAAATATCAAAAGCTATTCGAAGAGAACTTTCAGAAGATAAAATGGAGAAGCTACTTGCATTTATTTGGTGTATGCATACAGCTAATAAATTCCATATTTATTTTCATGTAATTATGCAAATAAGATATTGGGGAATTTTATGATACAACACCTTTGTAAATCAGACTTGAGTCTTACACTTTTTTTCACTTTTAATAAAATAACTTACTTCATTTATAACAAAAGACAAAGATTTTATAAATATGTTAAACTGTGTTGATAACTCACTCATAGTAGATGAACTCTAATAACAGGAGGCAGGTGAAAATTTGCTTAAAATTTTGTTTTATAGCAACAGTAACAACAGCAGTCTTTTCAGTTATAACCATACTTCCTGTTCATCCTACAGGAACAAAGAATCAACATTGTGTGAGAGAATTCTCTGTAAGAGATTTCTTTTTAAAATCAGAACACTGGTTTCATATAATTTTCATTGTTGCAGTATATTGTTCCTCTTATACTTTGTCTCAGAATCCAGCTATCCTTTGTGAATAAGAATTTCCTCTGAAGCACACACAGTGTCTTGGCTTTCGGTGAGATGAAGGGCGTTTACAATTGCATGACCAGGTGTGAAAGGCAAATACTGCTCCCTGTTTTGCAGCAAAATCAGAAATCCTGCAAAAGCAGCTTTCCCTCACAATGGAGAGGAATCACCTTTGTACTTAGCACTGAAGCCACAATTCCTGATGAGGATTATGAAGAGAACATCATGATGCTGACAGGAGTAGATCAGAACAGCAGAGGAAAGGTCAGCTTACATTAAGAATGACATTGCTATCAGGTGCCAACCCCATTATGTAGACAAGTTTTAACTGTACTGCGTCATATGTGAAATTTGATAACAATGTACTTGCAAATTTAACTCAGTATTGAACAGCACTACAGAAAGCAGAAATCACTGTGCATTATGTTTTTGCATATTTTTCTAGGGTCTTATAGAAAATATGAAAACTAACACTGACCAAATATAGAATAAAGCCCAGATATTATTAAAACTATAAAAAACCCACAATTTTTAAGCTGTTTCATTAAGAATAAAATTAAAACTGGAAATAAAGTGTTATTTCACAGACAGAAAAAGAATTTGATTAAATCATAATTAACACATAACTACCACAATAACTGCTTCCACACCTTCTTGATTGGAAGAGTAGTACACACAGAAATGGTCTTCAAAAAGTAGACAAAATAAAAGCATGATATATTAAAATGTTTTTAACTGTGAAAAACAAACATATCACCCTCTGTTAGATTGTTATTTTTTCTTATTCAGTAAAACTCACTAGCAACTACATAATAACTGCAAGTACTTCTTCTAAATAATGCAGTCTGTATAGAGAGAGTTCTTTTATGCTAGGAAATACTGCCATCTGATGTCTATTCTAAAGCATAGTCTTCAGATAACTGCAGTGGCTATATAAAACTAGTCAAACTGACCCACTGGAGATGAACAATCAACAACACCATTAAGACCATTAACATTTGTCATAGTGGTCCTGGGATCACATTTTAAGGTGCTCTGTGTTTCAAAGGTAATTATGAAAGAGGAAGGCATTAGTCCACAGATTAGCAGTTTTATTACCCTTGTTCTTAAACTAGGTCAACAAGGGCCACCTTGCATTACAAGTGGGTTTGTTACATTTTCAAAGAGGTAAGATATCATGTATATAGAACAGCATGGTAAATCCTTTTAACAGAAAAAGTGAACTAAGTCATTATTTGCATGAATAGCTAAAGAAAATGCTTTTCCTGACTGTGTTAGTAGGTTATATTTCTGAACACACATGATCCCTGTTCCAAATACCTCTTTTTGGCATATGCCTGCCCATCATCCTACTCTTTGTCCTCAAAGAAAAAAGAAAAGCTATGAAAAGTATCAAGCATGCTCATAAATTTAAGTTAAAGCCTGCAGACTGACTTTATTATAGACTAGAAACATGAGAAGTCTTCACTGTAATAAAAAAGCAGAGGCCTAACTTCCAGCAATATCAAATAATCATTATGTGAGTAACACAAAATACCCCGCTTAGGAGTCAGGAATTGGGGGAAGATAAAGTAGAAAAATTGCATGAGGCATGAGGTGTTTACACAGGTACTAGAATAAAGGCTTGTAAGAAAACTGTTCCATAAAGAAAAAACAGCTTTTCCAGTTTGTGTTAAAAAAAAGACAATGAAGTACTTATTTTTCTATTAAGATTGAGAAGCAAGTCTACTAGACTGTGTTTTAATAAAAACACCTCATTTTCTTACAAAGATCACCAAAATTATTAGTAAAACTTTGAAAAACTTCCCCAAGTGAAAAACAGCGTATGTTTTTTTCACATACATCAAGAAAGCATAGGGTACAGTTAGAAAACTTCTCTAGAGGTTTTAATCAAGATTACCAAAAAAAAGTATTTTTACATACTTTTATTCTGATGAGTTAATTTTCTGGTTTCTTCCCTATTGAAATGAAATCACTGAAAATTTCTATTAAATTCAATTAAAAAAAATTTACTGGTCCTATTGAAATAAAAACATTTGAGAGCTGATACATACCTAACTTCCAAATATTCATACTGAAAGTGCTTTGAGCATGCTGTATATCCTATTTTAAGGCAATGACAGTTAAATTTAGTTTTGCAGATTTTGTATAGTCACATCTTACAGGTAAAAGTTCTATTAAGAACAGATGTAATTCTGCCTGCTATACATTCAACTGAATCATTATAAAGCTCAAAAGTATAGAATCTCCTAATATGAGAAATTCATTACAAGAAATCTAGAAGTAGCAGTAGCTTTTATTGTCTTCCAGTGACCACCTAAAGATTAAGCTGTTCAGTTCTTCTACTTTTCACAAACTTTCCTAAAAAATACGTACCTTATGATAAACGTACTTTAAAAAATACAGGCTTAAAGTGCTTACTTTTATGTTAATTACTGAGACTTTCTGAGCTGCAGCATATAGAAACAATAAGTTAATTGGTTCTGTGGAGAATATTGTGCAAGATTAAACAAGTGTTTGATCTCACATAAAAGACACCAAACAAGGATTTTAAAGTACTTTCTTTGTAACAACTACTTTGTATACAGAGTATGATAAACTTACTTTAATGTTTTAACTGCTAATCAACATATAAAACCAATTACGTGATTGTGCCTATTTTAAATTACCTTGAACATGGTTTTTCTTATTAGAGAATACATGCAGTCACTTGGAAGGAGCAGAACAATTTTTACATCTTACTTGGGAACAAGTAGAGAATTGCAGACACACAGGAATGCAAGCCAAAACCAACCCTCCAATGTGTTACAGATTTGAAAGCATGCAGATAAGCATCACAGGATCATAGAAGCTGATAATGACCTCCCCTGCTCAAGCCCACTCTCCTGCTCAAAGTGGGAGCAGCTGTAAAGCCAGACCACGCTGAGGTACTAGAGCACCTGACAGTGGCACAGAAGTGGAGAGAAAAAAAAAAAAACAGAAGTGGTTGTGAAGAATGGCTGGTATGCCATGATTTAATTTTCTGGAGCAAATAACATAATACTGAAGGTATGGCGTGACTGAAGAGAATTGTTCCAGATAAAGAGAAAAATTAGAATCTTGGATGGCAAAATGATTCTTACTTGGAAAGAAAGGTTAATAAATGAATTGAGGAGCATAGTAGACAGGAAGAAAAGGATAAAAGAAGAAATTATCAGGTGATAGAAGTCTTAATAAAATGTTTTGTGTCAACAAAGTTCAATACCTGCCAATTGTCACATTCTCAAGGTGGTGACATGGTATTTATGGATTTGCCAAGTGAAGAGTAATGTTTATCAGACTGTGCTCCTAGCAGTTACGTGTATGGCCTGCTGAGGAGACCATAGGTACCATGCAGCTGCCAACAGGTAACTAAGAAGGGGACTGCTTGGGCTTAGCACAGAAATGGCAGGTATCCACCAACAGATAAAACTTTAAATAGACAAGACAATGGGAAACACATGCACCTCTAAATATTCAAATGAAATTCTAGGCTGCTGTTTTCACTTTCTATCTTTGATCTGAGCACATTTTTAACATCCTAACAGAACAACGGTACCTAAAATGGCATTAAAAGACCTTTCAAAATCATAATCATATATACATACATTTAAAAGTATATTTTCAGAAGAGGAACAGAATACACATGAAGCTAGGTATGGTATTTTTACCACTATAATAAAACCATTTGCTGTCACTTAAAATTCTAGAGCACTTCTAATCCTGAGAAGTTTCTAATAAAAACTTTTCAGAATATCAGCTCAAATTCACTTTGCAAGTCAGTAAAATGTGACTTCATCAATCACCTTTTTTTCCATGTTTGTCAATATTGTCATGAT
>JAODKT010001744.1:18330755-18345367 GCA_027576195.1 Cossypha heuglini
AAAAGTCCTGACAACAACAACAACAAAAAAAAAACAAAATAAACAATTAAAAAAAAAAAAAAAATACCCAAAGCAACAAAACAGAAAGCCCCACATATCATGGGATAAGATTAATGGAAATTAATGTACTTCTACACAACTATGTCAAAGAACAGGCAGGAGTGTTAGGCAGCATTTCTGCCACCACAATGCACAAATATATCTGGTAACTACTAGTTGACTCCAAGGAAAGGACTTGGCCCACATGAGCAAAAAATAGTTATGAGCATAAATTTCTTTGAAAAGCAGTCCTGAGGAGAAGGGAAAGGAGAGGTCAGTGAAAAGGACAAGGCACAGGAGGAACTATGCTGAGTCCAAACCCCTAGTCTGTGTTTCCCAGGGACATAGACTTCATTTAAAGGAACAGCAGCTAAGCAAGTTGTTGGTTGCAATCCCAAATCTCTAAAAGGTAGACTCAAGACAGATACTGTTAGAACATTCAGAAAACTGTTTAGCTTAATCATAGGAGCATAATTTTGCCTATTGATAGCAGTGAATGCATGATGGCTTTTTAAAAATCTAAGGATTATAAAGTACCGTAAGTACTTGGCAAAGAGTACATCGACATTCCAGATTCCTAAACTTAATAGTTTATTTCTCAAACTCGCACAAGCAATATGTCTTACCAAACAAGACTTAACCCAGACCCTCCAAGTATGGTAGTTAAGCCAGAATGTAATGCACAAATAAACAAGTACATTTCTCTGAGGTCACACACATGCACAGAGAGTTTACTTTATAAGAAATCTACACCATCTGTTGTATTTCAAACAATTTTTTATTTTGATCATGCACTAAAAGCTGAGAAGAATTCAAAGAAATATTTATAAAGTTGTGAGACAGTAGAAGACAATAAGTCTAAAAGTCTACAGTAAGACTCCATAACTAATTCATTGTCTGGAGATAAGCTACTAAATGGCAAACAAGTAAGGCGTTGAATGAGGAATCATTGCTAATTAACAGGGTTTAGTATTACAGGATGCCTCAGAGCCTGGAGATTCCTTTTTAGGCTGTTGAACTTATAAAGGCTTCAGTTCAAACCTGCTATTGTAAGTTGCTTTTTAGAAGTCTTTTCTGTATCTTTTCTATACATGTTAAGCCGGTCACTTTGCAGATTTGAAAGAATTGGAATGTAAATGACACAAAGGATTTTCTTCTACAGTGTTATTAAGAATTAGCACCCTGAAAGAGTTTCAAGGGGAAAAGGTTCCTTCCCTACATGGAAAAGCTTGGGATTGTGATACTTTATATGTATAACACTTTTTCCTTTATAGAATTGTCCCAAAAAGTATGATTTTCAGAAACCTCTCTGGAATCAACATGAGGTATTTTTGTGCTTACCAATTCTATAGTGTGTCTATCTTAATCTTAAGTAGGACTTCAGTAGGTTCCATAAATCTTTTACTAGAATTTAAATTTACAGAATTCTTGCAGAATTCTACTCTGCAGTTTTTAATACTCTTATTTTTTTCTAAATGTACTTGAAAAGAAACCTTTAAAACTCCTCTTGGTTGCATATACCATATAAATTTTTTTTTGTAGAGTAAGAGATCTGTTCTGTGTGAGACTAGAGCATAATGAACAGTATAGAAAGTTAGTATATAAATAATGTCTTAGAGAAAAATGGAAACAAAGTGGACATTTTAGTGCACCTATACGAAGACATCCAAAATAGTTTATTGAGGTACATTATAGGGTAATCGTAATTAAAGAAAAATAAAAATATATTTAAATACAAAATATATTTATTTAAATCTGAAATATATTTAAATCAGAAAATATGTTTAAATCTGAAAATATATTTAAATCGTCAGATTTAAATCTGTTACCAGATACTCCAAAGAACTGCAGTAGTCTGTGTGGCAAAGAAAACTAGTACATTTAGGCAAAAGATATAATTAGCAGAGCTTTAAGATCACCTTATAGACTGGCCAAAATTATTACTATAGAGAGGTTTTTTTTCTGAGTCTATGTCTGCTGACTTCAAATGGAGACAGGAACAATTTCTAGGACTATGAAAAAAGATATCATCAGTTTTCTGTCACATTCTACAGGAAAAATCCTAAACCAGAGGGAGTTCTTAAAGAAGAATTAAACAAATCTGTACCACCACTTCACCATTGATTCAAGGGACCTGTATTTTCAGATACGTTAAATGTTCAAACATTCTTGTCAGGTATAACTGTAATCAAAAATGTCACTTTTTTTCATTTGATGGCAAGAACAATTGTCAGATCTTCACAGAATACATTAAATATTTTTGTTACATTAACACCCCTGGATTACTGACTGAAACCAAATCGTTCTAACTTGACAAAAAATTAAATTAAAGAGTTGCAATTGCAGAATCCAAAATTCTAAGCTGAATTTTACATTATACTTTCTGTGCTTTTTAATATTAGCAAAGAACACACATAAAGCTCACTAAAAAAAACATTTGCCAGCAAGTTGAAAAGGAACTAAGGATTCAGAGGGATTTCTTTTCATATGAATGTAAAACATGAAATCTATTAACTGAAAGAGATAATCCAAAGGACAAATCATAAAGCAGCTTAGTGTTTGTTTAGTTTTATAATTCTGCTGTTTGTTTCTTATTTTTCACAATGTCTGGGAGGTTTATTATATTTGAGATAATTAGATATCATCCTAAGATAACTATTAAGAATAAATATAAACTATTTATACCTTAACTCTCTGAGACCCTGGAATCTGAGAAACAAGGAAATGAGGATGTGGATGAAGGTTGTTCTGGGATGGAGGGATCACCTAGGGCAGGGCAGCCTACCCCTTGCATCACAGCTTCCTCAAATATGAAAAAAAGAAAGATAGTAGTCCCCTTTTAAGAGGAATGGAGGCCCTAATACACCAACCAGACCCAGACCACAGGGAGGTGTATTATCACTGAGGCCCAGGTAAGAGACATCACCAAGAAACTTCCTAGACTGGTACAGCCCATGAACTATTACCTCTAATGGTTTTCCAGGTAAGCACTGATGAGGTCCTGACAAAAAGGCTGTAGGCAATCAAGACAGAACTCAGGGCCTTGGGACAACTGGTCAAGGGATCTGGAGCACAACCTGTATTCTCTCCTGTCCTGCCACTTGCTCTGAATGATGGGGCAAGAAACAGGATAATTATGCAGAAAAATATCTGGCTTTGAGACAGGTGTTACCAGAAAAAAAAATGGAGGTTTTGATCACGGTCAGTTAATACAACAGAGAGCCTGGTAAAAAACGGGGCTGTCTCAAAGGTGGTAAAGGATCTCAGCTGACAAACTGGCAGGGAGAGAGAGACCCTAAAACCAGATTTGAAGGAGGATAGGAATATTGCCAGTTTCAAAGAGACAAGATTTGCAAAGCGGAAAGCCATAGTGACGACCCCAGTATCTAAAGGAGGCTCAAGCAAGCACAAGCAGTGAAACACCTAATTACCAAATTAAGACAGGACTGTGGGGCATCCCTTTGCAATCCAACTGAGAAATTGACTCAACCAAACGTAAACCAATACTTGCAGCATGGGGAACAAACAGGATGAACAATAGATCTGTGTGTGCAGTCACAGAACTTTGATCTCACTGTAATCAAAGGAGGTGATTCTGCTCATCTGCTCAGCCCCGGTGAGGCCTGACCTGCAGTGCTGTGTCCAGTTCTGGGCTCCTCTGGGTAAGAGAGAGGCATGGAACTCCTGGACCAGCTCCAGCTGAGGGTAAGAAATATGATTAATGGACTGGAGCATCTCTCTTATACGGAAAAGTTGAGAGGGCTGGGCCCATGACTGAGAGGAGAATTTGTCAATGTATACAGGTATATGCCAGAAGTGTGTCAAGAGGATGGACTAGGCTGTTCTAGGTGGTGCCAAACGACAGGGCAAGAGGCAACAGGCAGAAACTGATGCACAAAAATCCCATCTGGGCATGAGGAAGAACTTCTTTACTGTGCAGCTGGCCTACTGAGCACTGGAACAGGTTGTCTGGAGAAGTTGTGGCATCTCCCTCACCAGAAATATTCCAGAACTGTCTGAACACAATCCTGTGCCATGTGCTCTAGGATGCTCCTGCTTGGGCAGAGAGGTTTTACCAGATGAACCACTTCCAACTTTTACTATTCTGTGGTTCTGTCACTCTAATACCAAAAGGAAAAGAACACACTGAGAAAAAGCTAAATTCTTCCTGAGGTTATATTATTTTCATTTCTAAGGGAATGGTTATCTATATGTATATATCAGAAGATAAGGTGATTAACTGGAAAGTGTGGAACCTGAATATATTGTAAATGATATTCAATAAGGGGCAAATACAGTCCTGGTTTTGGCTGGGAGAGAGTTCATTTTCTTTCTAGTAGCTGTACAGTGCTCTGTTTTTGGATTCAATATGAGACTAAAGTTGATAACACACTGATGACTTTAATTATAGCTAAAAGTGTTTATTTTGATTCAAAGCTTTCCCTGCTTCTCATGCCCAGCCAATAAGAAAGCTGGAGACACACAAGAAGTGATGAGGGGACACAGCCAGGTCAGCTGGCCCAAACTGGCCAAGGGGTCATACTATATGTCATCATGCATAGCAGATAAAAAAAGGAGGAAAGATCGCTGGAGGCACTGCTTTGAAAGTGTCTGGGCATCAATCAAGGAGTGATGAGCAATTGCACTGGGCATCACTTGTTTTGTGTGTTCCAACTCTTTTACTATTATTATAAGCATTACTATTTACTTCCTTTTCTGTGCCATTAAAAAGTCTTTGTATAAATTAATGAATTTTCTCACCTTTACTCTTCTATTCTCTCTTTCGTCCTACTCATGGGATGGAATGAGCAAGAGGCTGTGGGATGCTTAGTTGCCAGCTGGCATTAAACCACAGCAGTGCTATTCCAATTTTCCATACTGCAGCCTCCACTTTCCCTCTTAATTTTTGTCTTCTGAACATAGCTAGAAATTATAACCTGCAACACAGATAAGGAGAGGCATAGCTGCAAGTCCTACAGTATGGAACAAGAGAAAGGCTTGACTCAATTAAAAATGCAAACCAGGTTTTAAAGTGGAGGAAGCAAAGCAGAAATTAAAAATAGTAGGTTTTGTCCAATGTATCTTGAGTAAGAATGGCAGGGAAGCAAACACCACGTTTACTGGATAAAATGAAATTCTAGAACAGAGTAAAATTACATACGAAAATTGGCAAGATCATTCTCAAATTCAAGGAAAATGCAGATACTTAATCAAGTGTAATTAATTCAAGTAGCTCTCTTATATAGCCAGTGATACTTCAGCTCAGTTGAACTGTATCTGCTTGTAATCACTAGTCAGTAGAAAAAGTTTGATTCACACTTTTCACCTGAAGGTGCAAAGTTTGTACATTTCAAGCAGAGTTAAACATGTTGTGCCTGGTCATCCTAGGTAATACTGGAAGCATGGAATATCTTCAGCCAGCAGTTCTTTTCCTCACAGGATGCTAATCAGTTCATAGAACTTAATTTTTTTGACGTTATGAAGGATATAATTTCTTGTGCGCACCGTGTTAAAGTGACTGGAGGATGGGAGGAATGACAGGTCAGCCGTGTGAGAGACAAAGAGGTGGGCACTAGCCTGAAACTGTAAAATCTGCTTCTAGCTGAGCTTCTCTGAGTGCACTGCAGGTAAACACTGTATGGCAAATATGGTCACTGCAGAGGCAAGCTGAGCAAGTATGCAGGCAACATAGGAACACAGACAGGAAGAAAAAACATAGTACCTGAAACTTCCCTAACACCCATTAGCAACATCTTCTTGATCTTTGCTTTAAATACTGCTTTGCACTGCATTTAGCAAGAAAATACTCTGTTGCACTTTGCTTCTATTCAGTGGCATTCACCATAACAGTTTAACTGTTCTTTAGCAGTGAACTTACTGGTAACTTTTAACCAATAATAAAAGTTTCTTTCTTCAAACACATTTAGTCTTAAACACTGATAAACCTAAATTTCTATTTTTACGCTGCATCTCCAGGCTGCTACAAAACCTGAGTTTTCTGCATCTGCAAGAGAGAGCTGCAGTTGTGACAACACCAGACTGGGGGTGATTGATAAGTGAAAGGCAAGGCTGCTATTTGGAACATAAAAGTATTTTGATGCCAGGATTGCCACGGAGTTCAACAATGATTAAGTGCAAAATGTTGTAGCTGGAATGGGACAACCCCACGTAGTAAGTACAGGCATTTTTCTGTCTAGCCAGGGAAAAGCCATCCAGAAAAGACACAAGGTTTCCAGTGGACAGGAACTTATTTAGTAAGCTAATAAGCTTCCACAGTGTGTCCTTGCAGTAATGAAGGCCTCATATTCATTTGTATTAACAAAATTGTTCTCAGCTGACTGAAGGAAGTGATTTTCACCATCTTAAGACCACATGGAAATAGCATGCTAACTTTCGGGCCTCTAAGTGCAAGAAAGACACTGACATAACAGAACAAGTCCAGAGAATGACTCAAAGATGAGACCAAGAAAAGTAAGTTTGTTCATCTGTAAGAAAAGAATACTAAGTTGGGACCTCAGCACTGTCTGCAAACACTTAATAGGAATGTACAGAGAAAAGGGAGTGAGACTTACAGCAGAAGTGCATAGATATAGGATAAATGGGAATAGATACAAATTAGAACATGTTATATTCTGACTGTATGTATAAAAAAATAATTCCCATAAGGGTGGCTGAACATCAGAACATGCTGTCCCAAGAGACTGTAGAAACCCTGCCCATGGAGATACTCAAAACCCTAGTAGGCAGTGCCTGAGCAACATCCTCCTAGCTGGAGGCTGGCTAGAGATCTCAGGAACATATGGGGCTTTCTGAGCTGCCTTACCTCTTACGGACCAGAGAATTCTTAAAATTTAATACAGGTTTTCATAATTAGGTTAAATTCATGATAATGCACTGCAAATATATAAGAAACATAGAATGCAGGAGAGGTAAACAAGATTATGTCTAAGGAAAGAGGATATGCTAAATATTTTGTTCTACTTTCTGATTTAAGGACTGGCATGACCTGAAGCTAGTGGGGATGAAGTTCAAAGATTAACGATTCAGTTCTTTATGTAACAGGCAGTGGATCTCTGGAAGTGAAGAGTGGCTACAGATAACAAAAGTTTGTATGAGCTGAAGGGCACACTAAACAAGTTCATGGAAAAAAATCCATGTCATGTTGTTAATTCAATAGAATCCACATCCTGAATATAAAACTCATAGATGAAAATGTCTGGAAGATGAAAATATCTTAAGGAGGCTTATCATATATGCTTTTGCTGTTCTTAAACTATTTCTTAAAAGACTTTTTCTTAGAAATTTGCCTATGGAGAAAATCACAAAGAAATTTTGGACTTGATGAACCACTGCCCTCTCCAAAAACAACTGTTCTAAGGAAAAGATAAACAGTGCTCACCATTTAATAGTTAAAACCCATGGTAACATGCAAGAGGGAAAAGCTAGTAAAAAAGAATGTCTGAAATGGAAGCTGCACAGATTTGAAGATGAGCAATTTGATTTTTAAGTTCATATGGAGTGGAAAAAAGAGGAGGAACAAATGCATTCAATAATATGATTAGGAACAAAAGGAAAAACCTCGGCTGAATCACAAAAACAGACTTTTTTAATAATAGTGTTCTGCATAATACACCAGAAGTGAAAAATGAGGACACCAAAAGCACACGATAGATACCTAAAGACATCAAAATAAGCATAAGGTTTGCTGGTGGACCAGAAAGTGAGAGTAAGGAATTTAGAAACATGCACAAAGAAAGTGGATGATTTTCAGAGTGCAGTTTTCATAAAAAGTCTTTATTGCAAGCCTGAAAGTTTAGATATGCTGAGGTACCAAGAGAGTAAAAGGAATATAAGAATATAAGAGCATGTAGATCTGTGTAAAATGATAAAGAGTTGATGAAAATTTATAGTCATGACTCCCAATAGCTGTTATTGCAAATGCCATTTCTTATAAATTTGCTAGTTTTTAGTCATCTTCAATTCTGAATGGGCTTGGAGTAGATTTATAAGTGAATCTGGATCTATATTTTATATTGATTGAAGTTATTTCAAGGGAGAAACACTTCTAACTCCATTTGCATAAAACATGATTGTTGGGCTAAAAAATAACAGTAATGTAATCATTCTCAAGGAAACACAGACTTTTAGAGACATCCAATAACAACGTTATAATTTTTTTAAAGTGTCAGTTGAAGATAAAGCATTTTAAAAATTCATTTTCCCCTCCCAGAACCACCATATTAAGAACATTGCACAGCAGAAGTCTCACCTTTGAAAGTATTTAAGAGAACTGCTTTAAGAATACAGAAATATAGTATAAAAGTCTCTTGAATAACTTCTTATAACATAGCCGCAGATTCTTATGTACTTGTTATGTTCAACTGCAGCATGTGTATGCTAATCCAAACCCCATTCTTCTGTCATAAACGGAGTGAGTATTCAGTTAGTTTGTCTCAGAGTGCAATTAAGAAAACTCCATTTCTTGCTTATATTAATGGGGCACATACTACAGTAGAAATATCTTTCCTAACCTTTTTCAACAAGTTCCAAAGTTTGCATACTTAAAAGATCCAACAAGTGGATAAAAGAAATCTTTCTCTTTGCATATGACAAAGACCGCCTTTCATAAATACCTCTTTATATTTTAAAATAAAATCTGAATCATTCAAAGGACTTAAAATAAATCTAGCTAGGTTATCTTTACGGGTTATGAAAACTCACGCAGAGATAAGGAACTGCCCTCATAGTGTTAAAACATGTCTTAAGAAGTCGTTTTATTAGTACTGATGAAAGAACTTTTAACACTCATATTAATTGACAGAAAAACAACAAACAACCAAGTTGCTATTCTCAAAACAACTATGAAACAGTTCCAGACAAGGCAGTCTTCAAAAGTGTAATTCTGGTATATTTTTTGTCAGCAATTAGCTAAGTAACCTGTAATTGATACATCTCTTCTATTTCCCAGTACTAGGAAATAAAATTAGACTTTTTTTTTTCAGGCACTAGCGTAAAAATATGGCTCTCTCGCACTCTGTGCTGAAATTAAATTTATTTTTTAAAGGTCACTTTTATTACAAAAGGAATATTATTCAAATACAGATTTACAAACACACACACACACACACACACACACACGCACGCAAAAAGAAAAAAAACAACAAAACAAACAAACAAACAAAAAAACCCCAACAACAACAACAAAAAAAAAACAGTTCCTGAAGCCCAAGTGAAGTCTCACAGATAGAAGTACAGATGAAAAATAAGAGCGGCCTGAAGCTGTGCAGCCAAAACATGAGAGTCATAGATCTGACAAGTGCAGTCACCAAGCTCTGTACACTGTTCTTCCTTTTTTTTTCCCTGAGATTCTACAGATTGTGATCACCATGCATAAAATGAAAATAGCATGCCTCATCTTTACATCTAATCCCATGTTGTATTATGAAGAAAGGAAAAAAAAAATCAGAGATCTTGATTACTGCATTTTCCCCAGCTGTTCCTCTGTCAGCTTCGTATTTGTACTAACAAAATAAAAAAACCGACATGCAACAGCATTTACGCCCGTCTAACAGTAGAGGGGGCCCACTTCCTTAGAAAAAGATCCCAGTTTTGCCTCGACAAAGTCGAATTTAGTGTCTTTACTACTACTACTAGTGAAATGGAAAACGTGAAAAAAACACTTGCAAGCATATTATCGAAGTAAGTCACTGTGTATTGAAAATCAACAGTTATTCTAACTCCCCACAAGTTCTGAGTTATTGGGAAAATCCATCTTAATTTTACCTAAATTGTTTACATTATATAAAAACAGGCGTAGAAAATAAGTCAGAACAATAAAAAGAAGGAAAGGCTATTACAACACACAGTTGCCACTATCTACCCAGGGTAAATGTGAATTTTCTATCCAGAAAAAAGATTGATTCATTTGGGTTTGATGTCATGTTCTTAATTAGTTTCTTCAAGAAAATTAAAAATAAATAAGACCATGACCCCATATTCTTTAAATTAGTTCAGTGGCACTGTACTGATTCACCGTAATGATTAAATCACCATTCTGATTGATCCCACCAAAGATCCACAGAAATCTTTATTTCTAGTTCTTCCCACTGAAAACATAATTATCATTCCCCAAAACAAAAATTGCAGTTTCCGATTTTTTTATTCTTCCCTTTAATTACACATACTGAACCAGCAATCTTTTTATTTCCCTAACATCATAAGTAGATTGCAAATTCCTGTTACCTGGGCTGTTTCATTGACCATATATTTAACCTAACCCTATACAAATAAAAAAAAAAAAGGAAATAACTTACAGATGCCTGCAAGCTACTACCATTTTCAAAAATTTATTGCCTGAGGTGCGATTTAAATACTAAAATGCAAAACCAATACTTTTTCTGTTTGGTGTTTAAATTTCCAGACGTCATCTTATTATTTTTAAGAAAACACAACAAAATATGTCCTCTTCCTGATTTGCATATTGACACCCCAGTAATAGCATTCATCTATTTTCAATGGCTGAATTTCTTTGTCACCAAATTTCAGTGGCATATATTTTATAATAATGAAATCTCTTAGTTGTTTCTTGGGGGAGGGGAGAAATGTCTTACTAAATATATTTAATAATGATCAAATTAGTTCAGAATAATTCTTTGAACACTCCAATGAAGCATCACATGCAGGTTACAATGGTGATCAACCACAAGCAGGTACAGTGGTGAGGTACACTCATAATACACCAATAAAAGGGTTTCAATATAATACTAAGCAAGTTTTTCTTGTAGGAAATAAATAACATTCTAATTAGTACTTGCACTTTAGCAAGATCACGATTAAAATATTAAAGACAGAGTTTGTTCAAATGAAGTATTTTGTTTCAAAGATATCAAAAGCTGTTCCTGGGTATCTTGGGTTTTTTTTGGGTTTTTTGGTTTTTTTTTATCTTATAGCACATCACTCCTCTCTGAGACCCTGCTCAAAGTTATAGCTGTAGTTCACTTTACTAAGTCAGCATATAACTTTCTCTTCAATCCTCACAGCAGAATACAGTGTTCCCCACTATAGCAGTTAAAATGCCACATTTCCAAACCAGCCCCAGAAGCTACTTTTCAAAACCAAAACCAAATAAATTACACAGATACTTGTGATTTTGGCACACCACTAGAAACTAACCAGTTATCCACATAGATAAAATTAGATAAACTACAAAATTGATTTTACAGGGAAAGCTTCATAAGCAAATATGTATGCACAGGGTGGTTAGGCAGTTAAAAGGGGGCTTGGAAGAGATTTGTTCACACATCAAGCACATCCAGCTCTCAGAATATGAGGCAACAACAAGATCTTATAAGTGCTATTAATTTTTTATATGGGCATCTATTAGTCATTTCTTACATAACATAATAAACATTTTTACAGGAATGAAAACCCAAACAAACAAACGAAACCAAAAACAAACAGCAGAAATCCAGGCAACCTAATGGATTTGGACACGTAATATATGTTTTTTCTGTAGGTTTGAAATAAGAGGTGAACCAAACGAAGAAAAAAAGGAGAAGGAAACATCCAACAAATGACAAAATAATTGCATTAAAATAATATTTTTAAAAACCTAACTACCAGAGAACCAAACTTTTCCTTAAACTATAGATGTCAAGTCTTCAGCAGAATATTATTTGTTATGGGTACTCAGAACGAATTTATTTTAAAGTTGCTACAATGTGGGAAGCTAGATTCTTCTCTGCTAAAATTAGCTTGAGACAAAATCTTTCCCTAGAACAAACTACTGAGTACAGAAAAAATTTTCACAAAACTCAGATGCTCAGAATGTTACTCCACTGTAGATTAAGATGGGCACTTTTTGAAACAGGGTCTCCTTGCTTCTCAAGCGACGTAATTTTTACCTTGTCCTTTGAATCACCCCTATTATTTGCATAGTAAGCCAGGTGAGAAAGATGTGTCAGCTGAAATTATTCCCACCAAAATCTCCACAGAATCCCAATTAATTTACAATTGAATTAAATACAGAAATCAGTATATTCTATGTCATCTGGAGTAAAGGAGACAGATGGAAGGCAGATTTATTAAACCTGCCCTGAAATAACAGGAAAGAGTTCAAGAGATTCTACGGGTGTGATTAAATAGGTATCCCTCTCTTGAAACTTAATTTTATAAGACAAAGTTTATAACATGGATAGAGGATTAAACTTAAACAACTATGTATTTCTAAATAACTCTCAATGCTTTTTTTTTTTTTACAATTACGGAAACCTGGGATTTTAGTTTTTTTCTTGGAATATTTTCCATAAATCAAATTTTGCATTTTGAGATGAAGAATAGTTTTATTCATAAAATTATAAACAAAGAATTTAAATAGAAATTTTTCAATTAATGCTATCCAAAATAAACCTTCAGCTAGAAAGAAAAGGGTCTTAGGTTAAAATATTAAATATCATGCTACCAAAAAAATACCTCAATATGTTTAGTCTGATTATGTTAACGTCCTAGAGAGAAAGTGATTTCTTTCATAATGACTTTGGAAGAAATTGACCAATTAAAGGATGAAACTGTAAAGATTAAGAAAGTCAAAGCAACAGTATTTATTGACTGTAAATTCTGTAAGGCAGCTAAGGTAAGGGACAAAAAATTGTATTTGCAGCTTCACTAAGTAGGCTTAGTGTGAACTTTGCATCCAAAGGACAAACACGGAATAGAATATTTATGGATTATGCAACTTCATTTAGAAGATTCATTTTGAGAACACACTGCTTCAGACACCGAAACCAATCAACTGCAAGACCCCAATCTGTAGCTAAACAGGCTCTTTTACTTCTGCTGTTCCTTAAGCTTATTTTTCAAGCCTAGAAAAAGGTAGTCTGGGTTATTAATGCTGCCAGAACAACAGACTTTCTACTCCTCCTATTGGCTCACATTGGAATTATATCTCTATTTCTTAGGAAAAAAAGTTGTTTTGATAATGATGCACTCCTTCCTAAATTTGCATATACTCTAAACTAGCATGAATATCTGTAGAGCTGCTGCAGGCAGGTCAGACATAAGATAACAAATCTGATTTTTTCAAATTAGTTTTAGATCAGTTTGAATTGTTATCTTGAAATGAGGCACATATTCTAACAAACATTCTTATGTTGTAAAAAATGTACAGTACAGTAGTTGCATTAACAAATGTTGATTAAGAATTTAAATCTTAAAATCATAGTTACAATTGGAAGAAATATTGAAATATTATCAAAGCTCTATATAGAGAAGCATAAAATTATTTATGCTGCAAATATTCTAGGGAAGAGATGGACTGCATCCTCTTTTACCAAGAACCAGCTTTACTGAATAGTTTCTATAGTTGTGACTTTTGGAATTGATCAAAAGTTATATTAAACGAAATAGTTTACTGGCTAAATGTTCTATTCTAAGGATTTACATCATGTGTCAATTATTTCTTTCTGAAGTAATAGCATTCTGCTGTCGTTTTTGTACTTCCTGATCCAATTTAAAAGTGTATTCTCTGTTCTCTACTTTTACTTTTGCGGAACTGCTAACTCCTGTTCCCTGGAATCAGCCTCTCTGCTGGCTTGAAAGGAAATGACACAAAGGACTCCACAGTCATATTTCTTCTTGGAGTGGCCTGCACAAACAAGAAAGCAACTCCATGTACCTTGCCACTTAAAATATCTTTAAATACAGAAACTCAAGGCAGAAAATGGTATCAGTTTACCAGTAGGAGAAGATACAGATGTTGCCTTGCTGCTCAGTTTCCCACAGTATGATATTGAGCTTGGATCTGCCTCTGCTTATGACGGCACATTATACTTGTGTCATTGACTAGTATTTAATTAATTTTTGATGGGATAGAGGGATATCTAATTTTTTTCAAGATGAAACATTTTGTTAAAAAACTCCTGCACTCTTTCATTCACTTTGTAGTTGACATTAAATAACAGTTTCCTTGAAGAAACTTGTGTTTATGCATATGATTACACAAGTAAAGCTTTTTATGACAAATAATAACTATAAGAAATATTTTTAGAGTATTGAGGATAAAAGGTATTCAGCTTGCATATGCAACATATGCCCGATGTTCCCATTGTTCCCAAGGTAGTCCACCAATGCTGAATAGATGTGAAAGCAAATAATTCAATTGGATGCCTAAAGCAGACAAGATTTCTCTTGAAAAATCTGCCATCTGTCTTACACTACTGTGGCCATAATCTTCAGAAGTTGTCTGATGATGAAATTAAAATTAAAATTAAGATTATACATGAATGTAGAAATAATATTTTAGAGTTTTGGGTATACAGACATAAACAAATCTACAGATATAAACAATGATTTGGATATACAGGCATATACGTCATGGCTCTGTGTAAGAAGTGATGGGAAACCTAAACTAAGCCAGTAGATGAGGAAATAGAGCAGAATCTCATCTGCAGAAATTATAGTTTTATGACAATTCTTGTGTAAATAAAGTATTTTCATGAAGTGCAAGAGGATAGGGCATAAAAGGGATGAGAAAGAGAGCCAGATTCCATTCCCATTAATATGAATGACAAAAACTA
>JAODKT010001744.1:18370877-18385213 GCA_027576195.1 Cossypha heuglini
AGAGGAGGGGCTGGCATCCCGCTCGGAAATATTTAAAGCCAGGCTGGAGGGCGGGCGGGGAGAGCAGACTCGCCAGGGGGCTGTGGCCAGGGAGCGGAGGGCTCTGGGGTGCGCAGGACGTGAGAGAGGAGAGACGAGGATGCCGGCAGGGCGCGGGGGTGGGAATGGGACCGGGAGGGAATGCGGAGGGGCTCGGTGCCGCTGATGCTGCAGCCCTCCTCTCCTGAGGTGTACCTCTCCGTCCCTGAGGCCGTGGCTGCTGGCCGGACAGGACTCCCTCCAGAGGGACTCACTGCTGGGCGATGGCTGGTGTCAAAGTTGCTCACGCCTCTGTTCACCGAGAACTTTGAGGTGGGTTAAAAATGGGTTCTAACTCCTTTACCTCTCCCTCCCGCCACCCCTTATTGCCTATATCGTGCTGCCAGTTCACATCAGGTTCAGAAATCGTGTTTCCCAACTTAAAACATTCCACTGGTCTTGTCTTCGCCGATGAGTAAGCTCCCTCCACACAAGGAGTAAGACTGGCTGCAAATCAAGGCGAGGAAGGTTTAATTATAGCGATGCTAAGCCTACTGCTACAGAGAAGCTTTTATATGACATACCACTTGCTCCAGGACATTGTAACTGCCGCGGGAAAAAATTATTTAAAGTTAAAATCCACAGAACAGGAACTTCATACTAAAGTGATCTTTTTAGTTAGTTTTGCATTTCAAATTCTTTTCTGCTCACATACTACCCTTAATTCACACTGGAAGGGAATTGCGCTTTATTAAGGTTTTTTTTGGTTTTGGTTTTGTTTTGTTTGTTTGTTTGTTTATTTTTTTTTCTTTTTTTTCCCCATCATTGATATTTGTCCTGCATGGTAACATTCTAAAATCTAGCAGCTGCTATTCAGTGCAAAATTATAATCTCCAGCTTCTTGATAAAATATGAGAAGGACACATGCAAGTGTTCATTTGAAAACTAATAATACGAATTTGTTTGGACCTTCTCTTCTGTTTGCCAGAGTATCAGTACTAACAAAGAAAGCATTGCAAAAATATCTATCCTACAGTATCTTCACAAAAACATACATTTTCTTCTTATCAATGTTCATCTACTCATTAGAATGTTCTGATTAGCTTCATGCACAACTTCTACTTCCTCAGTCATAAAATTGGTCTTACTAATTCTTTTCCCTTTCCATCACAGATCTGCAATTATTTTAATCCTCGTATATCTTTCTCTGAACTTAATTTATTATTAATGCAAAAGTACTCTTTTTTTGGGTTGATGTGTTTTTTCTGTTCTCTATCTTAAAAGTCTGTCTTCCTTTCTAAACATACAGTGCTCCTAAAATTAAGATTCATCCTCCAAATACATATATACAAGATTTTGTTGGGCAAAACTCCCAGTCTATGTTTCTTTGAGCCATGAGTTGCTAGATAATCATGGTAATCATGAACCATCCCTTCAAGTTTTCTCTCCTACTCTAAAAAACTATTAGTTTCAACAAAATATCTCCCAGAAAATAATAAATTGAAATAAATATTATAAGTACCAGAAAAGAGCAAAAGTAGTACTTCCATTGAAGGAAGCTCGAGCTTGAGCTCACATTTATCAAGTTCTAAGTCTCCTGCTATCTATCCAGACATTTAAGACTATTTCCAAGCCAGACATCTTAGATGCTACCATTTTCCCAGCTGTTTCATGTTACTTCGACAGCATGTACAGGAGACAAAAGTGGGACAACAAAAAGAGGATACACTCAAAATGTGACAATGGGGATAACTGCATCATGCAATTATAGGCATATAGGATACAATTCTGTGAAAAACTGAGAGAAGAGAAATAACTTTTTATCCTTGTTAACCTCCACTGGGATATTGCAAGGAGACTGTATTTCACAATTGCTAGTTCCCTCTACCTTAAAATTAGACAAAGCTTTTGTGACCAGTTTCACAGAATTACAGAACTGCCATTTGAAAGGGCCTTTGTAAGATTGTCCAATCTAGCCTCAAGCTCACAATGGAGTTCTCATCAGTACTAGATCACATCAGCTACAGCTTTCTCTGAATCTCTTCTACAGAAATTCACCAGCCTCTGTGGATGACCTGCTATGGTGCTTCACCGCATCCCTAATGAAGACAATTTTCCTGATGTTCAATATGAACCTCCCAATCAGGGGCTCTTGTCCCTCGTTAAACAGCATGTCACCACTGACAAGACCTTAAATTTGCTGTCTTCTGCAAATATCTTCCTATCGCTGCAGGGTCCCTTTGAAGTACCTTTTACCTCCTCCACACCAGACTCAGTAAGCTCTGCCCCCTCAAGCACTCATCACTGATCATGTGCCCTTAGCCTTCCTGGTCACCTCTTCTAGGTTCTCAGCATTTCCATTCATCCACGATCTGCAGTCACTTTGGCACATAGTTTGCTTTCTTTATGATGAAAGGTGCACTATTCAGCGGTTACCCACCCTACAGTGCACTGAAGCTCCCACATCCTTTCCATGGGGCCATGATCTAGTCAGTCACTTGCCAGCCAGTGCTTCAGGTTATCCTGTCTGGGTACCAAACTACAGTTCAATATGAGCTCTGGTATCAGCCAGTTCTACTGATGTATTGTTTACTACCTGCCAGTCAGATTCTGAAAGACCATTCTCTACACTTCAGTTCTACCTAGGTCTGTTCATCCAGTTGACACTTCCTCAGTTTCACAGTTAAAATGTTTTGAGGAATTATTTTAAAATCTTTACTAAACTTAAGGTGTCTTACACCCCATGTTCTGTATCCTGAACAGTCTTTCCATAATGGAACACAATCAGGTCAAATACACATTATTTGCCCTTGGTAAATCTAAGTGCTGAGTAGTCCTAACTATCTTCCCGCTTTTACAGGTCTTGAAATAGATTTAGCTTTCCAGCAACACATGTGAGATCAGCAACACATGTGAGATCAGTAAGTCTATAGTACTTTCATTATTCTTCTTACCTTACTTAAGAGTGGGTGTAGCAGTGACCTTTTCCCAGCTGACAGGGACTTCCCTTAACCATCATCACTCTCCACAGATATAAAACAGCAGCCTCATGGATGCCCTTTGGTTTGACACTGGCATTGCATTTTGGCAATGAACTTTTGAGCTTCTAAGGCACTTTTGGTATTCCCCATTCAGTCTCGGAGTTTGTCCAATGTTTTACACACCAAGTTCAACTTGACAGATAATCAAAGCATATTAGCATTTTAAAATAAATTAAAAAAAATGTCTCTGAGAAACACAGAAAATACAGCAGAAGTACAACCTCCTGTACAATAAAATGCCAATACTTGCACAAGTAGAAATTGAAGTTGCATTAGAATTAATAATGAAATCTACATTAATTCTTATTTTTTTCTGACCATTTTGGTTTGTTTTTTGTTGTTAGTTGCTTGGGTTTTTTTTTTTATTTTTATTTTTCTATTTGTGGTAGATTGGGTGGGGCGGTTTGTGCAGAAATCTTTCTGTACCTTCATGCCAATGAGACTTCATAGAATTAGTTTCTTTTTTTAATAACAGCATTGGTGTATTCCATTTGAATATCCATTTTACAGTATTAAAAAATGTGGTTTTGAATTTACAAAGTATTTTTCAAAAACTTCATCAAAAAGATAAAAATAGAATGTTGCTTGCTACAGTATTTCACAAATAGAATCTGAACCTTAGGGCATAAGATATGGCACAGTAAAAAGGCCATGTATAAAGTATATGGAAAAAAGTATACGTATGTTCAGATGCAATTAAATATCTGACTTTCATTTCACCTACCAATCTTTGTATTTAAATTTTTATAATTACATTTATATGACCAGATTTTTATTACACTAGTGTGCTAAGATCATGCAAGAACATTTACAAAAAATATTTATACTTCCCTGCAAAATACAATATAAATGAAAGCTTGTAGCTTTATCTAAAAATCAAATGGACAAGTAAAAAAGAAGCATATAATACCTTGTTGTCAATATTTCCTATATGAAGTCAAGACAATTTTTTTCTTACTTGCCTAGCTTATATCACACAGAATCCTCAAAAGTACTAAGTATGGTGACAACTCAATAGCAATAGAACAGTCTACATTTGAGAGTTGTAACTGAAAATTATTTAGAAGAATACCTGTCTTTCCATTTTCCTAGAATGTGCCTGAGCCTCCTCAAAAGAAACTAGAAACTCCTTGGTGAGTTGAAGCACAAGTATGAGAACTACTTCTCCAGCCACACCCAGCTTGAGAGCCTTGCCTTTTCAGAGCTTTCTGTGTACACGACACCAAAATGCATGAAGATTCATTAAATAAGTTGTAACATTTTGTCTCATAAGAGAATGCCATTTTAAGTTATCCTTAACCTTTCAAATATTTTTTAACAGCATGTCCTTGATTTCAAGAAGTACTTAGAATAATTGAAAGAATTGCTCTCAAAAAAATAGCAATTCTGTTTGCTTTTGTAGCTTTGTTGACAAAGGTTTTGATAATATTTTCAAGGCTCACTTCAGCTGATGGTGCTAGTATTCACAGTGTACTAGATAAACTGCTATATCACTTACACCTTCAGAACAGCACTGCAATTCTTAACAGACATTTGTCTTAACAGATATTTATAACAGTACTGCACTAAAGAGAAGTATTTCTGACATACAGAAGATAATGGGGTCCCTTTTATTTTTACCTTCATTTCCTGGTGTAATAATGGCATCCAGTCCTTACAAACCAATGTATTTTATTTTTGGCCAGAATATAAGGGAAATATACTATCTCTATGCAATACAAAAAACATTCAAAATTGAGATAGAAACATATCCTTGAAGGAGAAAACAATATATTAAGGAGATGAAAAGTGTAAGTGGATTAGAATGGAAATTATTCAGCTGTTTAATTAAGAAACTAACAATATCCACCCACTTCATGTCAGAGAAGATGCTTTTTTAATAGTTTACAGACCTTGTAAACAGTGGTAAAGTGAGAGGAAATAACTTGCATCATCTCTTCAACAAAAGAAACAATGGTAACACCTGAACATAGATGACAATAAATTTTGTTCAGTAGAATTCACCACTGATTTCAGCATTAATATTAGTCTTCTTATTATTCAATGCAATGGCACTTAAGAAACTGAACCATATTTTACATACACAGATGCACTGAGGTCTTTTAAGTCCAATAAGATTGAATTTCAGATACAGTGAAGAGTCACTAGCTGTTCATATAAATTTTTGTATCACATCTGACTCATAAGACTGAAACACATTCCCACTGCTAGCAGTGTAAAAGGAATTCAGCAGATCATCATTCTGTAACTCAACAGAAAGCATGAATTATTAAAAAGGAAAAAAATGAGTGCTTTAAAAAGTAGAGGACTGAGTAAATATAGAATATTTTATTAGTTGTGTAACTTCAAATCCTAGAAAAAGAAAATATTAAAATAATATACCCATATAAGTATCACACAATCTACTTGTAGAATGTTTTTTACATTACACAAACTTTTTTGCCATTGCAAACAAGAGGCAGTTAGACTAAGAACCACTGTATCTGTTTCAATATGTATTCTGAAATACTATTGCAGAAAGAAATTAACAACCAACAGTCTTTTTTTTGTTGAATGCCTTTTGTAAATAATGGAACAACTCTGTAATCTAATTCTACTGAAATTACTATTATCCTGATAAAGAGGGCATTAATCTAGAATTGTATAAATATGCAGGTTTGATTCTTATAATTTATTAGGAAGGTTGTTTTTACCAGTTTTTGAAAGATATTCTTGCAGGTAGCTCTACGGGGATTTTTTTTTAATATAGTTTTAAGTCAGGAATAACACTTTCCGTTTTGAAAGAAAAATTAACATTGCAATATGATTAGCTATCTTATCTTGTGTCTTCTATACATAAGTATAATTAAAGTGCTTAATTACCCTACAGATGATATTTTTGAGTGCTTTTTAACTTTTCCTGTGTTCAGTCTCAATGGATTCAAAGATCTGCTTAGAATCAGTGATATAGATGCCAAATTAATTTATAGTATAAAGCAAAACAGAAATCATATCCATTTAAGTATTTGCTACAATAAAAAGTACTACATAGCTTTCAAAATCTGAATATAAACCCAAAGCTAACAATTTCATGTGAGCACAGTTTCTATTTCTTATGGAGTTTATGCATGCCAGGAGGATGTTTCTTTGAATTTATTGACATTTCAATTGTAAAAGCATAGCTTTTCTGTATAGATTGTATTCTTGCTTTGTATATTAAAACACTGAGTTCACTCCAGTGCAATATGTTCATTACAACCCAGCCACAGAGAAATACCCTGACATACAAAGCCAGCCCTCTCCTTTTACCCAGGTAGTTTAAAATATGTCAAGCACGAAGGAACCGAGTGTTTGATTGTGCAGTTACATGGACAGACGTTGCTAAAGCCTGGGTTTTGACACCCCCAGGCTGGTGCAGAGCTCTAGTGATGAAAAGCTGAGCTGACTGAGATGAAAGGCATTTTGCACCCACTAAGTTCACAATTTCATGTAACCTCCCACTTGGAGCAGTGAGCAGACTCACTCTATTTCAGAAGCTAAAAACCACAAGTTCAATTCTCCCTAGCACTGTATAATTACTGAACATAAAAGGGAACAGATCTTAATATTTACTTGACTGCCTTGATTTGCAGCTGGAGTAGGAAACAGCAGCAGTTATTACTTTGCCAGTTGGATAGCACAAGAGCAAGAGGGGAGGGATTTAGTACAGTTAGTGCTCTTCCCATTGCCTCTTCTCCACTGTACCACAGCAGCAGATTAAACAAAGCATAAACCTTGAGACAGCCTCTCTGGAATTTCTTTTTATGTAGCAATAGGGTATGGTTCTACGTTGACAGAAACGTTTTTCCAAAGTAGTTCCCAGATAATACAGCTACTCTTCATCAGCCATTGATCAGGGAAAACATCACTAATTGAGCACTTAACCCATTCTGAACAAGGTTTGAAGGATAAAGATATTTCTGCAGTTTCTTTTACATCCTATCAGTTGAATTAGTGATTTGCTCACTTCAAACAGAGGACCATGGGTGGTATCCAAAATATTTTTTAGGTTTACACTTTTATGGAACATGGTGGTTTTAGGTTTCAGAGGTTTATGAGCATTTCTTTTCTGTAAAACATTATTGCACACCTTGAAATCCTCTTGATTTTACTCTGAATTCTGACAAACACGAAATCCTACCAATTAAAAAAAAATCCCTTAAACCTAGTTACACTCAATTCTTGGCAAAAAAACCAAAAGCATGAAACCATACTGAAATAACAAACACTAGGACAAAATCTTACAAAAAAGGCCCAAAACCTGGAACACACCAGGCAAAATCCAAAGCAAGTGAGTGTTGCATGGTTTAAAGTTTTAATCAATCTCTTTTTAATGCTGCTAGAAAATTCAAATTCTAACTGTAAAGGCTGAGCTTCTGAATAAGGATAGATAAGATATTTATTCAGATCTAGGCAGTATAATTCCAGGGGTTCTTTATATTACCCAAGCCATATGTGAATCTTGCTACTCATTGTCTTAATGTATTTCAAAACTTCTAATCAGAGTTTGGGTTACTGAACCGTCCCTTATATCTGCTATTTAAATTCTCTTGAAGATATAAAAAACAAACAAACAAAAGATAGAGGCTACTACATATTTCATCAATTCAACTGAACTGATATTTCTGGTAGGATTGATGTTGAAACAACTATTTTAATTAGACATTTCTCTCTCTTCTCTTCTTTAATTTCTTTAAGCTCTCACTTAGATTTAAAAGTTTAACAGCCTCCAACTTTATCAAGCAAGATAGAAAGAAAAATTATGTTTTAAAATTAGCTCTAAAGTAGTCACTTTGCAGAAATAGCAATGCATGTATTTTGGCTGACTGTCCTCAGGTAGTAAGAAGGCAAATTAATGGAAAGGTTCATGCCAGTAGATTCCAGATGATTACACTCAAGCCCTCCTAAAAATATATATTATCTTATTTTACTTGTATTTCTAAATAAAAGCAATAGATCCTATAACCATCATTATAATGAATAATAGAGTTAATTTTCTTGAAAACAGCATTCAGAATAGCATTACATTCATCTGTATCATATATTTCTGTTACTGGACTTCTTAACATGTATCTAATCTTAACTTCGTCAGACACAGACTGAAATTTTAAAATATAATACTTTTAAACTAATTAAGGTGTAAAAATCTATAACAGGGGAGAAGCTTCATATTTTTAATTATATATTCAAAAATAAGGATTGGTCATTATTTAAAAATAAATTATTCTTAAGCAAATAAGTCATATAGATGTAATTTATCTTAACAAATTACATTTCCAGTAAAAATCATCCTTTTTTACTTGCTTTTGATGAATCAAATATATTAAGAGTTTGAATTTTAAAATGTAATTTTGCATGTCAATGGATTTCTTGTTACTTAAATGAAGGATAGAGGAGAAAGTAGCATCCATTAATGTACATGAGTGTAAATATTGGCAATTTCATTTCCCTCTGTAATTTTCCAAAGTAAAGGTCTTTATTGAAGGATGTTAACTTCAAGACTTAAAAGGGGTTTAAAGCATTATTTATCAAAATTGTCATTTGTTACTTGTTCATCTTACACTCACTAAAAATTCTCTGATGATATTAATGGATTTCTTTTCTGAGCTTAGGTCATATTGGTTTGATAGTCCTCCAGCTAAAACCACAAGGAGGCTTTTCTGCTGTCTTCATTGAAACTTGGATTGTTCAGCTCATATTTGAGCTACAAGTGAACATTATTTAAATTGCAGTACTTGCCTGAAGCCTGTATATTATATCAGGTTTAGTTATACTCTGAAAATATGAAAATCATTGGCTGAAAATTCTGTCACATTTGTCAAATTAATCACTTGCATAAGAAGAGTACTGCCCTCCAGAGACAAACGTGAAAGATCTCATAGGCAACTGTTTGCACAGTAAAATGCCATGTTTTTTCAAATTACTTCTTTTACAGAAGTGGTGGAATGCTTTTATCTGATCTTATCATTTCAACTAGCACCCACCCATTCTCTTCACCTCCTTCTTTCCTCTCATCAGTATTTTCAAGTGGAGAGAAATAAAGATTGAGTTATTAAAATGTACTTTTCAGTCCTTTAAAAAAAAATTAGAAATTTGAGCTTCTGCTTGATATTTGCAGAATTTATAAACCCTATAGGTATGCTAGCCAGGTTGTCACTATCCAAGGCAGCAAACACAAAGAGAGAAATCCTGAAACCATTCCCAGCTGTGTTTCTCCCGGGACAATGTTAACTGAAGCACTGTTACCCTGCTTCTCCTCTAGCTCATCAGCAGCTTTACAGAGGTAATAGTAGACTTAGAAATTACTACCTCTTTTAGAGTGCTGTGACTACATGCTGCTTGTACTAACATGGTCCAGTGCAATCAGAGTGTGTTAATTTTGTACTCAAAAAGAGAATAGGATGAGGTCAAGCATACTGGAAACTATCAGTGCCCAGCTGCTATTGTTAGAATGTGATTAACACCTCAGAATTAAGGGGGAGCTCTTGGAAAGTTTTATCTTTCCATTTTCCTTACTGATGATTTGGAGATTATATGTCTCAATGTTTCTTTAATAGAGAACTCTTCAAAGAAAGAATGTTCACATAATCAGCATCATGAGGGTATTCTTGAGCAAAACAGCACCTTTCCATGCTCATAAAATGTTGCTAATGAATACTTTCCCAAAAGTATGTGTAATCTGTATCCTTGTAGGAAGCAACAAATACTGCAATATCTACCTACAGAATAAATTAAGTAGCGGTTTATTTTCTTGCAATGTGAAATAACAAAAAATTATTTCATTAAAACTTGGCGTTAGATACAAGCAAACACTTCATACACCAGGGAATTAGGATTTTGAGCGACACTGATCACTCTGGTGATGAAATCATCACTTTTGATCTTACTCACAATGAATAGCTAATATTCATTTAATGTTAAAGTAAAAACCACCACCAGTAGCTCAACACTCATGATTTCTCTGACTGAGAGGTACTGCTCAGTAAGATGTTGTCATCCACTTACTTATTTTATTAGTAAAATAATTGCTGACATAAAATTACTGTCATAAAACAGGTAGTGTTGGGCAATATCAGTTGAAATAATTGAGATTTAATAAATTTCCAACTATAAATCCTAAGTGAATTTTATATTCTTAGTTCATTCTCATTCACTGCTCTACTGGTATGAAAAATATTCCCAATATTTCCAAAGCATTTTGCACTCTTCAATATGTTGTGGCAAGCCCTTCTTATTCTCAGTTCAGCACATTGTATATTTGATACATTTGTGTTATGTAACTATTAAACATCATACAGGTCTTGATTTTTTATATGGAAAATGCTAGGAGGAGGAGAAATTATATTAATTTAAACAGTTTCAACAATGTAATTTATTAATTCTCATCGCAGTTCTCTGGTACTCCCTGTTATTTCAGTCATAGTGCATGCACATTTTATTAGCCTTGACAAAATGTATGAAAATGGTGGCATAGCTTTTCCAGGAAATTTCTTTGCTTGTCTTCGCCTTGCTTCTTGGCAAATGCCTTAACTCAATCAAGCTTGGCTTACAAATTTGAGTTTCTGTGTTTCGCAAAGTGAGAAGTTTTCTCCAAATATCTTCAAATTTTTTTCTGGAGTGGAGGCTATTTATCTAATACCCTTCCTAAGCTATCTGTACTATTTAAAGTAATTTTAATTTTTAATTAAACAAAGCAGATAACAATTACTGAATTCCCTGTGTTAAAGCTGCTATTCCTATCACCTGGAATCAAATGAATGATCAATAAAATCTGTTTGGTTTTGTTTTGTTTTGTTTTGGCTTTTTAAACTGGATTTCTAAACAAGCTTTAAAACCAAAAGAGAGCATACAAAAATTATTTTTTTCTCATTGTAATGCTAATAGCATCTAATGAATTGGTGCAAAAGAAAGTAACAGTTTCTACTGCTGTGTCAGAGGTCTGTATTACTTCTGTTATTCTGCACTATCATCAAGGCTCATTGGAAAGCATTCTACAGAGGCTTTGCAAATTTTTTATTTAATTGACTATGCTGACACACTGAGACTGAAGAGCAACGATTTATTGTCAGTTGAAGCACAGCTATTCAAAGGCCCAAATTAAAATTAAAAAGTTTGAGGCTTGGATGTCTCTGACTTCAATTACTTGTAGCTACACTACTGTCGATATTTAAGCTGAAATGCAGAAACCTCAAATGCTTTTTGAAAATTGCAACAACTACAATTGTATTTCAGTTTTCTTTAATACATGCTCTATGACATTACCATCCTGGTCATCTCAGATTACTTCTGCTCAATATTAAAAGAACTTGAACAATTTAGTGTTTATTTTCTGGACTTTTTCAACATAGTTCAAAGTCTGTTTCTCATCTTTACTTGGTACACTTTGCTTTGGTAGACTGCTCTCACTAATATTTTTAATATTTTTTTTATTGCTGGAGCTTTTTGGGGGTTTTATTTTCAAAATTCAAGGTGTACCAAGGCTAGGCAAAACAACACAATATTGAATTCACTGTTCTCAAATAAAAGGGAAACTCTTACTCCTAGAATGTCCTAGAAATTCCTCACCTTTCTCATAAATTGCAGATTTCACATCAGTCAACAGTTGTTATGTAAGGTCAAGCACATATCAAAGGAATAATGGCTCTTAAATTCAGCCTGTAATTGAAATGCTACTTGCAGTTGACTTGGGATTTGGGATGCTCAGGTTCTATTCAGGTTCTATTCAGTGATGGAGATCCCGAAAACCACAACAGACATGATTTGATTACGCACTAAGGCATTTGGCAAGAGGAAAAATCCTCTGAGGTCAGGTCATCGCAACCATAGACATTTTTCTAATATAAATTCATTATTAACTAATATTGAAAGAAATACAATTTTCAAGTATATTCATCTGTAGGGATAAAACTGTTTTTCAGGTTGGCAACTTCTACTTTATTTTGTGTAAATCTTCTCTAAAATATATGTAACCTTTGCTTTATCCAGAAAACTGAAACAATCATCTGAAATATAAGCATGTTAATGAAGAGCTTAAAGATGTTTAAACTACAGAAAACCCAACTTTTCTTGATTTATGTTTTTATGTTAATATTAGGGGTTTAGAGGCTTTTTAATATCGCCTTCATTTTTTGTGTGATTTCCTCCTCTACTGCATTAAAAATGTCATAGTTCTATTGATTTTAAAATAATTGCTATTCACTTTAAGGTAGCATGTAATTTTTACTTAACAGAGAAAATCTAAATATTCTTTTTTCCTCCATTTTCATTTAAGACTACATTTATGGAACTATCTCCAGAGGAAATCGTCGATTACTGATGTCTTTACATTAATCTCCCACACAGCTTTTAGCACCTCTGTGTAGGCCACGTCCTGTCACCACTTAATTAAAAAGGATTTTGCCACCATCTCTTCATGCAGAAGAATCAGGCTTTGCAAGAATGTTCCAAATCAAGAAATTTTAGCATGAAACATGACAAGAGCATGGCTGTTGTCAGAATTTACACCAATTAATCTGTGAATCAAAAATCACAATTATATGCTCATATTTGATGCAGAAGAGAAATTGCTACTGATTCATGCATACATAATAAACGAAGCATTTCAACAGCAATATTTGGGGCTGAAAATTTTTCATATGTTTTACTTTTGCAATTATAAAACATGATTAGACCTTTGTGGAAAATAACTAGCATGACATCAAGCTTTATTTCTATTTATTTAATATCTTGCTGTAGTTTTCTCTCTATATATATCAAGTGTTGCTATTCACATTTGAATTTATGTTACCTATGAAAAATCTGACAATTCATTTCCCACAGTTGCACAATGCATTAAATAATTTTAACATAAAATACCTCCGAAACCATGGTACTCAATATAGCTTAAGTTACTGATACACATTTTGTAAGTTACTGTATGCAGTCTACCCAAAGTACTCCATCAGTCATGCCTGTGTCCAGAGGTAATAACTTCAAAACATATTGAACTCAGCTCTTCTGTTGAAGATAAGGAACAGATACAAAAATGGCACAGAACATGAAAGACAGCTATCTTACGTTGTGGCAGGCTAAGCAAATCAGAATATGCATTAACAGTTTATGGAGAGTATAATAAACATCTATAGGAATGGAAACATCTGGAGGAGAAAGGAGATATGAGCTGAAACAGATTAATAGAAGGAAACTAAGGAAGGAGATACTGCAGTATGATTGCAATCAGACAAAGACACAAAACACACTGAAAGACACTTTTCAGATAAAGTTGTCATAAAAATCCAATTGCTTGTATATAAAACTGGATAAAAGAAGCTGAAAATCCACGCTGCTGATTTGTCTCAACTGAAATGTTTCAAATTCTACTGTTCAATGAATTTCTGGCCTTACACAGCTATCAAAAATTATCTTTATTTTCTGTTAAGGATATGCAGACAACTCTGACATGTTTGATCTGATAAGGCCACAGTGTGTCATAATGAATCCTTTTATTGTAGGGGCTGTGAGGTTCTCTATCCATCTAATCATACTTTTCTCATCATCAAGCTGTTGTATTTAATCAACCTGTCACATATATCAGAAGAAAAGAGTTAGCTTTGAATTAAAGAAAATTATAGTTGAAAAGGTATGTGGCAAGAGAGAACAGAATAAAACTATTACCTAGCCATTACCTGGGATTGCACAGAAATTTGTTTTGTTGAAAGTAATAGCGGTCAACCAGATCTTACAATATCTCATGGAGTGGATAGTCTATATTCAGAAGTTAAAGCAACAGACCTAAGAAAAACGTCCATAAAATTTATTCACTGCTTGGAGAGAGGTAAAACCAGAGTCACAGCCTTTCATGGCTTGGCCCTTCTATTTTCTTTGCTATAACAATAGCAAAAACTATCTGTCCATATATTTTTTTAAGATAGATTTGAAATAGTTTCTTTCAATCTGAACTTTATAGACTTGATGTCTTTTAAAGAAGCCCATTTTATGGAAAGTTAAACTATGGTGATTCCTCTGAAGAGGATCTGATTAATTTTCTTTTCAGAAACCCAATGTCCAGTCTTTATCTGAAATGAAAGGAATACCAGGAGATAATCCAGAGTCTTAGACTAGAAATAGAAAAATAAAGTTATTAGTTGAATGAATTTACTTTGAAAACTGTTCTCAGAGAATACACCTAGCGTAAAATATGTATATGGAAATTGATTTCTATGCTGGAGCATTTCAATGTATCATTTTGATTATAAGTGTGAAGAAAACAACTTCCTGTTT
>JAODKT010001744.1:18391128-18411147 GCA_027576195.1 Cossypha heuglini
TAAAGGAAGAACTGACATATTAAAAGCAATTGTCTGCCTGCTTCTAATCTTTCCCTTAAAAGGTCTGGCAATTATTACATTTCATAATTGTAAGGATGATACCAGCTGCAGGGTCAGTCTAACAATTTTCAAGCACTTCTTCTTATAGTACAATAAGCATTTCTGGATGCGATACTTCAATAGGAGACATAAATTCTTCATCCTAACTATGATCTTTATTAGGGTCTCAGTCTAACCTGGATTAAGAAAATAAAAATCTTTCTCCATGTATGCATGGAAGGAAATTAGAAGGGTGAAAGAAATGGCAAGGCATTGTGATGTCTCAGACTCAGAAGGATAAGAATTGACAAAGTATGAAAGATTAAGAAAAATGTTACTGAACATCTGCTTCCCAGCTTTCAACCTATGCTGCTGTTTGGATTTTGTTTCATTTTTTTTCAAATATAAACTTTGTTTTAATTCCTCTACAAAGCTAACATACAACCAGAAAAAACCCTATGACAGCACAAAGAGAGAGAAATAGAGAGAGAACAAGAGATTGAAAATGTGCATGTCTACATATAGAACCCTTATTTTATTTTAAAAACTACATTCCCCATCTCTGTTTTTAATTTTGCCCATTGCAGTCAAATCAAAGCATAAGGGCCTTATAATGTTATTTTTTGAATCTTTTAGTATATTCTCCCAAAACCATACATTTATAATTTAGGATGTTTTCAGTGGTGAAACTCTTCTGCTTTAGAATGAGTTTCTATGACCCAAAAGCTTTTCTACCTTCATTTACCTACTGAAGACAGAGAATCTTCACACCCACACTTTGATTCCCTTTCCTCAACTTCACATTTCAAAGGAAAGGGAGGTAAGCTGCATTTCTACAGACATAATAGGACCCCTAAGTTTATGTACTTTCATGCAGATAAGAAGACAGATAAAAGGATAGCTTTTTCCAGCTGTTTGGCTGGTATAATAAGCATATAAATGGGAAATTCATAGCTGCTTGAGAGAGAGCTAACAACCGAAAAACAGCACTAAACATCTAGAGAAATTTAATTTCCTGAACAATATTCTTCCTGTATCACAGTAATTGCTCCTTAGCTAAGAAAGAATCATATAACCTAAAAATTTTATGCTACAAAGTATGATCAAAATTGCAATTGCTTTTGCTGTTTAGATTTAGTTTATTTGTTTAAACAGCCCGGCAGTTCCATTCAACAATCTGTCTGCTGTTTCCCTGTCACTCTCAGAATAAATCTTGTTTTGCCCATCTTCAAAACTCTTCAATTCCTACCAACCACAGGAATAAATGTCATAGACAGGGTACAAAGCTATCTCTTACTGCTGAGGAGAGATTCATACCCACAGAGAAGCCTCTCAAAGAAGAAATCATTCTCTGAGTACATCAGATAGCTGTGCATAGAAACCACAATGTTTTAGATTTGTCCAGTAACCTTCAAACTGTCTTTCTCTGGTGTGTTTGAATCTAGCCTAGAAAATAATGCAGTCTCCAGCAATTTATAATCACTTAGCCACTTTCATAAGACAGTATTTTTCATTCTTTTTTCTAATCTATCTGAGGCATCACATCAGGATCACACCTTTTTTTTTTCCCAATCAATGTTACTAGAAGTGTTGCATTTATTTTCCTTCCCTATCTCAGACAATCTTCTCTCCAGACTTCATGGATAAAAACAAAAAATCAAGACACAAATCTATCATCAAAACATTACTAAATTTCGTTACATTTAACTGTCCAAATAATATTTTTGCTTGTAAACAGTCTAAATGTGTACATGATTTTATGGATGTAGTCAGTATTTTTATGAGCATATTTCAAAAATGGGTCTAACTTCTTCAAAAAATAAAGATATCTAGGAGGAAATAAGATATGGGAAGAGGTATTAAATTCAATGTTAATATTAGCTGGCTTTTTAGCTAATCACCCTAATGAATACTTATGGGTTTACTCATGTACTACGAGTCCTACATTCTTTTCATAACTACATTATTCAGAATATTCTCTCAGAACATGTGTTCTAAAATTCTTAAGAACTGCATTTAACACTGAGTGTGTTCTTGTTACCTTTTCCTTATGTATTATCATATCACCAAACAGCTATACTGCCTTCACTTTGTAAGCAAAACTTTCATACTAAACACTTTATATTTTGGAAAATAAGGACAGATAATAGTATGTCATCAGAAAATTTTAGAACAGTAAAGTTTACTTTAGAAGTATGTATTATATAAAAATTCACAGATGTAATATGAAGAAACTACAATAGAGATCACTATAACCATATAATTTCAAACCATTTATGTTACAAATAATGTAGATATACAAAAGCAGGCAAAATCCCCTTAGGATTTCTTGAAACTAGTTTTGAAATGGTATGATTTTTTAAAATTCTGTGTATAAAAAGCACCTTTCATTCTCTACCTCCTCCTCCCCTTCATCATCATAAATGGTTAATCAAGCCTCCAGAAACCTTCTTTCGGAATATGAAGTATATTAATAATGTTCAGAAAAAATGTTTTTTAGAGCTTGTTTTACTAGATATGATCGAAAGCTTTACACGCAGTTTTACCAAGTGTCAGGCACAATTTTACAGACATTTTATTCAACTTTTACATTTAGTGGCTTTAGAAAAGAAATAGACTTCTTTCCTAGAAGCAGCATCTGCAGCCCTGTACCTGCCACAGGGAATCCTAAATAAATAACAAATTGCTGGATCTTACCTGCTGGACTCAGCAGCTGTAATGGCAATCAGAGGAGGTATCCTTAGTGGAAGAGTCGTGGGCCTTGGGGTAGTCTCAGTATCATTCTTTTTATCCCAGTCTGCCTGTTCTAACTGCCTGAAAGCCAGAGGAGGAAGCTGAATGTTACGGGACGATAATCTCCGCACGAGATAGGGCTCCATCCCCTGGGAAGCCTCTTCATCCTCAGTGCTGTGATGCAGAGCTTCTTCTGAAACCTATGATGAAGGCAAAATCATATCTATCATATAAGAAAATACTGAAAGTGTTAATTTGATAACTCTTTTATTTCCTTTTTGCAACTTAATTTCTAATAAATATTATTTGCTCTTTAATATCATTATTGAGAAAGTTAAAATTAATGACAAAATACAGTAAAATTTTCAAGGATTTAAAGAATCTGTGGTTTTAAAAGCAGAGAGAAATTATTTTTATCATGAGATTAGCACACTAGTATCTAAAATATTTATTCATACCTCTATAGTGAACAATAAACTTTGTATTAGATTAATTTCTTTCCCGCAATATATATACTTCCCTGCAAGTTATCTACTTTTTGGAAGAACTGAGGGTCTAAAGACTGAATTTTTTTTAAAGTAGTAATCAGAGATTTAAAACTGTACACCTCTTGACTAACAACAGCAGAAACTTCATCTTATATTTTCTCAGGTGTCCCAATTCCCATCTTTTTCTTGCTCACAGTAATTTCATGCTAATAGTAAGAACTGAGCATTTAAAGCAGCAACCATAGATCTTAAAAGCCTCTGAAGGTGAGACTCTAATTAAGCCTTCTGTTTAAACATTAGCAAACATTTTCAATTTAATCATCTAAAGGTAATATTAAAAATAATATTCTCTGGGTCAAAGAAAAATGGCAGATAATTCAATAGAGAAAACTCCAACTGATAATGATTTGAAGGGGAAAAATTTGCTCTGAATGTTTCTGAAACTTTTAACAAACATCTTACTATTGTGAAAGAAAATTCTCAAAAAGTTTACTTTTTGGAGAGAATTTGGTGGAGGTGGCTATGGGGGTGGCTGCTGTGGGAACATGGCAGAAGTTGTTGCCACGTCTGACAGAGCCAATACCAAACCAGCTGCAAGATGGACACGCTGCCCAGCCCAGCTGCAGCGGTGGTAGCACCTCTGAGATAACTTGTTGCAGAAAGGGAAAAGGCCCTTGAGCTACTGCAGCCAGAGAGAGGAATGAGAACCTGTGAGAGCAGCAGCTCTGCAGATGCACAGCTCAGAGGAAAAGGGTGGACAGGAGGTGCTCCAGGGGCCAGAGCTGAGGCTGCCCTGCAGCCCCTGGTGCAGCCCATGGTGAGGCAGCTGTGCCCCTGCAGCCCCTGGAGGAGACCCAGGCCAGAGCAGGGGATGGCTGAAGGGAAGCTGTAATTCCACTGGAAGCCCTTGCTGGAGCAGGTTTGATGTCAGGAACTGTGGCACCAATGGCGAGCCTGTGCTGGAGCAGCCTGTTGCTGAAGGACTGCACCTTGTGGAAAGGACTCGTGTTGAAGCAGAACTGTGGCCTACGGGAAAGGCTCAGGTTGTGGAGAACCTTCTCCAATGGGAGGCACCAGAAGGTGGAGCAGGGGAAGAGGGTGAGGAGTACTCCCACAGTGGAGGAGAGAGCAGTGGAAACATGATGAACTGTCTGCAGCCCCCATCCCCCATCCTCCTGCTCCACTTGGTGAAGAGGAGGTAGAGAACTCTGGAGTAAAACTGAGGCT
Source organism: Cossypha heuglini (assembly GCA_027576195.1). Lineage (NCBI taxonomy): Eukaryota > Metazoa > Chordata > Aves > Passeriformes > Muscicapidae > Cossypha > Cossypha heuglini. The sequence goes on from JAODKT010001744.1 coordinate 18,395,616, forward strand.
GGAAAGAGAGGGAGATTGAAAGGTGTTTTAAGATTTAATTTTATTTTTCTTGCTAACCTGCTCTGATTTGATTGGTAATATATTGAACTTCCTCGGATCAAGTCGGTTTTCCTGTGATGGCAATTGGTGAATGGCCTCTTCCTAGCCTTATCTCAACCCCTAACCCTCTCATCACACTTTCTCTCCCCTGTCCAGCTGAGAAGGGGAGTGATTGAGTAGCTTTGGTGGGCACTTGGCATCCTTACATGGTCAACCCATCACAGCAACATTAATGAGAGCTCCATTTGTACTTGGAGCTTGAGCAGTTGCTGTAAGCAAATGGTTTCCAATTTTTAATCATCAAATCTTAATTAATAATTTAGCTATTTTTCTTAATCCATCGGCAATATAATTTAAGAAAACAAATATTATAAAACGGTATGCATTAATGCAAATACTCTGAAGGAAGTCAAGAGTAAAATCAATCACTATAAAAATATGACAAGAATTAATGTGTTATAGCTATCCAGGGAGAAGTTTAACTTCATGGTTATTTTTTCAGTGCGTGCATAGTGTATACTTAAGACAGCTGAATAAATTAAAAACAATAATTAAATTAATCATAGCTCTGCAAGAAATGAAAAATGCTGATATCAAAGTTAAAATAGTCTATCACATGAGGTTTTTGATACATTTCACCAGTTAGGGTTTTTTGGGGCAACTCCAAACTCCATAAAAATCCTGGAACTGAAGCCACGTAAAGTCAGAACTAGATAGCTGAATTGAGAAAGTGAACTCACTGGGCAGCTTCTTCAATTCCTATTAAAAATTAGAGAGGCGGAAGAATATGATCTGAATAAAGCTAGAAAGAAATGGAAAAATTCCAACACAAATATTAAAGCTAAGCTTTGGAGAAATGAAATTAAAGGCACCTAATGTGACAATGAAAATTAAATCAATTTGTGGAAAAACTGGCCACCTATTCAAGTACAAATGCTCAGGCTCTAAACCAGGAAATGTTCATTATAATGTTTTTATCCATCTTGGGAAACAGAAGAGAAACATGCTTTGGTAGATTTGTCTAATTTTTCAGAATGATTTTAAGAAGCATTATATGTATTAACAGAAATTTAGGCAATTTATACCAGTATTCCATCATTAAATTTTTGAGCAATCATAGTTAAAGCCATTGCTGTCATTACCACAAAACCGCTCACTAAGTATGAAAACCAAGCTTTGGCATGGCAGGTGCATCATCTGCTACATAAAATAACCCAAGATCATGATTGCTGATAAAAAGAAAACAAGAAATAGCTCTGCTTCTGACATTTTCTTATCTCTGAGAATGTACAAAAGAAAAATAAAGTTTCTATAAAGTGTCTGTTCATTAAATCATTTAAATGGAACATATTAGGCTTTCTTTTTTACCTTAAAGGTCTGGAAGACTCTCTGTTAATCCCTGCCCTGTAACCAATTAACTGAATTCTAGAACATGGCAACCTTTCAGATACCAATTAACTTACCTCAACGTGTTTTGTCCAGAGCAGACTCTGGGCTGGGACATTTAAAGTGTCTGTTTCCTTTTTTCATTTTTGCCTGGTTGGTTAACTTAACGCTCAAGGGATCGCTTGCTAGCCTTCTAATTAGCAGGCATGTTTCTTAGTTCTTATAAGTAATTGCTCATTAGTAGGCATAGATTTTTGTGCAAAAATAAGCCATTGTAACCTAAAGAACAAAAGTCAGCGACATATCATAAGTTTGCCAGAAACTAGAAATAGCATGAGAAGTCAAAAGTAAAGAGTCCTGACACTGAAATGCAGACTGTTTTTTCTGCCACTTCTCTGCAGACCACTTGACGCACTTAACAAGATTATCTATTTCTCACCTCCCTTAGCGTTTTGTTAAAAATATTTTTTAAAAGCATCACCCTTTACAGATCTAACGAAGTGTATAGTGTCAGTTCTTGAATCATCCCTAACCAACCTACCCTGGCATAGCTTTCCATTCTTTCCAATTGAAGCTCAGTCTTGTGTCATGGATCAGATGACTGCTTGTATCCTAAAGTTTTTCCTTTCTCTTCCAAGAACAAATAGGAAAACATGAAAGTACTTTAAAAACCCAGCACTACAGTCATTCTTCTAACTTTGACATGCCAGCACAGCACTCTTTAAAAAAATACTAGTCGGGGGAAAAAGAGGTGTTCTTGCCTTTCAATGTCATGTCCAATAGTAGAATTGAATCATAAGTTATCTGAAAAATAGTCTAAAGTAATCACCTCAGTTTGTTTACCTGCAGCCCAGAGGCAGGCTGAGTACCAAAGAGCCAGAGGCTCATTTTGGAGGCTTGACACCATTTCTCCTCATGAATAATAGGGTTGTTACTGTCCCACCTACAAAACAACTTCTTGACTCAGCTCTGTGACTCAAGACTCCCTTGAGTCAGAAAATAATAATCTCTAATATTTCTACTTACATCTGTACAAAATAATTTTCTCATTTACAACAGAATATTGTGATTAAAACACCTAAATACTAATTTTATACTTTTACTTACAATAAGAAGTAATGATTTTATGTTTTATTAAAAGATGGCGTAGCATTATTTGTGATTATCTTAAGTGGTCAAACAGTTCCTCTAAAAAGACAGTGGCTAGGTACTTAGTGTTTTACAAACCAATAATGTATCTACAAAACACAGAGAATAGGTGCTGGCTTGACAGTATTATTATCCAGACTCTTTTCTGCTTTACTCCGAATGTTAATGGCACTGGCAATGCTTCACCATGACCATGCCTCAGCTCTCCTATACCTGGAGAACTGATACAATTCCCATCGAGCTATGACTGTGTTTGAGATCCACAACCACTATTTATTAGCACAGCTATTTTAGATCTAGACAAAACACACTACTCTTCGTTCAAGCAATGTTCTACTTTCCATTCCTACATTCTCTTCACTTCTTTGTCAGCAGCGACTATTTAAATACTTTGAAAATATAACTCAAGGAAACTATCAAACCAGTAAATGTTCTTGCTCTTGGATTCTCTAATTTTTATTAACAAGTAAATGAGAATATATTATTCACAGACCATTTCAGAGATGCATTTCACTGTGACTAGATTTATTGCTATTCATTACTTCAGTACGGAAAAGGAGAAAACAATGATGATTCATACTCCTAAAATCATAGTTAAATAAAATTAATTTTTGTTCTGTCAGGCAATTCTTTCCCCCTTTTTTTTTTTATGATGAAAATATTTTTAGTGAAAAAAGCCTCTACGTATGTTCAGGATAATTTTTTTGCTATATCATTCTTCAAGTGCCTTAAAATAATTACACCATTTAAAATGTGATTATGCATCTCAGTATAAATTAAGGAGTCATTTACCTTAAAAAATTAAAAATTTTTAGTCATAATATAGTTAATCAGATTGGAACAGTGAAACTATTAATGCTATAAGGAATACCCATGTTTATTCCTGTTATGTATTTAGAAGGATGAAAATTATATACTTGAGGCAAATGAAAAGGAAGTAGTTTGCAGGTCATCAGTGTGTAGAGTTTTCTGAGGAGAAAAAATTGTTTTCATTCAACAGAACAAATTATTTTCACAGAAAAAGTCAAAAAACTACAGTAAAAGGTTCTTTATCTCTTTTAAGAATGACGAATCCTGGGAAGCACAGGAAGTCTGAAAGAACTGGAAAAATACCTGTTCTAAGAGAGCAAATTAAAGGCCTCAAATTCCAGTAGAAGAGTGGTCCTATCAATATCGCACAAATAAATAAATCCTATTACTATGCAGATGTAAGAAGAATCCAGTGAGTTTGACTTTGTAGTAAGCATCACCTCAAACAAACTACTGTCATTTTGGTGGTATTTATGACAAAGTTTTGTAACACAGCAACATGAAACTGATGACAAAAATAATGCTGTATGAGCATGTTTGTCTCTGAGGCAGAGATCCTGGGAATTTCCTACCAGACTTTCAGGTTCCCAAACTCATCTGCATGAGGTTATTCTCAGCTCAGCAGAAAACTGAGATCTAACTCAGTAAACACTTCTTGATCCTGAACTGCATTCTTAAAAACCATAGAATCATTTAGTTTCGGAAAGATTTTTCAGATCATCCAATTGTAAAACTAATGCTACCAGGTCCAAGAGAAAGCCACAACTCTAAGCACCCCATCTTCACATCTACATCTTCTAAACACCTCCGGGGACTATGACTCAAATACCTTCCTGGACAGTCTGATCCAACACTTGACAGCACCTTCAGTGAAGAAATTTTTCCTAATGTCCAATCCAAACCTCTTGTGGTACATCTTGAGACTGTCCTGTCATTTGTTTTCCTGGAAAGATATAGGGTAGATCTAGCTCAGAGGTTAAGTAGATCTACCTATCCCAAAGATCTAAAATCCAAGGCTCCAGCCTCTGGACTTTGTGTACACTTCCAACATCTTTAGCCCAGGTGCTGATATATTAGACAGTTTTCTTAGTCTTGCACTTCTTTGATCAGAAAATTTCCCACAAACCCTTTTTTATCTCTAGCAATTATTCTTTTGACAGCATATTTTGTTAAAATTATCTGCAGATAGGGACATGCTCAGCAATGAAAACATCATGCCAAAAAAGCAGGGAAAAAAGTAACTGAAGCAATTTACTCAAAGTCACGTTGATGATATAGTTTTGGAGTTCAGATCTGTTCATATAGGAGATTTTGCCAAGAGTACTGCATTCTCTGCAGCACATGCAATGAAAAACCTGTAGGTATACAGACCTAGGTTTTGTGGGCTTCAGTAAGGCAGAACTAGTCTCACTTCAGCTTCATGATGCATTGTCAGTTGTGTAGGAGGACTTCATTCAGTAATAATCTCAAATCCTATGGAATTCATAACTAAGCTACATACTTGTCAGAACATTCCAAAAATGTTAGTACAAGATTTAGCCTTCTTGATTATACTTGAAAAAATCAAGAAACAAAGTCTCATCCATACTTGCCTTAAGTGTATAGTAATTGCTGTTATTAAAAAATGTGGGTTTTTGCTATTGTCTAGGGTTCTGTAGAGTGTACTCAGGAATACTCGCCTCTGCATGGGAATGAAAGTTGAGATCCTCATGCACAAAAAAGTAAAGTTCCTAACATGGAAAAAAGCTTCTTCCATCCTATTACCTAAAGAAAAGAGTTATGTGGCACCAAATATTTTGAATCTTTCAGGATAAGTAAAACAGATACTTTACTTATGTAAATGCACCTTTATGACAAGGACATCCAAGAGGAAGCTGACAAAATACTGATGTTAACATTTTTCCTTCAGATCCTGAAAGACATGACTTTCTTGCCAGAAATACTGGGATGAAATCCTTTCACCGCTCTCATCCAAATTCTGGAAATAAAACTACTCATTTACATTTTTTTTTTTTTTAATAAATATCCTAAAATAGGGTCACAGCATTAGGGTCATAACATTATGACACAAGCACATTACAAAATGTTGGGACCCCCTGTTAGCGGAGCTTTATTTTAGGACATAGCCATAGCAAAGTAGTGTACAGAGATAATTTGTTTCCCAAAAGGGAAATTCATATTTTTTAATGAGAATCCGTTTGCAACTCTGAGTATAAAGCTTCACCCATGAATCTTTACCGCCTATTTTTCCACTCTAAGAATCAGTTATTTAGTGGGTCATATGATTACTTAGGCATATATACTAAAATACAGATTTGGTCTCTCTGTATTTCCAGTACACATTTTGAGTTTTTTTGGATTAGATATTGCCTCAACTGACATTGCCAAATGTGAAATCCATGCATTTTAACCCATCCTTTACTACACCACTCCAGCTCTTCTACACTGCCTATCCCTCCTGAACAGCATGTAGCCATCCAGCAGGGCAGTCCAGCCAAGGAACTCATCTCATCAGGTTTCCCTTATGCCAATTATGTCAAATATTTGGGACTGGGACAAAGCTTATGTATACTCTTATGTCCTCAGAAATGCAAATTAAAAACACATTAACCTCAATATCACTGAAGTAAGTTTTGTCTTTTTTTTACTACACACACTACCCTTGTTCATTTTTATCATCCTTCGACCACGCAGATATTGGATGACTGAGTTTTTCAGGATATTCACATATCTGAAAGCATTGCAATTTCCCTGTTGCCACAACTAATGAATAATTTTTGCAACGAATTTCCATTACCAGCATAAGAAATTAGCATGTTCTAGGGAAGTCTGAATGAAGAAAAAATATGTAAAAAAAAAAATGTTCCTTCCAGCAAAAAAAGGACAAATGAGGCTAGTTTCATGATTATTGATTACATGCAAAACAAGCTTAGGAAACTTAGCTGCTGGAACAAAAGGAACATTACATGAAGAAAAGATACAGACTCATTTCTGTAAATGAGTTTTACCAGAATATGTTTTGTGACTCACCTGAGAAAATCTTTGTGAAGCTGAAGAAAAAAGCATATAACCCACCAGTATCATGCATCCAAAATACTCTTTTAATGTTCTGAGACTAAAGATTTTTCAAAAGCTGAGTTCTGGATTAACCTGTCCCCCTATCCTCTCTCTGTGACTGGAGCTGAATAACACAATAATCTTCCTAATTGCAGAGAAAATAAGTTTTAAAGAAATAGGAGTGATATTAAAATACCCTGTCCTTTAAAAAAGAAGTTATAGAAAAGAGTAATATTTAAAAATTTCACAACAGAACAGATTATCCATTTGAATAGAGATCTCTAACAGCATCAAGAGAGAAAAACAATTTCTGATCTAAATGTAATCTAGCTAAGCCATATCTGTCCTTGCTTTTATGATGCTCTAGAAACTTGCAAATCTAAATACACTTTCATAAAGTTTTAGAATTTTATAAAATTCACCAGAAACCAAGAAACATAAAATTTTAGGCAAACAAATGAATATCTAGCATTAACTCACTTGAAAGATTTCATTTTCTTAAAGAAAAACCCAACAGAGTTAGTTGAATTAAATAAAATAATGCAAAACAAAATAACAGGATATAATTTTCTGTAACAGTGCAATTATTCTTTGTTGTACTTAAACAAGTATTCCTGACAGGTGTTTACTGCTCTTGGCTGGGGTAGAATTAATTTTCTTCCCAGTGGCTGGCATGGGGCTGTGTTTTGGATTTGTGCTGAACACAAGGTTGATAATATAGAGATGTTTTTGTTATTGCTGAGCAGAGCTCACATGGAGCCAAGGTCTTTTCTGTTTCTTATACTGCCACACTGGTGAGGGGGACTGGGAGTGCCTGGGGCATTGGGAGGAGACAGAACCAGGACAGGTGACCCCAGCTGACCAGAGGGATATTCCAGACCATGTGACATCATGTTCAGCATATAAATTGGAGGAAGAAGGAAGAACAGGGGACATTTGGAGTGATGGTGTCTGTCTTCCCAAGTCACCACGGTGTGTGTTTGGGCCCTGCTCTCCTGGGGACAGCTGAATTCTTGCCTGCCCGTGGGAAGCACTGAATTCCTTCTTTGCTTTTCTTTGCTTGTGAGAGGCTTTGGTGTTCCCTATTAAGATGTCTTTAATTTCAACCGATGAATTTTCAGCTTTTACCCTTCCAATTCCCTTTTCCATCCCTGGTGGGAGAGTGAGTAAGCGGTTTCATCATATTTGTTTGCTGGCTGGGGTGACACTGTGACAGACACTAAACTACAAATACAAAATCTTCTATACACCAAAATTTTATTTTTCAAGTTTTCCAAGGTATTGCTTTAATATTATCTTTTTATGGTCAGGGATCAGAGCTGCCTTAAAGTAGTCCAGCTATGGTTTAAAGGGGAAAACAACTTCATCCTTCTTGTTGGGGTACATTTCTTGCATTTCAAGCTGTTTCTAAGCAATTTCATAAGCAGAGCAATACTAAACTTGACTATGTATAATTTTGGAGACATGATTGTTACTTTAAGAGAATGCGAATACACAGTTCACTTAATCAGGAAACCAGATCAGTATCAGATAAAAATGCTTCTATTTTACACTAACAAGAAATACATTACAGAAGCTTCTGAAATCTTCATCATGTACTTTGAAATTGCAACACAAGGTACAGAATTCATATCCTTTTAGTTCACCAAGATTAAACTACTGCATAAACAAGACTTGTAGTTATTATTTGTTTACCACTGCTGGCCTTAATTTTACTAGAGTGTTCTGTTTGCCCAATAGTAAGGAATCCCCACCAGGAAGTTTGTATCCAGAACAAATAAATATTTGACTCTCTATTTAGAATAAATAAATATATTGAGTTTTAGTTTGTAATTTAAAAAAAAAATGACCACCACAGCTTCTTACCTTGTTTGACACAGGGAGAGATGGCCATACATTCCATATTAATTCTACACCTACCCCAGTATCCCATATGATGGCACTTTGAAAGAGATAATTAGGGAAACTGTGTTAGAAAAAGACCAAGACTAAAAGTGATCCACCTCCACTTTGCTAATATTTCTTCATTAAAATCAAGTTTAAGATATGCTTACATAGAGGTTTCATTTGGGCTGTTGCATTTAGGATTAGAAACTCATAGTTAATTCTATTAATTTATATGCTTTTTCCCAACCTATTTATACAACTTCCTCTTACATTTTGCAATTTTTATTTCTACATTTTCTGCAAAAATATAGTCCCGTTGGCTTTTATACACATGCCACTTACTTTATTTTTACTTTTCTCTCTATGTCCTTCTGAATAATACCTAATATTTTATTTGACTTTTCACTGCGGGCTATTGAAGTGATTTTTGTAGATGAACACTCACAATGTCCAACTCTGTTCTGAGTTGAAATAGGTAATTCAAAAAACCTTTACTACATACTCCTAGTAATTTTACATTTCCCATGTACATTTTTGTTACTTGTCAACACGGCAGGTAAAGCAGATAATGTTTTGAAATATCTTAGAATCATAGAACTACAGAACTATTTGGGTTGGAAGGAATTTAATTTTTTTTTTCAGAAAATTAAGAACTAGCTTTGATTTTTCAGCCCATTACCTTGCAAACAGGTATCTGTACAGTTCCTAAGTAAAGATAATTGAGAACAGTCTCTGACAAAGAATCTTTATTTGTGCCTATTGGTTCAGACTAATTTTTAAAAGGAAGACAACTACAAAGCGAGGAAGATGCTCTATTTTAAGTCCTTAGGTTAATAGGGAAATGGAATGCCTATGATTTTATATAGGGAATACTTTGAATAATGTTGCAGGAAGACAGACAGGAAAATAAATTGCAATTCATGGTGATTTATTAAAAATATTGCAATTTCTTGCCATCAATAGCTGTCAATTTGTTGAATCATGAACTAGGAAGACCATCTCGCTCAAGTTAGATGTTTATATTCTATTAAGTAATAATAATCAAAAATTTCTTACTGCATATAATTGTAAAAAGCATAACTTGACAAACGCACATAAAACCAAGCGCACACAACAGAAGTTCTAATTTCAGGATGGTCCTCCTGTGCTTGTATGTCATGATTTCTTTAAAAAACCAGGACCTTCACAAACTACTGTGTCAATAAAAGTATATGGAGAGCTCTGTTAAAGTCATATTTGATAATTAAGAAGGAACTGCCATATCTAAATACTCAAAACAAGGATAGGAAAATTAAAAAGTAAGGAAGAAGAATTAATAAAAGTCTTAAAGCAATTCACACTGAGAAGCATAAAGCCAAAAAACCACCCAAATATATTCTTTTATGAATAAACTCAACAATCTAAACCTATTACTATAACCATCTTCTCTTCACAGGCTTATCTTCTTGAAAATCAAAGTACAGTTTACATGCAGTTAAATTCTGGCACTTCCATCTACATTATTTAAACTCAAATCACTTGAACTGCCAAGGTATGGGTAGAAATTCAAATGAAAATAGCATTTGAGATTGTAATCTTATAGAAGGGTCAGATAGGGCTGCTACCTCTCTGTGTATCTCTCTGACCATGCTTCACCAGGTCACTAATATTTCTTGAGTTAATTCAATCATAGTTCAAGGTAAAAACGTGATATAGACCAGTTCCATTACTAGGACATTGTGTTGACATTTTATATAATATTGCACAAGTACACTCTCTTCCAAGAACACTTATGCCATCAGAATTGAGTAGCAAATTGGTTTTGTATATTGCCTAACTGTTCCATCTCAGAAATCTTCTTATTCCGTGACATATGAAAAGAAAGTTCTTTCAACATTTTCATAAAAAGCACGGTACAAGATGTATGTTTTCTCCAACCTTTCTCCTCAGAGTCAAATAGTCCAGGACACCAAAATCTCCTGGAAACCAAATCAACCAAAAGCAAACCTCCTAATCACTGAGCTTGGAAGAATTCTGTGGAGGTCATCTAGTTCAAGCTCTGTTCAAGCCAGCTCAGAGAGTGGTTTGTCAGGACAGTGTCAAGTCAGGTTCTGGACTAATCAGTAGACTACTCCTCAGTCTTTCTGGACAACTTGGCTTAGTGTTTGACCATCTCTCAATACGATAATTACATCATTATTATTATTATTATTACTATTACTATTATTACTATTACTATTACTATTGTCATTGTTGGTGACGGTGGTGGTGATGGTGGTGGTTTAAAGATGCATAGTTAATAAATAAAATTTAAAACTTAAAAAATGTGTTTTGTTGTGTTCAGATGAAATTTCATGTGTTTTAATAGTTAATATATGCCCATTGCTTTTTGCATTGTCACTTAGCTCTACTAAGAAGAAACTGGTTCCATTATGAATATTCCCCCGAGAGGCATTTATTCACATTGATAACCTCACCCCAGAGCCTTCTCTTCTCCAGGCTAAACAGTTCCAGCCCTCAGCTTTCTGTGTCACATAATGTTTCCTTAATCATCTTCGTGATTCTTTGCTGCACTCATTTAATGATCCATTATTTTCTTGTAGTGAGGCACCCAGAACATAACATGGCACTCCAGATATGCTTCCAGTAGGGCTGAGTAGAGGGAAAGGATAGCTCTGCTTGACAAATTATAAGTGCTTTTACTAATGCTGTCCAGCATCCTCTTAGCCTTTTTCGCTACAAAGCCATACTGCTGCCTCATGCTGAGCTTGTTCACCAGGGTGCTCAGGCATTTTTCCGCCCATCTTCTTTCCAGATGGTGATCTCCAGTGTGTACTTTGGGTAGTTTGGTGTTTTCCCTCTTGCTTGTTATCAGGTTCCATGACCCATTCAGCAGCAGACCCACATTTTCCCTAGTCTTCCTTTCATTGCTGAAGTACCTGTAGAAACTTTTCCTGTTGCCCTTTACATCTTTCCCCAGATTCAACCAAACATGAATTTGGCTTTTGTAACCCCATCCTTGTATGCCCAAAAAGTATTTCTATATTTTACCTGAGTCACGTGCCCCTGCCTTCCCTTATTGTATGCTTCTTTTTAATGTTTGTGGTTATCAGGAATTCAGGAGTTCTTTATAATGTGCCGGCCTCCTCCAACAGCTGCTTGATTTTCCCTTTGTTGTTTGCATGTTCTGTTCTTGAATTCAGAGAAGGTGATCCATGAAAATCAACCAGGTTTCCTGGTCCACTCTTCTCACTAGGGCTGTATCCCATTTCTAGGAGACTCCTTAACAGGCCAAAGCCTACTGTCTAGGAGCTATGATCTTGTTATTTCCCTCTTCTCCCCTCTCACGATCCTGAACTCCACACATCCCACAGCCTTTGCAGCTAAGGCTGTTGCCCACATTCAATTCCTCTACAGGTCTCTTTGTTTAAATATTAGGTCTACTTGAGAGTTTCTTCTTGGTGCCTCGATTACCTGCATCAGAAGTTGTCATCAAAGCACTCCAGAAGTCTTCTAGGTTTCATGTGCTTTCTTATGGGGTCCCTCCTTAGGACTAAAACCTGTAAATGTGAGGCTTCTTCCAGTTCATAAGGTTTCAGCTGGCTCATCACCTCACAATATGCATAGCTCCTTTCCTTTTTTCCTGCTGCCCTCCTAAATGAAAGGCAGCTTTCTCCTCATTTTACTTCTTAAAGAGCCAGTATCGATCCATCACAGCACTCCAGTCATAAAACACAAGGACTTCACTCCCCTGCTGTCCTCTCAGAAGGATTTCACTAAAGTATTGGCTGTACTGGGGTAGGCCTTTCTCAATCTCTCTTATTGAAACAGATCATTACCTACAACTTATTTCTTCTGAGGTGGGTGGGAAGAGATGTACACTTCATCTACATGGATAAGTTACAGACTAGTTCTTGTTCAAATTAAATATAAATCAGAATAGCAAAATGCATGTGGAGAGAAAAGCAAGGAATTGAATTATTCTAATGAGAAATCTGGTTTTGTATCCAGGGTAAACTTCAGTGAATGACTCATCAGGTCCTGTCTACATTTGTATGGGAAGTTTCAGCCTTCACAAATTGTTTTCTTTTTTAATCATAAAAGTAAACTTAAAATCACACCACACACATGTTATGGGATGTTGAAAATGCAAGCTGATACTATCAGTGTCTACAATAATGAAACAGGGTGTCATAATGCAGGACATGCTATTATGCAGAGTGAGTTGACCAGCCTGCACCAGCCTGAACTAGCCTGCAACGACTCAGAAAGAGAGGGATAGTCTCAAAAAGTTGCATAAAGCAACTACAGGAAGTCTCACTAGAGGTGATGTTTCAGCAGCTGCTCCCTGCAGTAGTAATTTCTACAAGAAATTACTTGAAAGAAATGCTTCTTTCTTCTTTTTTTTCAGTAGAATTCCATGATGAAGAAAGCTATACTGCTCTAAAGAATCAATTTATAAGGGAAGAAAGCTACTCTGATAATCTGCTTAATATGTCTTAAATACTTTGAAGTTCTGACATACTGAGTTCCAGTATTTAAAAACCCACAAAACTTGGTTCATATTAGAATGCACTGTAGGAACTGATCATCAGGAATTTTTGTTTAGCAGGAGGTGTGATAGAGGAACACAGTAATATACGAAATGTTTCACTGAGTATCATGGTGGGGCAAATCCAGTCAGTTGCTTCTGCTATGGCAGCAGAAAAAACATAGCATTGTCACAAAACTGCAACTTTCATCACAATCCAGACAAGACTGGAATGAGTTGGACCAGCATACCCATTTGCAGGCACCAATAAGCCCTGTCCCTGCCTTGATATAATTCAGTTTTTAGAGGCTTAAATATGGAGGGTCAATAAAGAAGAAGCAGCAAACATGATATATAATTGCTTGAGTTTTGTCCAGCTAAGGGATGGCAATATTTTATGAAGGCTGTCTGACTCGTGGTGGGGAATCCTTCATTTCCAGCACCTCTTTACTGCCTTCAAACCTTGCCTAGCTGCACAGGACTGGAAAAGATATGGGGTAGAAGAGAAGAAAAGGAATTTCTCAACATGATAGGTAATCATGTATCAGAGTAGAACCTCAGGAATCCTCAAATGAAAAAAAAAGTTCAGCTTTTACATATTAGACTAAGTAATTCAGCTCAACATGACTCCACGTAATACTGCTGCTCTGTCATATCAAGGCACTGAAATCTATCACTATTTTAGGTTATAATACTTTAATATTTTATATTAGACTACAAAAATGCATTTCTATCTCTTAGTATCCACTGGCAAAAGTACTGCACTTTTTAAACCTCATTTATTGTTATTTTCTGAATAATCTCATTCATTTCCTTGGGGTTGTATAAAAATTCTACTAGCTCACGTCCTTAGGCACCCATGCGTATGTCATGCTTCTTTTTGTTTCTGCTTCATATTTTCTTCTGAGAACCCTGAAAACTAAAATGAATCAGCCTGTCCCTGATGAAAAGGTATACAATTTTTCTCTACTACAAATCTCTTTCATCACATTATTTCTTGTTCTGGTGCTCTGAATTCTGAAAGCAGTGTAACAGATGACTCACCATCAGCTATCAGTCATTGTCATCTAATCACTTATTGAATTTTGAGGTTCTTTATTAGAAGTTCACACTTTATCACCCATTTAATCTTAATTCATATTTTGAACTATTTCTAATTTATTTTTTCTGTTTTCATTATTAAACTGCAATAGTTTAGTGACACATAAAATCACTGATGTTGAAAATTATTACTGTTTATGTACAAAAGCCAAATTACTCACCTGCATTCATATTTTGAATGTATTCAAGATTCAGTACTCACTCACAAAATACCTGTACCACTAGGTGATCGTGCTATTTCTTCTGTATTCATGTTCATCTGTTGGCTTTTCTTATGGATAGCTGTCTATTTTCTTCAAAAAAAGCTGCACTGTACAAGCACCTTTCTTTTCTATCAATTTGTTGAATATTGCTCTTCATATGCTAATAAAATTCCCATAAACTTGAATTTTTTGATCTTGATTTAACAGCACATAAAAGAATACACATACATTTCCAGGCCCTTCTCCCTCTGTCTCTTGTTTTGTATAAAAATTACATTCCTTCTCCACCTGCACAGCTTTAGAATCATGCTAGATTTTTCTTCCCAGTCCCCATAGTAAATATTCTTGTGGGAGTAAGCCTTATACACCCAAAATTATTTTGTCACATATCACTGCATCCCTAAAATTAATAAAATTACGTCCTATTGACACTGTTTGAAATTTCTGACATTCCAAAAAACAATTTCTTTTTGCTATTATCTTTTGTGAAAAGTTTCTCTTGTCATCATTTCACTACCTCAAGGTTATGTAATTTACGATTTATGAATTTTCATGCTTGCTCTTTGCTTGGTTTCAAATGTACTACTGTAACATCATTTCTAGTTAGAGAACTAAACATCTTAATGTTTAACTAAACATCTTAATGTTTCTTTTGTTTCCCATGCAACAATGTTAGCTCATTATAGACTCAATCTAATATTTTCTAAAATACTTTTAATAATTATTTAATTTGTTTCAAGCAGTCAAATTAATTTTGTTTAACTATTTCAGTATACCTTATAGGTCTTCACTTGTTCTGCAACCTCTTAGACTACTTCTATACAAAAAATGACAATATGTGACTCCCAAAATGCTGAATTGATAATTTCACATTATTCCTTGTTCTAGATTCAACAGCAATTTTATGTTACTGTGGACATCTTCATGAAGAGGAGGTTGAAACCTGGTGAATTTTTGTTTTAAGTCTTTTTTGAGAAGACACAACAAGGATTACTGATTTTTAATTTAAAATATTTATCCCTTAAATCTGTTCCAAACCCTGCCAGTTTTTATTATTAGTCTAACTGTGTGTACTTCTATCAGTTTTGATGTACTTTAAAACACTAGCAGGAACAACTTATGATCGAAAAATCTTTAAAACCAAATAATTTATTCATGGCACTGCTATTGCTGTTTTTTCCATAAGACCTGTGACAGGAGAAAAAAATTTCAGCTTTAAATGTACTGGTAAAAGAGCATTTACCTTTAACAGGATGAAGTGTTGGATCCTGCTCTTGGGTCACAGCAATACCCTATACTACAGGTTTGGGCAGCATAGCTGGAAACCTGCCTGGAGAAAAGGACCTGGGGGTGCTGGTGCCAGCAGCTGAACATGAGCCAGGGTGTGCCC